>CP092088.1:33667506-33737506 GCA_029203775.1 Neoneuromus ignobilis
ATTTTTGTAGACATTAAGATTTTATAATATTCGGTTTTTTGAATACAAAATCTTTGAACAATTTTTTTTTGTATTTCAATGTTTATTTGCATTATAATATAAACTTATACATTTTATTTTTATTTGAAATATAATACTTCTGATTGTTTAAAAAGGTTTTATAGTAATTGATATTTTTATAACAAGAAATCAAATATATTTAACGAATTTTATTGATAAATTTAATGGTAATTAATATTCATATTACGTTTTATTTAAAAAAAAACTAACAATATCCATGGCAAAAGAAATGGATTTTCTCTCAAAATGTGAAAATTACAATCTCTTCATCGTTTAGTAAAAATATATAAAAATGTAAGTATTGTAATATTAGAAAATGTACGAAGTTTGAAATATGCAATCTAGAAATCCAGTTGGAATTAATATTTACGAGACTATTATTTTTAGTCAATTTAAAATATTTATGATGGATTTTAAATAATTATATGGATTTCAAAATTAAAACAAAGATATAAATTTAATAGTAAATTTGAAAATTATACAAAGCGCATATATTTTCTGTATAGATTCTCTTAATAATGTATCATTCTAAAATTACACACACACACACACACACACACATATATATATATATATATATATATATATATATATATATATATATATATATGTATAATAGCGTTAATATTTATTATTTCATTGGAAAATTAATATTTGAAAACGTGAATATTTTAAAGTTTTGAAATAAGTTAAATTAGACAAATTAATTACTTACATTTTCATTATGTAATAAAACATTACATGAAAATTATTCACTATTTTTATTATTTATGACTTATGTAAACAAATAATACGTAAATATGTAAATTAATATTCACTAATTTATTAAAAATCTATAAATAACATACAAATCATATCTATATCAATATAAAATCTATTGACGTAGTTTGTTATTACGTGCATTTCTATACATTTATTAGTTATATTTCGTTGTAACTGACATTTATATTGAATATTTGCTTAAAATTTGGTACCAGTCACCAAAACCACAACATGGAGACAACTGTAATCTATAAATAGCTTTCGTATGATTGTAATAATGCGTGTCACAATTTTTTGACATCAAAATACGAACGGCAATTACCGATTATGAATTTATTATCACTAATGAGATACGAACATTAATTTTTCATAGAATTTTTGAAATATATCAAGCACACAAATACATTAGAGACTATACATACATACACTTATAAAGACATAAATATACATATGAGTTTGGGTGCACATACAACCATATTTATTTCGATTAATAATTTTATTGAGATTGTTGATTGAAATAAAATATAATTTTGACAATATGCAATGATTAAAAAAATAATGCGGTTTAAAATAAAAAGACAATTACTTCAAATATATATATATATATATATATATATATATATATATATATATATGTATATATTTCTTTTCTTTTTAATTTACATTAGTTGTATATCGATTTACCATTATATCGGTGTATAACTGATAAAAAAATATTTGTACAAGTACTCTCAGATTGGAACGTGATTTAAATTAATATTGAAATAAAATCTCTTTTCTGTACCAATTTATTTTTTCATTCATGAATTCATGGATTATATTTCAATAAAAACTGCCAAATGTAAAGCAGAATGATTGACTGATGTAAATATATATATATATATATATATATATATATATATATATATATATTATATTTGTAACACGTAACATATAATATATTTATTTATAATTTTTCGATTTATGCTTCATTTTTCCATTTTACATACTTGTAATATAAATCAGACATAAATATATATATATATATTTCTGTATATATATAAAGATATACGCATAAATATGTGCGGAAATAGAAAAAAAGGTATGTATGTAAATAAAAAATAAGCATGTAAAGAACATTTTTAAATACTAATTAACCAATGTGAAATTAAACATATTTGTACGCTGAAGTAAAATATTATCTCTAAGTATTTTAAAAAATAATGTTGATATAACAGTGAAGAAATTTGTACAGATATAATTTAAATATATTTACATATTATTGAACTGATTTACATAATCGCTAAAAGTGTTTCCGCATTTCATTTTTACACATAAATTTACCTATCATCTAAGAATTTAATATAACAAATCAAATAAAAATACATTTATTTTGTGATGATGGATATGAAGTTTGTTAGTATTTATGACATTTATAGTTTTTGATTTTAATTAAAAATTATGTATACAGTGTTTATTTTATGTGCATATTCGCGTATCGAATACTTTTTTAATTATAATAAAAATAGGATACTTATATATAGTAAATATTTTAAATGAATAAAAATATTTTTAAAATCGGTTTAATCTTAAATAGCTAAACCATGCTATCAATTTTATGATCGAACATAATATGAAAAGACTAATATATTTTTCCATTTGACTTACTTTTATAGAAGTAATTCAACATATAGAAATGTTGAAATATAGAGAAAATCATGAACAAAAATTAAGTCTGATATTCAGAACTTCTAAAATAACGATAAAAGATACATATTTCTTTTGAAGTGGTTTTCGATTCGCTTGTTTTAAAGTATCTCATTATTTCTACCTATATAATACTTTTTTTCTCAAATTAATTAATTACAGATCACATTATAATAATAAATATTATTTTGAGATAAAATTTATATTAATTAAGATTTAAATGAAAATGAAATAAATGTTCAATTATTGTTTTATTAGATCAATTTTTTTAAAAGCCTGTTTTCTTTATATATATATATATATATATATATATATATATATATATATATATATGTGTGTGTGTGTGTGTGTGTGTGTGTGTGTGTGTGTGTGTGTAAAAACGATTTTTTTGATATAATATGCGATTTTTTTAAAGAACAATATACAAAAAAAATTGTTATTGTTTAAACACTGGAATTAAATGATTGCAAAAGCATTACATTAACATACGATTCATTTTTACAAATACTGGAAAGAACTTATGGTGTTATTTGGTTGTCGAAGAATCAATTTTCCACAGTGTTAGCGAAATCTATTGGGTGCACGTCATGTGTTATGTTTGCATCGACAGCAGTTTAACGTCCGCGTACCACGTATTGAACGGCATCCATCAGACGAGTGTCAAGTACTTTACATCAGTCAGCCTCTCTGCATTCCAACAAAGCTTTCGTAAGCACATATGCATGTAAGCATGCATACAGTAGTAGATATACAGATCTAACGCTGTATTTGCAAGACAAACCCGTAGCGAAATAGTTCGTTTATACTTTAAGTAATATACACAATAAAAACATGTCAAATGTATGTTGTGCTTAATAGAATCATTAAAAGCGTAACGAATATTTTAAGAAAAAAATATAAAAAAAATTATACAAATAGTATTTTTTATTAATAAATAGGGTAATTATTAATTTTATTTATATTTTACAAAATATAATATATGATAGTAATGGACAATTATTATTTATTTTAGATAAATACATATTATCTTTGAATTATTATTTAAAATATATAACTTTTTTAAAAATTAAAAAATCTACATATGCATTTTGCAATATTTTGAATTATAGTCATATTTATATATTATAATAATAATAAGAAACAATAAACCATAAAATAATTTATAAAATACAAACAGTAACAATAAATCATAAAATAAGTTATAAATTATTTTTAACCAAAATTATATATAAATAAACTCGTATTAGAGGATTTTATGCTTAAATTGCTATGAAATATTTTTTAACAATTAACTAGAATTATTATTTTTACATTATTAAATATCTCAAAATCAGCTTGAAATTTATATTATTTAAAGTGAAAATTTATATTTTATAAATTTTGTTTAACAAAATATTCTGAGATTTTTAATTATCTGCAAAAATTTAAAAGTCATATTTAATTAAATGATTTTGAATACAGCTATTATTTTTTATCTTTTCAGGTAAATATGGATTTTTATAAAATGAACTGTTGAATAAATCATCTAACCATAAAGGTATTTACAAAAATATTACAAATATTTTGAATTTTCTAGTGTGTTTATATCTATCTATCTATTTCTCTCTCTCTGTCTTATATATATATATATATATATATATATATATATATATATATATATGTATATATTTATAATATATATTTTTATTTTTTTAAGAAATATTTGTTATTTACAATTTATATAAGCTTTTAATTTACTGTATATGATAAGATTAAATATTAAATTTAATTTACTGTATTAATCACATATTTTAGTAATAAATATATAATATATAAATAAATTTGAAAAATAATATTACTAATTCATATTTCACTTATTGACAATAAATATATTGAATAATAGTGCCTAAAAAAATTGTAAATTGTTTAGATGAAATAGTCATTTAGTCATAAAAAATAAAATGAAATTTATATTATTAACACTGAGAAAATAACTAAAAACAAATAATATGTTGAGTTTAAGCGTACAAAATGAAGAATAGAGTATGACCACAGAATTTTACGAATTAAATATTTTTTTAGATTCTTGAAAGGTAATTGTTATTGTATTAATTTAGAATGCGATGAAAAAGAATATACCGTTGTGATTAATTGGAAAATATTTGATATAACGATGATTTTTTTCCACGTTATATTAAACAATTTTTATTATGTAATGTTGATCATTGAAAACTCTGTAAAATATACTCTTCATATTTTATCTTATTTATCAAAAATTCTTATACTTAAATGCATATTATATCTTGAAACGTGAACTGTATCTTTTCTAAAAGCTAGTTAAAAATTAATTTACATACAGAACACGCAACGAGTATAACGGTTATTAAAATCATCCAAAATCATCAAACAAGCTCGTAAGTGTATGTCAGGACTTAACGACTGCCAACATGTAATAAACTGCTATTAAGCTGAAAGTAAATACGTCGTATAAAGTTGCCCCTCATAAAATATTAATCCGAGTCCGTTATCTAACAGTCCATCCTACATTCTATACGCTATCTATGTCTGCCGCGAAATAGGATTTCTTTAATCCGCACATATTTCCGTTAAATGTTTATTTCCTACTTCTAACACACGCGAGACGTATTTATATCAAAGATCGAATGGTTTATCGGAACGTTGATTGCGATCATAAATACAATAAGATGTGTTTCAAATTGCTTCACAGTGCAATTGAGATGTATTATAAACAATATCGAATTTTACGACACTAGGAAAAATACAGAAGTATTTGAAAATTAATACGAACACTAAAAAACAAACACGTATGTTTATTGGTGTGTGTTTGTTTGCTCAAGAAAATTATACAGGTCCAATGTTTTTCGTTCGAAGATGAACATGCGGCAAAAATGATGAAAAATATCAAACATGTACTACCCTTATATATTGATATCCTTAGTATTACATGAAAAAATGCTATATCGAGAGAATTTTATTTTCAATAAACTTATTTATGTCAAATAATAAATAATTTTTAAATACATCAATCTGTCTTGTTTTCTTCATCTCACGTTTTCAATCACTTAATTTCATTAATGTTAATTGTAAATTATACTCTAATAACAGATAAGATTGCTTTTTCAGACATAATATTGTAAAGTCGATATGTAGTTGAAGTGTAAAATAAATATTACGTATAGATTTTACAAATCTTATATATACATTTACACACTCAAACGTATAAAGACACATACACATTCACATACACACATACACACACACACACACACACACACACATATATATATATATATATATATATATATATATATATATATATGACAGTAAATGTTATCTCATAATTAACTTTTCATTTAAGCACTAGAATTAAATCCGTTATGTTATGTTAAAATAAGTTTAAGTGGTTTTGTTACAGTGAAATATTTTGTGCGTATATTTTAGTTCCAAAAATACCGATGTAAGAATTTTTAATAAAATTGTTCTCTTTCGAAGAACAACAAATTAAAAATAATCTCGCGCATATTATAATCTCACTTTTGATCCCAGTTTTTATCTAAATGTATTTATATTAACTGTTATTATTATATACAGATTATTATTATGTTATTTTATTATTTAAAAGGCAGAACAAATAATAACAAAAATATTTATTCATAACATTTAAAGAAAGAATTAAATTCACTTTAAACAAATTTTAGATAATTATAATTTTAAATATAGATTAAATATTTTATAAATATAATTAAATAATATTGTAATGAAAAATTAATGATACCATTTTCATTAATTTACAAATTTATTTTATTAAATTTGTTTTTTTCTATTAACTACTGGATAAATTTAAAAATATGTTATTTATATAGTTTATTCTATTTGTTTTAAGTCACATGAATCCGTATATATATATATATATATATATATATATATATATATATATATATATATATATATATATATAGATATAGATATAGATATATTATAGATAGGTAGATAGATAAATATACATATAAATATTTATATTGGAAATAATTGCAAATTATAAATATTATTATTATTTAGAAGCATATATTTCATAATGTTTTGACCATAATGATAAAATCAATATATTAATGTATTTAAGAAAAATAGAAAAAATTAAATTCAAATATATTATTAAATGTTCTCAATAAACATTTTTTAAAATAAATTATAAAATTATTAGTAATTAAAATTCTATTAAAATGTGACTTTAATAAAAGTTTAAATAAATTATTAAAAAATATCATGATATTAATATTTATTTTAAATAATCAATTTGAATTATTAAATTAGATTTATTTTTGTATCCTTTTTGCGTTGAAAATAAAAAAATATTATATTTTTCCTTGAAAAGTACTTTGATATAAAAATATGATAATAAATTTTACTTAAAAGCTCGGTTCATTCAAGATATACACACAAACTGTAATGAAAATTACTAAATATTTCTGAAATTTTCATCTCGAGGTACGAAAAAACAAAATTACACTACGAGGAAAACAAAAGGACTTCTTCTATTATTTCAGAATTTAAGATAATGAGTACCGTTGACATACTTGAATTTTTTTGCAGTACGAGAAAACAACTCTTAGAGTATGCATAATTTTCATAAAAACCACAATTTATTTTAAGATGGACACAACAAATGTATGTAAAGAAATGACAATCTTTTGATAAAGTATAATTTAGTTTTTTATGAACAGCAACCTGTAATACATGGTAACACAATGTACAAAAAAATATATTTTTTAACTTCCACAAAATTATTCATTTATGTATACATACATAACATACACACATACACACACACACATTCAAATATATATATATATATATATATATATATATGTATATATAAACATTTATATACATTCATTTCAGTAACAACTTGCTATATATTTTATCAATAAAAGCTTTTTTAAACATAAAACTTTTATTTTTAAGTGTGTAGGAAAGTGTTACGATTTTAATAAGTTGACCGAAAATATCTCCCTACTCACTTTTTTCAAGTACCTTTTTTATAGCTAACCCTGAGAAGTGCATTAATTTTATATCTAACCTTCAAGCAAAAAGGTTCTCTGCTACTGCAGTATGTTGTTTGAGAAAACATTTATTTTATTCGTGAATAGAACGAAAGGAATATGTTTTCCAGTAAGCAAATATAATCAGATTTTCGGTGCGATTTCTTCCTACTCGTCAAAATCATCAATTGTTATACGAATATATATATATATATATATATATATATATATATATATATATATATATATATATATATATATATATATGTATGTATGTATGTATGTATGTATGTATGTGTGTATTTATATACACACACATTTTTTTTTCTAGCGATGTAAAAAAATGTTGAGCATATTTAAATATTAAAAAATTAAATGGTATATTTAAATTGAGAAAATAAAAATATCAAATTTATTCTGGTATTGCATATTATATATATATATATATATATATATATATATATATATATATATATATATATATAAAATTTAATCTTTCTTTTAATATTGTATTAAACAATATCGTATAAATTAAACTTCATTTATATTTTTACATCTCAATAAATAAGTTAAAGTTTTTTTAGGTTTCATTTTAATTACAAAATTATGTAGTATAAGAAATTAAATCCTATTAACTAATTACTTTAATAATACAACTTTTTACAAAGAAGGTGTCATAACAAAAGATCTAATTAAGATTAGGTATTTATTTTAATATACAAAATTAAAGTAATTTTGATAAAGTTAGTATATATTGTAATAAAACTTCAGGAGATTATAAAATAAATTATACTTTTTATTAATAATAGTATTTTAAGTCACAGTAATTAATTTGCTATAGATTAATAATTTATAAATTCTATTTTATGTGCTTTACTTTCAATAACCTCATAAACATACACGTTATATAATTATTTATATATATATATATATATATATATATATATATATATATATATATATATATATATATATATATATATATATATATATATATATATATATATATATATATATATATATATATATATATATATATATATATATATATATATATATATATATATATATATATATATATATATATATATATATATATATATATATATATATATATATATATATATATATATATATATATATATATATATATATATATATATATATATATATATATATATATATATATATATATATATATATATATATATATATATATATATATATATATATATATATATATATATATATATATATATATATATATATATATATATATATATATATATATATATATATATATATATATATATATATATGAACAGTCAACACTAGAGTATGAATTATTAATTTACTTTTTGTTAATTTAATTGAAGTGTTTTTATATTTTTTGTGGATAATTTATATTTAGATCACTTTATTACTTTATATAATTGTATATTCGCTAAAATTCATTAATAATAAAAGAATAATTTTAAAACAGATAATATACTTACCTCGCCTTTAATATATATAATTATATATATATATATATATATATATATATATATATATATAGAGAGAGAGAGAGAGAGAGAGAGAGAGAGTTAGGTTTACTGTATAATATTTATTACTTAAACTTACATATAGCTTTTCTTACAATAAATTTAATTGATTAATACTTAAGAATTTAGTTTAAAATATCCACAAAAAAATCTGAAATAACAATAGAAAGTCTGTAATTTTATTTGATTTGGTCAGAGATATTTTTTGTTACTTTTTTACTATTTTTTTTTTGTGTTCTTTCATTGATTACATGTTCAATGTTTGAAGTCTCATCTGGGCTATACCAATCATGAAAGCATTCGAAAGTAAAGAGAAATAAAATGTTCACTTGTAAGTTTCTAGAATGTGTTCTAGTACGAATGTAACTTCTGTAATGTATAGTTATTTATTATTACACGTACATATTTTTACAATCACATATACTTTCCTATATTTATATATATAAATCTATTTTCAATCAAGAATATAAATATAACAAATGAGTTTTAAAAACAAATATTCTCGATTTACCATTTTTTATTATAATTCAATCATAAATGTCATAAATTCTGTAACAGGCACCCGAATATTCTAAATTGATCATTATTTTACCCTAATAATAATACATTTACGAGCTACTATAAAATTCCATTATTTTGTCCTGAATCCTATCAACACTTCATTACTTCTACAACTACATATATATATATATATATATATATATATATATATATATATATATATATATATATATATATATATAAGCAAAATAAAGAATAATTATTATTAAAGTAGCATTAAATATTTCTTTAAAAGTATTATAATTTTTTTTATTAATGTATGTGTATTTATTAGAAATACAACTTGAAATAATATTGAAAAATTTATACATTTAATAATTTTTATTATTTATCAATAACAATTTGTATTTTATGCTTAATAGAAAACTAAGCGTTTTAATAAAAATATATAATATGATATATAATAATAGTTTTAAAACATTTTTATTCTTTATTGTATATATATATATATATATATATATATATATATATATATATATTCACGTTTACTGTCTTAATTTTGTATACATTTGTGAATTAATAATTTTCTGATCGTATTTTCTTTTATTTCAATTCATTACTGTTTATAATACTAGCAGTTATGAAATATTAATTAATATTAAGTATTTTTCATTATTTAAGATATTCCTTTTTGAGTGAATAAATAAAATTTTAATAATATATATATATATATATATATATATATATATATAAATATATATAATTCTATATATAATGTATTATTAAAGTTATTATTTAAAAATATAAATTCAACCAAAACTTAATTTACATTTTTTATATTATTTAATTTATGTAGGCTACCTGAATAAATAATTACAATTAGAAAGGAAGTAAATTGAGAAAAAATAATTCGATAGAAGTGAGCAATGATGACAAATGGGTCTACTCTTAAATTGTTATTTACACGATTCATTTTCTTTTAAATTTTTATTACTTGTTAAAATATATAGTCAAAGAAAATCGCGTAAAAATAAAGTTATTGAAGAAACAGATGAAACATTTATATCGTTTTAAAATATTTTATTTATTAATTTGTCATCTTTTTTTTATTTGAAAATCTAACGAATTTTTATTTTTTATATTAAAATAATTTGAGTTTGTCATTAATAAAACAAATTATTTACTTTTATTATTAAATTAATACTCTTTCACACACACACACACACAAACACACACACATATATATATATATATATATATATATATATATATATATATATATATTTCTTACAATCCGCATGATCAGTATAGTGAATATGACTAAGTCTAGTAAATGATATCATTCAATGAGGCTTTCACCCAGTAATGGGTTGATATAAATTAAGATGAGGTTATATTTATATGTATATGATTTATATTAATTTATTTTTTAATTCAATATTTTTATGTTACAATTTTTTTAAATGAATGAAATAAGAAATTAATTTATATCCGCGTATTAAATTATTAATAATATAATTATGCTATCAAAATATAAAGTACATTTGTCAATAGAAAGGAATAAAATTCGTATGAATAGAATAGATTCACTTGAGTAAAAGTATGTAAATTCGAAAAACTGAAAGCCAAAGAAACGTTTTACAAAATGTTCAAGTTAAAGATTTAATCTGAAACTCGAGAGCAATAAAAAAGTTATAGTATTGACAAAAAGGCTTTTTTAGGTCACGAATCAATTTATTGTTGAAAGAATCAATTTTAAAGTACGAAACGACATGAGTACACCTAATATATCAAATGTAAACACTCAATGTGTAAACTTCCCTTACATTTTCGACGAAAATCCATTTAGTTGTTTGCACATGGATGCACACTTTTACATAAGCATGTCCATTTGTATCCGTATATATATATATATATATATATATATATATATATATATATATATATATATATATAACCACTAAATTATTATAAGTACATTTTATTTTTGTCAATGTACTGTTGTCATTTTTATATTATATTAAATTAATTATTTATTTTTGACGAAAAATAGATTTTAATTGGTAATAAATGTTATGATAAATATATATCAGAATTATTTAAATTGAAATATTATTGTATTTTATCATTATTAAAATTATGTATTTCAAAATTTATTATTTAAAGAATTTTGTTAAGTTTACTATTGGTAATATTTAAGCGATTGTGTATTTCCATCAAAGAACAAGTAATAAAAAGAATTTGATATTAACAATAATAGCATATTATTATAGTTAAATTTTATTTATTTTGAAAACAACGATAAGCTTAATTAATCTTTGCTAAGAATTCTATGAATGTAGTACATAGGTAAAACGTTTCTGTACACAGTTACATATATGCAGAGAATGAATCTCAATGTCCTCAGGTTATATCCGTGATCTAAAGCGTTCATGCGAGGTCGACGATGCGACTACATACTATGTCTTTGTGGTTATATTTTTCTATTGTTGGATGAAAATACGAGATCTAGAATGTTTTCCATGGCTTTAAGATGTGCTGGAGTGTCATGGTAGTGAATTGAAATGTAAGCATAAGAAGTAGCATCGTTTTTGATATAGAAAAGTGCACAATATATTTTGCTTTTACACATGTTGATGTATATTTATATGCAGTTTTCATAAGTATAAAAACTTTGCTATTTATGTAAACAAAATTAATAGCTTTGGAAGAATATTTTAACAATGACAGATTTTCGTTTAAACTTTCTTCTACAAATAATTTCAAAATCTTTTCATAAATAATTAATGAATATATATATATATATATATATATATATATATATATATATATATATTATAATTAAACTTTACAATTATAAACGAAATTTGATTTACGTGCGGTTACATTTTAATACGAATTTATTAAAAGACATAGTGATATCCTTTATCTGAAATCATTAATTTTAACAACACAAATAGTACCCAATTCTGTAGTTTGTTTTCTTTAAAATAAAATTCATTGTCATACTATCGCTTTTATCATGAAAATTCTATAAAATTTGAAATGAAATTTATGCGTATATATATTATAAAAATTTATAATCTAACATCATTTGATTTTTTCTCTTTTTGGCTATTAAACAGATTTTTTAAAAGGAATACGTTTTGAAAATAATAAATTGTGTATGATTGTATAAAATTATTGGAAATACTTATATCTAAAACCGAAATCAAAAAATTTCTAGATAACGAACAAAACATAATATAGTTGAAGTGAATTGCTTTAAAAAACGACTGCTAATTGAATTTCTCTACATTAAGTAAATAAGAGGTTGTAGTAAAATTCTCATTTTTTTAACATCATTTATATAAATATTTAAATGTATGTCAATACACGTGAGAAATAAAAAGATACAAGTTATAATAAAATATTTTTTCATTAAGAATGAACTGTAGATAAAGAGAATTTAATTGAAATCAATAACCTTTACGCATGAATAAATTAAACTGAATTGTCTCAACTATGTACCTCTGTAACCAACGAGTGACCACATTGGCATTCAAGAGTATAATTGCATGTTAGCAACTGGACTAAGTTGTAATGAGTTACTTCAGTTTCAGTACTAGTACTGTCAGTAAAAGGTTGGAACATAACTATTCTACAAGCAACGTCTTGCAAATATATATCAGACGGTGGCTAAACTTTCTACTAATTAGTTAATCAGTATTCACGACACTCCGGCGAAACATTAACATTGCACCCTTATGTTATTGTACTATTACTGTGTTGTATAAGCATAGTTAATTTTTCTATCCTTTAATTAATTTTTACTGCAGTTTGAACTAATATTCATAACGAAGTAATTTATGCAATAAAAATGAAACAGTTTTTAATATATTCTGAATATATGTGAACTTTATACCATCATATTGTTTTTATTTCTGTATATTTTCATTTTAGTAAAGTACAATAATAGGATAAATTAACATTTTTTAAAAAATAATGTTGGATTTTAATTATACGTAGTCATGTATGAAATAGTATGTTAATAACGCTTTAAATTGAACATGTTGTTATTCAATATATTTTTGTGGTATTTCATTTTCGATTCTCTAACCTCTTCAGGCGATTACATTGCGGCGAATCGTGCATTCATTATTTATAAATTGGATTCTGTTTATAGTACAAAAAGCGTAGTTATATTAATTACTATACTAGTGAGTAATCGAAATTGTACTATACAGTGGAGAAATTTTTCAAACGTCTGTTTTTATGTAATTTATATATATATATATATATATATATATATATATATATATATTAAATTGAATTGTGGAAATATGTATAAATATCATAAATAAGTCTATTAAAAATATTTCTGATATATAATATTAATAAATTGAATATTACTATATTATTATTTTCATAACATTTACAAACTGAACGATCCTATCTATAAACAGTTTTGAGTTAAATAATTTTCTATTTTGAAATTAATAGTATTATAGTTTTTAATAAATATTTTGAAATTTTCACGACCTACATACACTTTTTTTCATTAAGTTATTCTGCAAATAGACTTAATCCATAACTTATCAGTATTGCTTTCAGTTAGTAAACAATATATAATTATTTAAAATATATATATATATAATTATAATGAATAAATAAAATTCATTATCAACCATATGAATGCGGATGTTTTATAAACTTTCAACTAGTGAGAGACAGTAGAATTATTGTTTTAGTTCTAGTTTGAAATTAAATTTGTTTACATATGAAATACTGTTTTGTATACTTTCATTTAAAAATTAATATTTTACTAATGGAAATTATTTGAATTTCACTCTATAATAAAAATAAAAAGAAATTAATAATAAAACTATTATTATTTTATATTGAATAATTTATTTTTTAATAAATAATTATTAAATGAAAAGTGTAATTTTAATTTAAAACAGTAAAAAATAAATAATTTTGCTCTTTAATTAATATTTTATCAAATTATGGAAAAAGAATTCAAAAGAATATTTTTTCAATTTAATAATCACTTTATAAATATTATTTTCTATACTTAAAATAAAAAATTACTCTCACTCTATGTAACATTAATAGCTTTTGTAGTGATATTGTAATAAATATAAGGTATTAAAATTTAGTATATTTTTTATTGATAATGATATACATAATTTTCTTAAAATAAATCAAATAAAAACTTTCGTTAATATTTTCCTAACATAAGAGATTTAAAAAGCTCTTTTTCATAATTTAGATATAAATTAATAATTTTTAGTTGATATTTTTCAACACTGTTGTTTTTTAGAGCACTAGTTATTTCTGTTTCTAATATAAGAATGCAAATATTTTTTTATAGTTCATAATAATATTTGAATCATAATTTATTCAAAACACATAGTTAACATTTTTTTTATTTTAAACTTTTTAAATTCTGGAAACTGTCTTATTGGGATTACATTTGTTTTGATGCTGTTGGTATTATTGTATTATAACAATAAATGCTATGAGATGATTATTTTTTATTAAAGAATTACATTTTATAATGTAAAAAAGAACCTGTCATTATATTCATATGATTTTGTCTTTAAAGTAGAAATATATTGTTATAATCGTTTGCTGTCGAAATATATTTATTGAACAAAAAATATTGAAAAACATTAATTAAATTAACTTTTATAAACTTCCTAAATATTATCTATATATTTTTAAAGAAAATAATGAATTAAAAAAAATATTTTTAAACTCATATATTTTTAAAAGTTATTTGTCTTTACGTTTCACAATTGAAATCATTGCTTTTATATCATTTTTTTGTAAAATATTTAACGAAAAACAAACAATTTTTTGTTAGTAAAATTTATCATATAAATTACAACTTGATTTTTTATTTTGATGAAAATTCACATATTATGAATTCATTTATTAATAAATCATAATATATTTTAATATATATGTTATTGATCTAATATAATAAGTTTTAAAGGAAAATATGTAATTCTACTTTAAATTAATATTTTATTTAAAAAAACTCGAGAACAGCTAGTAGACGTTTAAAAAAATTCTGGAAATTTAAATAGAAAAATTGTTAAAAATTTGTAAATTTAGAAAATATTTCTAACCTTTTGTCAAAAATTGTATTATATATAATTATATTAAACAATTAGCTTCTTTCTAAGGATTATTTATTTAAAATAAAACATACAAAAATATTAGTTGTTTATTTTTAATTTGAGGAATAGTAAAAATGTATAAAAATTATTATTCTTTTACTTAATATTTCTTAATTTTAATATATATTCACTTTTTAGTATCTACAACGTACAAATATTAATGTTTGTACAAATAATAACTACATATGGAACTCTTTTTATCTGAATTTATTCATTTATAACACTACAAAGCAACGATATTTTCATGTGTATAATATATATATATATATATATATATATATATATATACATATATATATATATATATATATGTGATATGTATACATATAAATGAATAACAGTGTTGTTTATTTAGGTCTTTCATTTAACTTGGGGGTTGCATTGTCACAATGAATACGTGTCAAAGTATGTTTGCTCTATCTAGTAACTGATGCTGTAGCTCGTGAATTTCGGTTACACAACTGGTATATGAAAATTGTTTAATCAAAATGATTACTTTGAATTTTAACTGCTGAAAGATAAATTTGTTTGTGTGATGTTTAATTTTAACATCTTTATGACATATCCTTTCACGAAAAGTTTGTTTTGAATTCAAGTGATAAATTTATTAATAAACGTCTAACAAATCAAAATATAGTACATTCACAAATAATCCATATAAAGTGAACAATAACTTTTATCAAGTTTTATTTTAAGAATAAAATATTGTTTCAATTAAATTATTCAATCGCTTGTTTCAGAATATTTTTTTTTATAAAATCACTAATTTTATTTTAAAGTAAACAAATATGTCCATGTTGAAAAAAAATATTTTACTAATATATATAAATTTTAATGTTCTATAAATTGTATTATGATAGTTTACTTTTGTTACTGAAAATATTTTTAGAACTTGATAAATTTACTTCAACTTTGTTTCATACAACAAATTTATTACATAATCTTCATTACTTGTAAAATTAAAATAAATATAAATTATCTCCATTTCTCTCTCTTTCTCTCTCTCTCTCTCTCTCTCTCTCTCTATATATATATATATATATATATATATATATATTTATTTATTTATATTGCTTCGTGAGAAAACTTTTCATTTAGAGTTTTAAAAATATTAATATGTTATGTCCTATATAAATATAATTTAAATTCAATTCATGTTTTAAGTAATTATAATTAATTTTTCATTAGCCTCTGGGTGATATGTGGTTGTTATTTATAATAGCCGTTACTGAGATGTTACATGTAAAAATGAAACCTAATGTCATTTTTAGTTGATATGTATATATTTTAAGTCATACATTATTATAACATTTTAATATGTTATGCATTTTAGATGCAAATTTTTGATGATTTCTTTTTTTATTAATTTTAATATATATATATATATATATATATATATATATATATATATACATAAATTCATGCACAAAAATTAAACAAAATAGAATATTATAAATTTTATATATTATATATTTAAAATATAAATTTTAACTATATCAAATATTTTTCAAAAATTTCCTATTTTAACGTATTTGTATTTTAATGAAAGTATATGTAAGAATAGAAAGATATTTTGTTATTTTAAAAAGAAATGTGTAAATTTATACAACATACATTCATGTTTAATGAATTGATTTCAGTCTTAAAGACTATGCAAGTGAATTTATACAATAATACTCTTGAGGTTAGATTTTTTTTTAAAAAAAACATACTATATAAATCATAATAATTTAATTTTTTACTTGAAATAACAATTTTAAGTTTATTTTATATTTTTTTAAACAATGATATGAAATTTATTATTCATAAGTATGTATATATATTAAATTTCTATTATATTTTGAAAAAAATACATAGATTTTGAATCATTTTTGTAAAAAAATAAAACGTTTAAAATTGAATACATATTTTTTACAATAAATTCTAATAAATGTTGTTTATTTAATCCAAAATTTATAATATATTATAATTGTATTTTAATTTATTTTTATTATAAAATTAAAAAAAATATAATTTAAATTAAAAAATACATATAACTCAATTCTATAAAAATACGAGAAATTATAAACTAGTATTTATAATAAAATTATTATATTTTCTTTCATAACACTTTATTATATTATTAATTTTCCTATGTATAACTTTTTAATGATGCTAATTATTTAATTTTTCACATAAAAACGTTATAAAAAAATAAGAAATATTTTAGAATATAAATTAGGATATGTATAAAAAATGGAATCGATTTTCTTATAGTTGATGATATATAAGTAATATAATATTGTTAAAAGATAGAGTATAAGAAAAATATGAACGATCACAGGTGTACTAAATGGATACTAAAAAGGAATTTCGAACATTGAATAGATGCGTAAAACTTGTATAAGTAGTGTGAATATCGTGCAAAATTATTTAATGTGAATAATGTAAAAAACATATTCTATGTATATATATATATATATATATATATATATATATATATATATATATATATATATATATATATATATATATATAATTAAAATATATTAATTACAAGTAACTGAAAAAATAATTCAGAATTTAATTATTGCTCTTGAGTTTTTGTTTATTAATTATATTAAAAATCAATTTAAATTGTACATACATAGTAATTTAAAAATTATTTTAGAAACTTTTAGTAAAAAGAATGCATATTTTCTAAAAAAAATATGCATTTTGGTATGTTTTAGCTTTCAATGTTTTTTTTTAAATATATACAAATTTGTTTTTCTTAAAAATATATAATTGTCATTAAATATATATTTTTCAATTTTTGGTTATTATATATTATCATTAATAAAAAAGTAATAACATTAATATATATGAAAAATATTTTTATATCATTTTTAAATTCAAATTACCAGCGTCGTTTGATAAGAATGGTAAAAAAGTGAAAAAAACTAAATTGAAACATTTTATTAATTAAATTAAACAATAAATAAATTTACCATACTTAAACGACCCTCGTATTTATTTCAAATAAATTAATACTTTTAGTAAATATTATATTTTTTAAAAATGTGTTTATATATATATATATATATATATATATATATATATATATAATCTTTAATAAACAGTTTCTATAAATTCTCAATTTTTTACAATATATTTTTAAAAATATAACTCAATATAAAAAGATATTATCATTTCTAAACTTTATTTTTATTATTCACTTTTTTGTATTTAAATTATTAAAATTTTAAATTCTTTATACAATAGAACGGCATTTGTTAAATATTTTTAAATAATTTTGATTTTAGTTGTATTTTATATTTACTTTTTAATTTTATTTATTAATTGTTCTGTTATCCAAAAAATTCAAAAAAGATATATAAATATATATATATATATATATTTAAAATTCAATCATCATGGAAATTTATCTACAGTACAAATATGTTTATAGTGACTAATTATGACTATTATACAGGATACTAAGTACTAGTTGAAACATCATTTCTGTCCCTCACATTGAAATCCCAGTCAGGCACGTAAAACGATACTAAATATGCCATAACCATGTGTGATACAACTCCCTAACACTCACATACACATTCACATCCACATATTAAAGTGTTCCATTAGCGACATGTCGGCTATGAATATTTTATACGTGTATATATTGACGATATAAACAGTAATAATGTACGCGTACTCCACCCATCGAAGCGTAACATAGTTTGGAAATGCACACGATTAACGAATGACATAGTTGTAGTAGTAGAAATGGGAGACGAAGAAATCCTATGAATATGTTACCAGTACGGCCCTCAATGCTTTACGTTGCGTTATCTAGCTATATGGTTTAAATTTAATATACAGAACTTGTTTAATATGAAATCATGAGATTCCACAAGTGTTTTTTCGTTTAAATTATTGAAATTAAATTTTGTATTCGTTTTGAATGTGAACTTGTGTACGAATAAATAATAAGAAAAAAAAATGGAAATATCTAGTACTGTACACATGAATAAATTATTTATGTAAATAGTTTCATATTAATCATAAATATATTTGTGAATTTATGTATATTTAGTTTACTTTTTTTTGTTTAACTATTTTACTTCATAAAATAATGAATTTTAAATAAATTTTAATACAATTATATTGTAATATTTTATATAAACAATATGTTTATTCATACTCAAACAATATTAGCAGCAGAAACTTCTTTTTATTCACTACTGGATAAAATATTCTCCTAGAATTTTCCAATGAAATAGATTGAATCGATGTAAATGAAACATCGATTCAATGTATTTCATTTCCATTTCACACCAACAATTTTTCTCATGTCTCTATCTCATTTATCTATATATCTCTTCTGAAGACTTTTTATATTTTCTGGCTCCCATTGGGCCTTTCCAAACTAGTCAACATGCATACAGTATTCACGGCCCATTACCACTCGTCTCACACGCTCTTACCCGAAAACTAATTTTTTTAGTTGGGATATTTTGTGATAAAAGGGTGTGAGACGAGCGGTAATGGGCGTGAATACTGTATGCATATTGACTAGTGTGGAATGGCCTATTAATAATAATAATAATGTTTATTTTCTACTGGTAGTTTTTCTTTTTGTTATATAACTGACTCATTTCTGTTTTAATCTGATCACAAACGGCCGTAACTTTAATTTTATTTCAAATTCACACCTCTCTTTATTTATTTCTTCATGTTATTCGTAATATGCATTTTTCCATACTTTTCTGTATTGTCTGGAGTTATTGAATTATTTTACCAATTAGATTCGTGTTTCACGTTTATAAGTTTCAATGGTTAAGATACATTGATCATTTTTTTAAAATACACACACACACACACACACACACACATATATATATATATATATACATGTATAATTTTATATAAATAATAAATAAATTAAGTTACTACTTTAAAGTTGTTATTAATATTTAGTTAATTAGTCAAACAATAATTCAATAGGGTAAGAAGATCATTTAGAATGATTATTTTTAAAAAATATTATCAGTATAATAGGGTAAAACTTTTCCGTCGTCGTGCACGTATGAAAAAAAACAGAGTACGAACTTTTAATTACAAAACCAATTCTTAATTGCAAAAAAAAAGAAAATAAATATTGGAAACAACGTTGACAACATTTAAAATTTAAATTACGTGTACATAAAGTAAGTACAGGGTGGATGCACAATGGTAGATAGATGGTGCTAGTAGTTATTTTTGGTACTTTGAGGTTATGGCATCACAGCGATGAAAGAATCTTACCGAGAAGTTAATTTAATTAAAAGGTAATTACAACTACGGTGAACTGAATTAATGAAGCGGCCAGCCAACGTTGTGGCTTCTCCATTGTTGAATGACGATAAGGAGAGTTTGACGCCCGGCGAACCGCGCGTCTCCCTCTTAAGCTGTCGGCTTACGCGGCTGCCACTGCGTTATTCTTCCCGCCGAAATGTGTCTTGTGTACTGTGGACTCATTTTGTCGTCTTAAATTAAAGTTCAAATGTAAATGTTTTGTTCATTTCATTGTTCTGAGAGGCGGGATTCAGTTATTTGTTTGTTTAACAATGAGCATGCAAATTGTAACATTTGCAAATTACAATTTTTTGATGAGGGATTAATGTCATTTTAGTTTGTATAAGTTAATTTTCTTGTGTCATGTTCACACAAATATTTAAATCGCTTGCAGGCAGAACTTAATCAAATTACTCTTTTGATATTAGCTTCAATGATGGAGTGATATAAATTATATATATATATATATATATATATATATATATATATATATATATATATATATATATATATTCAAATTTATTGAAAAAGATTTTTTCTTAAAAATATAAATAATTAATCTATTAAACTAAAAACAATGATTTTATTAAATGATTCTTTTGTAGTATTATATATAAACAGTAATATTTATACTTTATTAGAGTAATTATGCTTTCTTAATTTAATGTATACCTTTATATAATATGTTAAGTAATTATTTATTTTTAGGAATATTTATTTTATATTTAAATGACTATTTTTTAAAAAAAATATTGTTTTATATTTTAATTCACTAAATATTAAGTGTGATTAAATTACGAATAAGTTTACATAAATACAAAATAAAATAAAAATAATTAATTATATTTCAATAATTTAACACTACTTTATAATCACAATTTAAACATTTTATCTTGTTTCTTATTTTTTAATTTGTGAAAATAGATATTTTTTTAACATAAAAATTAAATATAAGTTTTTAATAAGATTATTGATCTTTTTAAAATCAAATTCAAATTCGTTCATAATTTAATTCTTACGAATCTTTCATTAAATAAATATTTTCACTAAAAATACATATATGAGCTGTTTTTTTTGAAAGTGGTATAAGTCCACTTTTTAAAAAAACTAAGTTAACGGTAATTTTAATGAGCTATAGACACCTTCTCTTTATAGTTACAATCACAATTTCAATAGAGTTCTATTTTGATATAAAATAAACAAAAACAGTTTTGCTGTACAATGCTATCGCACAAATATTTCTTTTGAAAGTGGAATAAGTCCATTCCTAATAATTATAATGAAAACAACTTTCTTATTGGAATTATTATTGATTATTGCTACTTCAGTGCACGCTGCTCGTTAGCAGATTATTATGATGCAATAAAGGCTTGCCGAAAAAAACAGCTTCATTTTGTATGAAATGAAAAGAGAAGACTTTGTCTCAACCAAATCTCTAGAAGAGGCAATATCAAACAGAAAAAAAAATACGGACGGAGAAATTGTAAACTGGCTTAAAATATGTTGGATGAGGTTCAAAAGGAATGAACCTCACAAAATGTTTTATAAAATTAGTATGGAAGAAAATGCTCCATTTAAAACAATTTTTTATTTGGAAAAAAGGGAAGACCAAAAAACCTCAGAAAAATTAATATGTTACCGCTTTATAAAACTTCAAGGAGCATAACAAGAGAGAAATATAACGATATAATAAGTTTATTACCTTATATACCACCTATTCACCATAAATAAATATTTTAATATGCTAAGTGTAAAAGAAAACTAAGTTTAAAATATCTTTTTTTTTTATTTAAAGATCTTAACGAAGTAATTTTCATTTTTATATTTTTAATATAACTGAAATAAACTCTTAATAAACTTAGTTATTCGTGTATTTAAATGTCTTCATTTTAACTATTACTTTTTTACATAAAAATCCATTTCAGTAAAGCTTATGTCTATAAAAATATGGACTTAAATTTGCTCTTGTTTTTACTTCTTGTAATATGTTATTTTTGAAAGTGGTATAAGTCCATGTGGAGCTAAAAAATCGTTTATTTTGTAAAACAATGTTAGTAATTATTATTTCATAATAAAATTTAAAAGGTGTATAGTGTAAAAAACATCACTCGAATTGATTAAAGTTGGCCAATATTTTTAAATTAACTCAAATGCAAACCCTTAAATATCTCAATATATGAAAAAATGGACTTATACCACTTTCAAAAAAACCAGCTCATATCTTGATTTGAATTAAATAAGAGAAATATGATATATAATATAAGTATATTCATTTATAATAATAAAAAAGTTAAGTTAATCATACAATATGAGATTTTAGTAAAAATTCTTATAATTTAAAAATATATTTTCAATTAATAATGAAGTCATTCATGATATTAATCTATATTGTGTATATAAACAGAATTTCCTATTATAAAAAAAATCAATAATTTATAACTCAGTTTATGTTTGTAAACCATTGGTTAACAAGTTTATATCCATTTGATTAACCACTTTTTTACATCCGTAAACAAATGGTTATCTAAGTTAATATTTCTTAAAAAAATGTGATTATTTCATAAACGAAAAAAAATATTTTTACTAAAATTAATGATGCCGTTTTTATAAATCTAAATTACATTAATCTATATATCTGATTGAAATACGACATACTATTTGCGAATTTTTATATTAAGTAAATATTTAATCCTTAATAACTGAGAACAATAATTAACGTACAGTTTATATTTTATTCGTTCCATAATTTCATTAACGTTCATAATTATTAATATTAGGATAAAGTAGTTTATATTTATATATTATTTTATATTGTATTAAAATTATATTTGTTTTATGTCAATAATAGTATTGAATATCTGGATATTTTAAATTAAAAATATACAGTAAATACAAAATATATTCGTCATTTTCGACATATTTCTTTTTAAGTTATATATTAATGTGTGTGTTAATGTATGTTCTTAATATAGTCGTTTATACGCAAAAGCGTGCAAAATGAATATAAAGCAATTCAATTTATATATATATATACACTCTTATATATATTTATATATTTGAACATGTAGGTAAGTGTGTTTGATATTCACAGACACAATTACCTCCGAAGAACATTTAATTAAACCCGAAATTTGTAAGTTCGTCGCGAGTCATTTCTAGAAATTAACAAGTTCTCAAATTTTACCACACTTTTCGGTTACGTCTCGAAAATGACGCTGCTGAGAGACTTTACGGCGTAACTCTAGCTAGGAACAAATCTCTTTATGTGCTATTCAGTGTATGTGTGAATAGGCAATGTTGTAAGCCTTAAATGTGTTCTTAATTGACAACCTTAGCATGTCGTTTAATTTAATTATTAAATAAGATAGGATTAAATGAGAAATTGTCGCAATAACTCACAATTATAGCGTGTCCTATATTCCCTGTATGTCTTCTATGTGCGGAATTAAAATATGAACTTGATAACTCAAATAGGTTCAAGAAGAGGTTAACCACTCTGTCAACTTTACTCTGTTATCTGATATAATGTTTACGTTAAGAGAGATAAAATTATAATTATAATCTGTGGTATGAAACAATATAATGATATCGTATATTTTTATACATAAGTGAGTTTTAGCTAATTTATACAGTTTAAACTTTTATAATTATCTATTCTTTTTATAAATAATATAGGGTCATCCAAATGTGACGCCTAGATTTGAATTTTATTTAAAAGAAAAAACTATACACATGTTTCCCTATACATCACACTATACACATGTTTTTTTTTAATAAAACATAAATCTAGGAGTCACATTTGGTTGACTTTATATTTTGTTCCCAATTATATCATTTTCAAAAAACATTTAATTTCTAATAATATATACATACATAATCATACGTACTTACATATTAACACATACACACTCATTTACACACACAATATATACACACACACACTTACATATATATATATATATATATATATATATATATATATATATATATATATATATATATATATATATATATATATATATATATATATATATAATATTCAAAACTGAATGTTATAAAATTTTGTCATTAACTACGTATAGAAAGTAATTGTAAATATTTAAACATTATTTTATGTGATTGACAATAAAATTGAAAAATAATTTGAAAACATTATGTAGAACTACATGAAAATAATGATTCATTTTTTAGTAATCGATGCACATAGTCTTTTTTATCAATCGATCAAAATGAATTGTATGTCACATAAAAGGAATTTTTATTTTAATTTCATGTGTTGACTATTAAAAATTATTAAATTAAAAAATCGAATCTATATTATTCAAAAAAATATATTACAATGAACAAATATAAATATATTAATAATGTTAGAAATAATGTTCAATATAAATTTATTATACTATTATTTAAAATGTAATTATCTACATGAAATATAATGTATGAGAATATTTTATATAAAATTTTAAAAAAAATTAACAATTTTTTTATGATATATGTATAAATCATCGTTCTTATTATTTATTTGTAAAATCATCGTTATATTTTAGATTTTCCTCTTTTATACTTTTATATTCCAATAACATTCATGTCTTATTTAAATTAATTTTGTTGTCTTATTCTTCAAGATTATTATTCTTATAAATATCATTGGTTTTTATTTCTAGATTACAGTTATTTTGTTTAATTTTTCATTTCGTTTTACATATTTTTTGTTAGTATTTATTTGATTTTTTTATATAATTAATATTTATATTATGTCAATTTAAAATAGAATATTTAGTTTAAATTTGTAAGTATCTTAATAAGATTGTTTAGTTAATGACATAATTAAAACATATATTGATAATTTACTATGCATTTATATATATACATATATATATATATATATATATATATATATATATATATATATATATAATATATATGTATATAGAATTAACTGTAAATATTTTGTTTATAAACAGGAATTGAATATATAATTTTGAAATATAAAGATACATGATTTAGTAGTTTTATTAATAAGAAATAAACATTCATTATTTGTCAAAATAATACTTTCATAACTCAATTTCTATACATAGAGCAGTTTAAAAATTGCATCAAATTTCATATAAAACGATATTATAAAATCGTAGTATTAATTAATTAAAAGAATATATATATATAATAAAATAAAGAATTATTCCTATCATATACAAATATATATATATATATATATATATATATATAAGTATATTGATTCTTGACCTGAAATAGAAAAACATGTTTTTAATTTAATTTCGTTATTATTCTTTAATATAACTCTTTTTAAACTGTCTGTCACAATTGAACTTGAATTTTAATTAAAAACAAACTTTTTGTTTTCTATTTTTATTCTTTATTACTCATTATTTGAAATACCTTCCTTCTGAAGAAATATAATCATCTAACTGACTATATAGTTTCTGAAAACATGTCTCATACTCCTCCTTTGGAATGGCTAGACTAACATCAGTCAAAGGCTTTTGAATCTCTGAAATTCTGTTGAATTGCTTTCCTTTTAACTTCATGTTAAGTGTTGAAAACAGGAAATAGTCGTAGGATTTCAAAAAAGAACATTTTCTTTTTGTTCACAGAACACCTAAAGATAATTAGTTTCGACTTTGCCACCGTACTTTCTTCTTTTTAATATAATGTGATGACAATAAAATTTTATTTTAATATACTAAATATGTTTAATGCATATATATATATATATATATATATATACGATTTATTGTCAGAAAAAAATGAATTTGAAATTGTAAATTTGCTAACTTTTGCTTTTATTGAGAGAAAAAATACTGTCTGTACTTATAATTGTTATATTATTTCAAGCGAAACCTTCATTAAAATTATTATATATTCCAAGTTAAAATGAAATATATATTTTTTTATTTTTTATATATATATATATATATCATATCGATGTTGTAGTTTTCGAAATTAGATTTTTTAAAATTTAGTTATAAATGATTTATAAAAAGTACAATTATTTTTATAAATAAAATGTTTATTTAGATGTATTAAACATTTTAATTTATACAAATCTTTTTGTTTGTAATTTTAATTTTTTAATTTTCTGCTTGTTATTTAATATTCTCATTAAAAAATTAGTTTTATAGATAATAGTGGAAAATATTGTAAAATATTACATTTTAACTACTATTTAATTTCAAATTATATTTAATGTACAAAATTTGACCATAAATTTTAATCATTTTAAAAAGATAAAATGGCATCAATAAATTTATACGAGCATATATTGCAATAAATAAAATAAACTTCTTTATAATTTATTACAATCTAGTTTTTTTACGTTCGTAAAAGAGTGATCCTCTAACACGTGTACGTATACTAAATCATACTATATTATAAATTATTGCGTGACACACTAAAACGATTACTATAAATAACTATTAAAATAACTTATTTTTTCTTCGCATATATTACTTTTAAACATTTTTATTATAGGGATATCATAAATATTATTATCATTATAGATATCAAACTTGAATTAAAGAATACAAGAATTATTCAAAAGTAATTCAATGATATACTCGCATAATATATGAATTTTTCGTGATTAAATGTAATAAAATTAATGTGAGACGTGATTATAGACTTTCGACTCGCAATTAAATGAATGAAATTAGATTTATACTTTGATTGATAGGGTAATTAAATAAAAGTGTGTAATGTTAAAATTATTTTCAAATATATTATCCACACGTACATTGTATTTATACGTGCATTCATATATACACACATACATACATACATATATAAATATATATATATAAATTGCATATATGTGCAAGAGAAAGATGTGTGTATATTTAAATGTTTATTTAATAAATTCAAATTTATTATAATTTATAATCAAAAGTAACTTTGTTATTTACTCTTTGAACTTTGTTCAATATCCTGTGTTTTGAACTGTCGTAAATATCACAATGTGTGACGTAACAACCCTAGTGTTTTCTAAGTTTCATGCATTCTTTTAATTAACATAAAAGGTGAATGGAAAAAATATTTTGACAATAACATAATAGAACCATATATCAAATATTTACTTCAAAAGTATAATATTATATTATATTATAAAAGTATAATAATAACATTACATGTATTATCTAATAACTTCTAGACTTTTTTATTATATTTTTCATTGTTGAATATTATAATTTATAACATATTATAAATATATATATATATATATATATATATATATATATATATAACACAAACGAATTATCACCCTAACACCACAAAATATTAGATAGTGTTCAAAAATTACTTATTGCTCTCTTTATTAATAACAACAATAAGTTTATGCGCATTTCGATGGCAATGCCATCATCATTAGAACGCCACATTATAAAACCTAACGCAAATATACAATCCATCAAATAAACGAACAAATAGGCAAAGGAATAACACGTAGTGACAAAATGGGAACCTAGTGAATGAGAAAGAAAACAGAAGTTACGTATACATTAAAACAAAAATGAAGAATTTAAAATAAAATGGGTTGATCATACAACAAGAAGAGAAAATCATCGATACACAAGACACATTTTTGATTGGGAACTTAGATTTATCAAAATGCTTATAAAAAGATCATTCTTTTTAAAATTAAATTTATAAATGAGCAGAAACATAAAAAAAAATCGTTGAAAGAAATTGGATCACTTGAAGTGAAAAGTTTTGAGAAAGGCCTTCATACAGACTGGATGGGTATAAAAGATTTGATGATTATGTACATATATATATATATATATATATATATATATATATATATATATATATATATATATATATATATATATATATATATATATATATATATATATATATATATATATATATAAACATCCATTGTGATGAAAGGAGAAGGTTAAATAACGTTTACTCAGTTACAGTAAGTCATTTAGAAAATAGTAAATACTGGTTCATGCTTAACTATTCAGTGTTGGTTTAAATACATTTACGGAACTATGTAGATAGAATATATTATACCTTAAGTTATATTCCTTGTAAACTGTTTAACTATCAATATATTTGATTTAATGTTGTTAGAATTAAATCATATTAATATAATTCATTATATATATATATATATATATATATATATATATATATATATATATATATATATATATATATATATATGAGTATGTAAATGTGTGTGTGAGTTATATTCCTGAACACACGTATATGAACATTCTTAAAGTAATGCTTTATTTGTCTTCATACTAACAAGCTATAATAAAATTACCTTAATAAAAATATTCAAGATTATTTTTTAATTAATTCAGTGTTAAATGTTTTTCTTTATATTTCCAACCTATCGCGATAAAACAAACAATTATGTTTTTTATACTTATTTTGATAAATATGCATATACCTTCGTAAGTAAAGGAAAAAATCGAGTAATTTATTCTACACGTCAAATTTTATCTCAACGTATTCTGAGCTCACAATATGTGAGCGCAAAATTTGAATGATATATTCTCTTGATATTAAATGCCAACACCACCAGACATAATTGATTGACAGACCATGTAATACATCATTTATGTAACAAGTAAACATTTATGCTAAGCATTTATGTTAAAACTTTGGAACACAGTTTTTGTTTTAACAACTCCCTTAATCGTTCAATCACTGTTTTCAACAATTTCCAACTTCTATAAAGTTATTTATGAAAAGATTACAAACTATTGAACATAATTTTTGTATTTTTGTCATGTATTTAATGAAAAAAAAGAAATTGTACGCGGAGAGTTCATTAGCGGACTTTATAAACACACACTTACTTATACAAATATAAAAAATCCTCGAATAAAAAAATCATCATTAACTATCTTGGTTAGCGTACCGGTGGTAACAGCACTCGTCATCAGTATGAACAAGTACTAGTGAATGGTAATATTCATTGGCCTTCCGTCCAAGAGTGAACTACTAGAAACTAATATGATGTTTTGTATATATATATATATATATATATATATATATATATATATATATATATATATATATATATATATACTCGTACATATATGCATGTGTGCATGTATAATTTTTTAGAAATTTTTAAAAGAAAAATAATAATATTTATCATCCAACTAAAATTTTAATTTCTCTCTCTCTCTTTCTCTCTCTCTCTCTCTCTCTCTCTCTCTCTCTCTATATATATATATATATATATATATATATATATATATATATATATATTATACATTCAGTTTTTTTTTTTTTTTAAAAAATGTAAAGTTTACAAAAATACTATCATATAATCATATAATTTTATTATGAGTACTTAAAATCGCAGTAAATATACATTAGAATTAAGCGGATGAAAATAAAATCCGCTAGAGATAATAAACATGTACATATGTTTGTGGGTGTATATATATATATATATATATATATATATATATATATATATATATATATAACATGAATACTACTTTTTTTAAAGCTTATTTTAAAAATTCTCATTATATGGTAATATTTTCTGTTTATATATATATATATATATATATATATATATATATATATATATATATATATATACATGTTTGTATAATGACAAAATATTTAATATTTATGTATTATATTCATAATAGAAGTCAACAGTATGTATACAACGTTTGTTCATTCATTTGTGACAACAAAGAAAAATCAATTTAACTTTCTTCAGCCTTCACTGTGTACACGTAAGTGAAAATGGCACTGTAGCACGTGTATTATTCTGTTCAGGAATGCAATACTGGTGTGCTTTCAACCGCTAGCACCAGTCGTCGCCACAGTAGTCACATACCAAGCATAATCTACTTAGGTGTGAGTAATGAGACCATTATATTTACCCCAAAAAGATTTATTTTACGGATTTACACGCAGATGTAGAAACGACTCACAGGCTGACGTTAAGTCAGAGCTCTTGGGCGTTTGGGGTTGAGTATGATGGTAAATAGAATTCAATGAAAGTGAAAAAAGGTCTTACTACCAGCCGGTCTACAAACATGAAAATTTACCAGCAAGGCTGTAGTACTGGATCAATGCTGACTGTGAATAAATTGCTACGATGATATAGAAAATCTGATTTATGTTGTTTCAGAATCTGTGTTACTCTGCAGCAGATTTGAATTTTTAGAATGTTAATAATTATGGTTGCACTATTCACATTGATTTTTTAATACCTTCATTTTATATTGTTTCAAATAAATTTTCTTTCCATTTACTCGATATACTCAATATACGTATCAAAATATTTACATAAACTTTACTTATAAATATATATATATATATATATATATATATATATATATATATATGCATGAATATATGTATGTATATATGTATGTATGTATTTATAAATTTTAAAATATTGCTCAATAGTTTTTTTGGAAAAATAATTTATTATTCATAATTTATAAAATGTATTTAATTATAATTCCCAAAAAGATAGAATTAAAAGAGATAAATAATGTGTCATTAAAAAACTTGTAAATAACACATTGTTTATGTCATGTCTATATAATTTAATAGCGTTGAAAAAATAAGCTAAATATAAGTTATGAAAAATTATAAGTATAATAAGAATTATATATATATATATATATATATATATATATATATATAATTGATTTTAATAATTTTAATTGAAAACTAAAAGTTATTTTAATTTTCTCCCTTAAATTCGCAACGTACGTATCTATTATGTTAGCAACCAAATAATGATTAATATTTAAATAATTTTATTTTTAGTAAATTTAAAAAAATGTTTAATCATTTATATTGTATCTATATTAAATATACTTTTTTTTAAAAAAAATAAAGGTTATATTTTATTATAACCTATATATATTTCACTGCATTTTAAAAATTATTCTTTATAATATTTTAAAAAAATATATAATTAAAATTTTCATTTTATTTTTATTTAATTTAATTGAACTTATTTATAATGTTTCCAATGAATACACACACACCTATATATATATATATATATATATATATATATATATATATATATATATATATATATATATATATATTATGAACTTATTTATAATTTTTTTTGTACATGAATTCAAAAGACACAAAAGGCACAAGGGAGATATTTGATAACCTATATATATATATATATATATATATATATATATATATATATATATATATATATATATATATATATATACAAGTACTATAGCCGATGTAGATAATCCTCTCCAATAATGTTAGAGTCTCGTGATAGTTATGTTTTTTTATGAAATGAGGTTGTCAGCTCCATACCCAACCCTAACTTTGAAACTTGAGGGAACTCTCAACCGGGTATTGAACGAAATCTCCTGCATGACGTGCGGAGATGCTACTACTACATCGGTCAACTTAAACTCACACACACACACACACACACACACACACATATATATATATATATATATATATATATATATAATGTTTGTCATTGAGTTTTATTATTTATTTATATTTTTTAATATTGATTTTTATACAAGTGTTGTAATTGACAATTATTTAACAGAACGTGAAAAAAATTCGATTGCCTGGAGATATATAATCAGACAATAAATTTCTCAAAAATGATTTTTTTCAGTTGAAATATTTCTTATACACACACACACACACACACATATATATATATATATATATATATATATATGTGTGTGTGTGTGTGTGTGTGCTCGCGTGTGTGTGTGTCTGTGTTTGTGTGTATGAATATGTACGTTTTCGTGTGTATCCGTGCGTGCATAAATTGAAATACATTTAAAGCACATAAATTTGAAGAATAGTCCAAGTAACACAATCAATATACAAACACATGTTCTTATAATGAACGTACATTTCGTTGAACGCGAATGCAAACAATAGAAATGGAACGCTATGGTGCTGAATATACCGTAAACGTGCATTTTAAAGGAGAATTTAAAACAGTAGCAACGCTCGTGTAGTATAAATTGTACGAGTGTTAATGTGTCTACGAATGAATGTTTGAATAAGATAGAAAGATGTGACGACTTACGGGTACATATTCACAATTGGCGTGAGAATTTTCAATTCATGCAAATGAATTATGTATAAAACATTCTCTTGACCATTCGAAATGGTCATTTGTGACAATTTGCTTTTCTAGAATAATGATTTATCCGAACTTTTTAATACGTACAAATATTAAATCATGTGTACTCAACATCGTTCTGTATTAGATACGTTTATTAATTAAATTCAAATATTGGCATAAATCTAAATTAAATCTAATTTATAATAAATAGAAAAAGACATTTTTATTATAAAATTTATTGTATGTGTATGTGTGCTTGTTTTTACAATAATTGAAACTACTTTGAATTGTTTGTATATGTACATTATTCAAAAAATTAAATCATACATCACTTTTAAATTAAGAACTAGCAAAAAATATTTTTTATTTTGAATTGAACAATTTTGTATTAAAAACAGATAATTTGTTTTACTTAATATAATATGAAAAAAATTTTTTTTTAAAATATATCATAAAATTAATATTTCAGTACGTTAAAATTATATCATTTTAATATTTAAGATTTTTTTTTTCATTTTCATACAAAAAAATTAAATTTCATGTATATATATATTAATGATATGAATATTAAATATGAATGCTTTGATACACAGTATATTATAAATACACATTTTAAAAGAGAATGTTAAATATAAAAAAGTTAATAGTCTGTGACTATTAAACTCTATATTAAAATCTCTAATATGGTAATGACTAGTGATTTTATTAAATGTGACTTAGCAATAACAAAACATTTTACAAATGTTCAATATTTTTTATCTATTTTTTTTTATAAAATATCACGACTTCAGAGCAATAAAGTTTTTTTAGACATATATTGATTACTATGCAAAATATTAATTTGTTAGAACAGAAAAAAAATAATTAATTTGAAGAAAATATTTATTTTCATGTTATTCCATATAATCGTTATTTTATAATATCTAAACGACATTGAATTTGGAACAGTTAAAAGTTTAAATGAGAACTCTGTTTCTTATACACACACACACTGTATGTATATATATATATATATATTATCCACATTTACAAAAAAATTAAAATTACATCTCTACAAAAATTTTTAATGGTGGTAAATATGAATAATTTTAAATTCTAATAAAATTTAATACTTTTTTATAAGTTAATTACTTTTTTTAATGAAACAATATCCTAAATTTAAGTCAATTTCCACTTAAAATATTAATTTTGTTTTAATTTATTTAAATTAATATGTATTATTTTTCAATATATGTATATATATATATATATATATATATATATATATATATATATATATATATATATACACGAGAGTCGTTTAATAAGTATGATAAATTTATTTATTGTTTAATTTAATTGATTAATTAATTTAATTAAATTTTTCAATTTAGTTTTTCTTACTTTTTTACCATACTTATCAAACGACCCTCGTATATACTAATTTGTATACTGATATTCATATGTGTTCGACCGAATGTGAACCTATAACACAAAAAAAATAACAAGAAACTAAAGAGAATTTATATTTTTCACAGCATGTATCCATTATGTTCTCATTACTACATATTCTCATTACTGTATATTTGAACATACGTGTATTCATAATATTCACAATATAAACATAGAAAACATTGTGCTTGACAGTCTGATTTACAAAATACAAAATAACATTTTAAATTGTTGCGACATTGAACAAAATACTTTTGATGATATTATGTTTCAAATACATTATTTTAAAATATTTTTCTTCATATGCTCTTTTGATATTAGAGATCATTTACAAATAACATTAAACATATTTAATGTTGATTTCTAATAATCTGATTAATATTCAAATAGTATAATTTTTTATAAAAAATATTTTTCGCATTCTGATTTGCTTGACACATATTCGTCGGGTAACTTTTTGCACCGCCATTCACCAAATGCCGGCATTTTTTGACACTATCTATAGAAATGATATGGTCTATATAAAACTAATGTAACTTGTTAGAAATCATATATTTTTCAGTGAAATCTTGGAAAATGATATAAAACAAATTTATCTTTATATATAAATTTTTATTTTTTTTTTTGGTTTTCCTTAGTTAAAAAGCAATTAAATTCATAAAAAGTTTAAATGAATTTCTAAAAACACAAAGTTATTATTCTCTTTTTTTAGATGAAGTACATTATTTTTGAGTCTTTAATTTTATAAATAATTAATAATTTTTCAGTGAATGGTACTGTTCAAAACATGTGCCAGTATGAAGGAGAATGTTGCAAAAGTCACATACTGTCACTATCATTATTATTAAAATTAGTTTGTGAAAAATCTGCCTCACAATCAGATAAAATGCCAATGAACTAATGCAACTGAAGCTAAAATCAGTTCTCTCATGGCATTATCTCTGTTTGGTTAAAATTATAATTTAATATACTCAGAATTAAGAGAACAAAAATCAATTATTCTCTGTAATATACAAATGACGAATTTTCGTCATTTGGCTGTGGGTGATTCTCTGGAAGATGACGAATTTTCGTCAAGCGGACGAACATGTGTTAATATTATTTATGAAATAAGAGAGAACGTATCCTATATTAACAGAAATCGTTAGTAAAATAAGAGTAAGAAGTATGATTAAAATTTCATTACACTTAATATCTACAATATTATCTCATTTGAGGTTTTATTATTGCTTTCCTATATTTAAAAAAATATTTACAATATTTATGATTAAGAAAATATTACATATATATATATATATATATATATATATATATATATATATATAAGAACAAATTGTCTTTTATTTTCATGAAAAGCAAACAGAGATGGCCTAGGATTTATCAGCTGCCATTTCTTTTGGAATGTAAGGTTTATTTTTTCAAAGTGTGTGTGTGTGTGTGTGTGTGTATATGTGAGTGAGTGCGTGAGTATGTAAAATTATACTATACGGTAATATAATTTCCAGTGTAACATTTTTTTTAAAAAATAAAATCAGATTTTCAAGTGAAATATAATTTAGAAATAAAATAATATATTATGTTGTCAAGTATCTCCCTTCCGCTTTTTTTTTTGTTTGATTCTCTGTAAGATAAAATCAGATTTTCAAGTGAAAAAGGCGGAAGGGAGAAATAAAATAATATATAATTAAATAAAAATTAATAATTTTTTTCATACCACTGAACATTATTTCTATTTCATTAAAAATATATTTCCTTATAAAAAATATTTTAATTATAGGCTAAAATAATTATTTTAATTTTCTATGAATGTCGATAATTAAAACGAGAATTTATTTTTATTTATTATAGTATAATATTTATTCTTAATTTTTTTATGTGACTATAAACGTTATTTAATATTATAAACATAATACACACTTATAACCTCTTACTTAAAATTAAAAGATAAAGATCTCATCATGTTGTTTCTTTCTGTTTAAATGGTTATTCCTACAGACACGGCGAAGTCTGAATTTTTTCACGTATTTTTTTCACGCACATCTCGGAACTACACGTTTTTTGACTGTTTGGTTTCTCGAAACAAAACTCCAATATAAAACCAAAAAAACTGATGTGAAATAAAAGCCAACCAATTTTTTGCTTTAGGTAATAAAATTGTATTGGAAAAGTTTGATATTTGATAAATTAGTTTCTTATCGAACAATTTCGAATTTGATTTCGAATTTTATTTTTATTTATAATATCAGTGTATGAAATATACATGCGTTTTTATGACTGAAAATAAACAAATAATATATTATAAATTTACAAATATTTCTATAATTTTTTTTTAAATAGATTGTTATAAAAAATAATTATATTTTTAGATGAATGAAAGTAGGGTAAAAGAAGATTAAAAGATATATATTACATAATCGAAATTGTAAACCCGATCTCTTACTCGTTTGTACGTGTACTGAATAAAATATGAAATATCTTGCTACATATATACAGAACACTCTCCATTAAAATTCTTTATTTATTAATAAGAAAGTAATGCAAAATAATGTTTGAAAATAACGATACACTTTATCAATAATTTAAAACATATATTTAAACAATGTAGCTTGAATATTTCCAGTGCGACATTTAAACATGCTTCGACGATACTAAAAACAATGTTACTCGTGCATAACCAAGTACGCCAAAGAGCAGCCACTTACAAGATCTCGAGGTCTTGTCATGTTAAACATGTCATTTAAATGATGTCATCTTTTCAAGAAGATACAAGTACGATACGAAACGTTATTGGTATTGGAAGGGGTTTCAATCGTCGTTCTCTTCAGTTTATATATTACGCTGGAGGAAGTAGGTAACGTGTCGTAACACACGCAAGGAGTGAACGAGTGGTCCCTCGGTGAGGATTTAAATTCAGCTTGTGTCGATATTGCACGCACGATTTCTGGATTAGGATATAAGAAATGCGCACTAAAGCGCGCGCTCTACTGGTTGTCCAATGGTTTAAAACATTCTTATGTCTGTTTTAAAGCTGCTCTCTTACTATTTCATTTTATTGATTTGAATGTCATTTCAAATATTTTTTTAGTTACAATATCTATATATGTCGATTAATTAATTAATTATTTTCCTTATAAATAAATAAAAGATATCAGTAATTTAAAATATTTTTTTCTACTATAAAAACAAATAATATATTTAATTATATTTAAACAATTTTTGTACGTCAATTATTCATGTCATTATTTTAGAGATTTTTTGGATCCCATATAATGGTTATTTGTTTTAAAAATGTACGATTTCTACAATTATATAAGAAACTTTAAAGAATTAAATATTTTAATAATGTTTTTTATGAATAATGCAATATATTATTCGATTCTGTTTTCTATAAAATGACAATGAGTAAACCATATAACAAATAGAAATCTAACCACTAAATAATGAATACACTTAATATATTTCTTGCAATTATAAATTGAAATCGAGATGAAAGGAACAAACTTTAGTATTATACTGAATAACAACAAAAGATGTTGAGATTATCCAGCTACTGATAAAATGGCCGAGACGTTTTGTAGATGATATATATAGAAATAATTTATACACATATTTCTCTTTCTCTTTCTCATACACATATACACACACACACGCACACACACACATATATATATATATAACATTTTAATTCATTTTATAATAATGTTATAACAAAAAAAATATTTATTATAATTTCTTCCACAAAATAATTACTATTCTAACATTAGAGCATTTTATTAAAATGTTATTTACCACTTCGTTATTTCTGATTTTAGTGTAATAACTTTTTTGTAAAAAAATAAAAAAAATACAGCGTCTAAATACATAATATGTTAGAATGGCAGTGAAGATATTTTTAATCCACGAAAACAATTTGTTTGGTTTTAATAGAATGCACTAAACATATAAAAAATTCTGAGAAAAGAATGTTTTTTTTTAAAGATTTATATTACAAAAATCAATTAAGGTATTATATTTCGTTTAAAGTAATAGTCTAACTTTCGTTTAAAGACCAATATTTAAAAAAAATTCTATGAAAATTAATTTTTTCCTATTTAAACAATAATGGTGTTCCACTTTCGCCTCCACATATATATAAAAATTTCGTTTTCAAACTTTCCAGAAGTTTTCCAAGAATAACCGAAGTACAAATTTCATGAAATATTAAAATTAACAAAGAATTAAAAAAATATATTTTTTTTATTCTCGAACAAAAAAATTTTAATTATGTTACTATTATATATCGTATATATATATATATATATATGCATATATATATATATATATATATATGCATATATACATATATATATATATATATATATATACATATATATATATATATATATATATATATATATATATATATATATATATATATATATATATATGATAATAATAAAACATCGTCTACATAAAAGCATTAACATAGATTTCTAAACGTTTTATTTTTCATAACTTATTTAATTTATTAAATAAAAGCAAATTCGGGTGTCGACGAGCGAAGCGAGTATGGAGCAGAGTCCTCTGATTTATAAAAATATTAAAAATTTAAAAAAATTGCAAATTGTATATATATATCTATATATATATATATATATATATATATATATATACATTAAATTAATATCTTCTAAATTATTTTATTAAAGAAGGACAATAATAAAATATAAATAAATCAAATGTCTTAGTAAAAATTTTATATATTTCTTGATAAAAAAATTTTCTTTACTCTTCAAAAACATTATAAAAAATACTTTAAAAAATGTTGTTATAGAATTGTTTACAGAGTCAAAATAATTTGTTAAAATTGCATACTAACGACGTGAAAATATGGTTAATTTTTATTATGATACTTATTTCATATAAATTATGATAGTAATTATTTGAACCATCCCTGTTTAACTGGAAACTTCATAGCGTACACTAAAAATGTAAACAGCTGTAAAATTTTATATTAAGTATACGTTCAAGACCTCGAAAAATGCAAATTTTATGAAATCGAGTTATATTTTAATTAACGTCTATATTAAAGTAAATAAAATATGACTATTTTCAAGAGAATACGCATGGAATGTATGTGCATGACTGTTTAACGCGTACATGTATAGGTATTTATGTGCAAACTAGTGGATTACGGAGGGTCTTTTTATGTCACCCGTAAAAGTATATGGCTGAGATCACGGAATTTGAATGTTTGACGTTAACGTCTAGTAAAACGACAGGAGCTATCGCTTTGACGTCTTGTTTGAAATGTTTGGATGAGCGACCATTTTGGTTTAATCATACTTTCAAGACAGTTAACGTCATATTATTGGAGAAATGTATCCTTACAGGTGAAATATTCATCCCTTATACTAAATTTGGAATGGTTTATATGCGATATAACAATTTAACGTAAGTACGTGTACAGTGCGTTCTTAACATTCGTGACTTGAAGAACATTTTCTTAGATTAATACATAATGCGTGGTTTATGTCGGATTTTTTTTTACTTTTTATTGCTACGGATACACGTGAACGAAAATAAAAATATTATGTTATGTTTTGTAAAATGCTATGCGAGAAAAATTAAATTACTGATTTTGTGGCTCTCGTAAAATTTTATAAAATATTTTATGAGATTTATATGGAGATATAATAAAAAAATCATTTGTAAAAACAGAATAAATAAAAATTAGTGTCGAATTATTTCTGTGATATTAACTCAATAATAAATAATTAATGTATAATTTTGATACAAAAAATAAAGAAAAGCTAACAAATAACGTTTAATCTTGAACAAAAAATTCAACCATTGAATTACTTATCTTTATTTCAATAAAATACTGGCAATTAAAAATTATTTAATTTTTACGAATAAACATAAAAGGTAATTTACGGTAAATTTATGTTAGTAATTATTGTATTAATAATTCATATTTCGTATTTTTATTAATTGAAATACGTATTCAGATAAAGACGTCATAATTTTGTTGTCACCATCGAAAACATATTATTCGATTATAATTTTTTTTGTTATCTAATATCATTATTAAAAACATCTAGATTATTTAAAATAACTATTATTTGTTTAAATTACATATAAATATTTTCGAACATATATAATCTGAGTCATCATTATTATTAGACTTTTCCTATTCACTACTTGGTGAAGACATCTCTCAAAACTTTCCACTTCTAGCGATTCAACACATTTTTATTCATTCTATATTAATAATTTTTCTAATCTCTTTTCCATCTATCAATGGATCTCTTTTTGGATCTTTTTATATTTCTAAATTCTCAATCAATAATTTCTGCTGTCTATTGCACTTCTTCTCTTTTTGCTCTATGACCAGCTCATTTTTATTTTAAACTTTTCATTCTTGATATAACGTCTATAACTTTAAATTTCTTTTGAAACTACTCGTTTATTTTCTTTTCTACATATTGTTCTTAACATACTCGTATATCTTTTCATACTTCTTTGTTTTGTCTGGAGCTACTGAATTATTCTGCTATTTAAGAACCACGTTTAAGAACAAACAGGATGCATTGATCAAAACTTATCTCTTAAAACATAGAGAAATATTTCAATTCGTAATTGACACATACTATTTTTTTATGTTCACTTCATCTGTAAATATTATTTTTGTGTTAAAAATATATCCTATATATATATATATATATATATATATATATATATATATATTGATTTTTTTTCACTTTTTCTGTTTCTATTGCTTTTAATTGGATTTCCTCTAATCTGAAATTTCGTTGTATATTGTGTTAATTTTTCTGTGTTCTTTTATAAGATCAGTTGTTTGAATTATTTTGTCTAAATGTTCTTTTTCCAGTTCATTTTGACTGTACACACACACACACACACACACACACACATACACACACACACACACATATATATATATATATATATATATATATATATGTGTGTGTGTGTATGAATATTTCTAATATATTATAATTCTTATTTATTATTAAATATATCAAATTATTTAAATAAATTTTATTTATCCATATTTCAATTTGCAATATTTTTATTTTATAAGGTAATTACAAATGAAAAATTATCATATTTTTACCATATTTATTTACATTAAAATAAAAAATATGTATATAAAATCCATTATTTGGAATTATAAATATCTTGATAATATTTTTAAAATATTTGCTTCGAGTTTGTAATAAAAATATACACAAAACTTATTTATATAATTGAATTAAATTTAAAATAATTAAATTACAGCACAATAATAGTACTATCACTTAATTATTTGTTTTTCAAATAAATCTTTACCCTAAATCAGCACGATAAAGATAACGTTGACTAATAAGGATTTATTCATATGAACAGAATTCGTGTTGGTTACAATTCGTGCTTGAAGAAGGGACCGAACAACATAATTTATAGAAGTACACCGTAATACACTCTATGTGTCGTACGTGAAAGGCGTAGAAGTAATGTACAGTGTAAAATTCATCGCTAAAAGCTCAGTTTGTATTTCCTAAAAGTCACACGCTGTGTAGATTATATCCCATGTGAACTTACCCGACACAAGTTATATATTGATGATGTTTCGACGAATATGTTGGGATCGTACAAGTTTTAGTTTTTAGATTTTTTCAAGTATTTATATACATACATACATTTATATATATATATATATATATATATATATATATATATATATATATATATAGTCGATGTAAATAAAATATTCCAAATTAAAAATGAAGTTAAAATATTATTTTTTCACTATTTGTTTTGAATCTGTGGCGAATTCACTTTCACACAAGTGAATTTCATCTCCAACACCACAAAATACTAAAAAGTGTTCAGGGATCACTTATGGTTCATTTTTTTTGTTTATAGCAACAATAGGGTAATGCACATTTTAATCTATCCATGAATGTCTCTTAAAGCTTTTTTAATTTCTGGGTTCTTGATAAATTAAGTTCTATAGTCCGTTATCAGTCTCCTTTTTATTATATAATCGGCCCATTTCCATTTTAAACTTTTCATTTTTATTATAACGTTCATAACTTTGTCTTTGTTTAGAATTTACTCATTTCTCTTCTTATTTCTACGCATTAGGTATTTCCATATTTTTCTCTTTTATCTAGAATTGTTTTGATTGGAATTTACGATCCATCTTCAGCTATTTTAGAGAAGAATAAAATGCAGTAAACAAAAATATTTTATTCAAACTCAAGAATATAACTTAATAATATAAGAATTAATTCTAAATTAATACTATCCCTTTTTTCTCTTATTCACTTCATCTATAAATATTACTTTTATATTTTTGAGTTGTCTTAAAAATACAGATTTTAACTTCTATTTTTTTACAATTGATTTTTCTCAGATTTTAGAATTCATTGTACATCATTTTTTTGTCGGTTTATGATTATATATATATGATCAAATTTCGATTATAATATACATATAATATGTATATATATATATATATATATATATATATATATATATATATATATATATATGTATATGTATAAATTAAGAAAAATTAAACGAAGTATATTCGAGGAGGATGTACAAACACATAAAAAATATAATTTTTTTAAGTAAATAGGAATATAAAAATATGTAGTAAAAGAATAATATAAACAAAATTAGAACTAAAAAATATTTAAATTTAATCAAACTTTTGTCATTTTTTTTTACTTAAATTGTGTAAATACGAGGATAATTTGTTGTTTTTTTTTGCTTTGTTCTCAATGAAACTTTGTATGTTACACGATTTTGTTAATAATAATGACTTCTGCATTCTTATAAACTTTATAGTGTGTATGTTTTACGCAGAATTGTTAGTTTTGACGATGTATAACGCATGCTACCTACGTGGCATGAATGGAAAATCATGAAAATTAATCTAACAGGAAAAATCAGCATTAATAGGTGAAAAAATGATTTCTGAGATAAATTAACAAAATCATTTTTATTAATTAAGATACATATCGTTTTCTTTACAAATCATTCTTATTTATCATTAATTTTTTATGTTGTTCTCATATTATAACTAAAACATATATTATGTACTGATTTGCAATATTTTCCAATAATTAATTCTGAATATATTCATTAATCTTTGTTACCTTGCTAAGTTCATTCAAGTAGAACTATTGTTGAATTATATATATATTTAACTTCTCTATTATCTGAAGTAAAATCTGATGTTTATCTTATTTCATTAGCTTGTACACTTTTTCGGCAGAAACCTTTTGTTTACTGTTTTCTATAAGCTTATTTTAAAGATTAAAATCTCTGGTACGGAATTACATGAACCACTACAACAGTGCTTGTTTATTTATGTTATTCTTATCAAGTACATTGCACGAATTTCGAATAATTATTGCAACAGAATCATATTTGAATTGGTTCAATATAATTTTACTGAATATCCAAATATTTATTGTAAATATTAATTAGTTTATACCCTTTACTACAAATATATATTTATGACTGGCTATAAAATTTTATTGAACTAAACAAGTATATATATATATATATATATATATATATATATATACAGGAAGAAAGAATATTAAATTTAAATAAATAATCATAAAATCTCATTGTAAATAAAAGAATACATTTAAATTAAATTTATATAACTTATTTATTAACACATTAAATCAAATAATTATTAAAATAATAAAAACATGACCGATTTTCAAAAGTAAATCTCTTTTTTAAGAATTTTGTTATTATACGTGATAAAAATAATAAAATCAATTTTTATGCTAATATTTTTATTAAAAAATTCATAATTTATAAATAAAGAATCTAAACCTACCATTCTCGAAAATGTGATTAATTTCAAAAAGAAAAAATGATTTTTATAGGTATTCCTTCTCAAAAGATGTAGAACGTCACGTCTATTCACATTTCATTGACCTTCTTGAGTGTTAAATGAAATTCAGTGTTCTATTTATACTGAAAGACTTTCTTTTCAAAAAAATCTTTTTACATTTTCCTTGTCCTCACATTCACATACACATACACACACACACACACACACACACACACACACACATATATATATATATATATATATATATATATATATGCACACACACACACATATTTGTATATAAGTATATGTTTATAGAAGATTATAGTTAAAGATATTTTTTTATTATATAAGTGCATTCAAGATATTATTTTATCGTATTATTTTCAAATATATCAATAAAAGTAGGAATACAATGACTATTAATTAAGAAATAGTTTAATTTAAACGGTACATATAATGCTGAAAAAATATTGTATGTGAATTCATATAGAAAAAATATTATTCTCTATTATAAATTTATGAATAAGTTAGGGAAAAATATAATTGTGATTTCGTTTAACATAATTTACAATTTGTTTTTCTTTTACATATATATATATATATAATTTTTTAAACTTTATTTATATTGAAACATAGTTTTGTTACATAAAAGTTGAACATCCCTTATTCATCAGTACCGCAATGTTATTAACCTATCCACAAGAAAATACAAACACGCGTGACATTATTGTTTCCTTTAGGATAAAACTTTATACTAGTATATATTCAAAAGCATGGTTTATCGAAACTTTGACATATTTTCTACTTTAAACTATACGTTATGAATTTCAAGTGTCGGAACATTGATCTGAATTGTCGGTTCAAGGACTGAAGGAGAAAATTGCTGAAGAATATAAAAAATATAACTGTAAAAAATCACGTTATGTGTAAGTAAATCGATATAACATTCACGAAACAAAATGTGTATAAGTAAAATGTTGGAAAATATGGAATTTTTATTTGAAACATTGTTTGCATTTTAAACTGTTGTTTCGGTACAGAGTACATTTCATTTTTCATACGCACAGACATATTTATGGTAAAACTGTGTACTATGTCAATATGTTCTGATGTTCCATGAAACGATATGAACTTTTATACATTGAAAGAATCATTTATTCTAATTAATTAATAAATATACTTAATCCACAGATTAAGCATTTTAGTTTATATATATATATATATATATATATATATATATATATATATATATATATATATATATATATAATATTTTATAATTGAAATGTATTTTTTTATGTAAAATTATTTAATCATTTTTCAGTAGACAAATTAAATCAAATATAGTCTAATAATGGTTAAATATAGCAAATATTATCATATACGCTATTTAACAAAAAGTTACTCATTTAATGTAAAAATTATTTTTTTTGTTGGTGAAAAATAAAAAATTCTTCAAAAAGATTTCAATTTTTTTTGTGAATTATAAAATATTTATAGGTTAGTAATATTAATCTTATTTTAATATTTGAATAAAAATCATTACTCTTACACTTTTGGGATTCAGAAATATGAAATGTAATTATATACATCTAAAGAGTTTTAAATGTTTACTTTAAATAATATTCTCATATGTAGATATATATATATACATAATAAAAACCTGTGAGTCTACTGTTAGAAAGAATACTTATTGAATTTCATTAGATCTTCTTAAATATTGTCCTAAGATTCTTTCATTGTTTCCAATCCACAGCTTATCCTATTCAAATCTTACCTCCACTATATTTTAAAATTTTATCCCTCCATCTTAATAGGCTCTCTTCTTGGGTCTCTTTTTGTTTTTTGGTCGCCATTCCATGATTTTTTTGTCCATTTATTATTTTCTCTTCTTGTCTTATGTTCTACCCAATCCAATTTCATCAATTTATTTTTTTTATATCAGTTACTTTTGTCTATCCTCGTATCTATTTATATGTTTTTTTTATCATGTTTAGAAATTTTTAACATTATCCTTACCATACTCATTGGATTGTCAACAGTTTTTATTTCATTTTGGCATTCAGTGTCCAAGTTTCTGACCTAAAAATACAAGTAGATAGTAAACATTGGTTATATGTTATTAGTTTCAGAATGAATGGTATTTTACTTTTCATTATTCATTCATTCTTTCATATGCTACCTGTATTTTCCTAATTTTCGATTTAATCTCTGGCCATTTATCACCATCATGTCGTACAATTTTTCCCAAGTATTTTATTTCATTCGATAGTTCCAAGCATTAGCTCTTGTTAATTATGATTTTAATTCTATTCATTTGAATTCATCCTTTCTATTTTTCTCTGAAAGTATTTCAAATAGTAATTTTAACTCTTTTATATTTTCACTGTAAATAATATATATATATATATATATATATATATATATATATATATAAAATCAATACTTGAAGAAATAATAAGTCAAAATGCTTATCAATGCAAATCTATTATAAAAATTCAATTTTATTCTAAAAAATATTATATTTCATATAAAAAACTCTTATATATAGACGTCATAAATCTGAGACCCTACTATCTAAAAATTCTTCTTTATAACTAACAGCATACTATTATACTAGAATACGAAAGAAGTAAAAAATGTGTTCCTCAACAAAGTTCAGGTGCAACAAGTAACGAGGACTTTTAAATTTGACATAAGAAGGTTATATTTTTTACTGAATTAAAACTTATATATATATATATATATATATATATATATATATATATAAGTATAAGTATATGTAATATTTATTTAAAATAATTTATATAATAATTATTATAAATACCAATAAATTGTAAATAGTCATTTTTAATATAGTTATATTTTTATTTTTTAATATTGAATTATTTATATACAGTTTTATTTTAGTAATTTCAATTAAATATCACAATTATCATAGAGTATTTTAGATTTAAAATTAACAAAATTATCATTTCACAAATCAAACAGTTTTAATATATGCACAAGTTTTAATCAATAAAATAATAAAATTTATTTTATTAACTCTACAAATGTATGTCGAAAATGCTCTAAATATAAAATTCGTGTAAATAAATCGTAAAACTGCAAACCGTGATTAAAACAATTAACTCCAGCTTTTATGTTTAATACAATGTGTGCAGTGACCATACACTTTTTGACTCGTCAACAAACTTAATGCAAGGGAAATTATATTTTGAATAAAACTAAAAGTTTATATAATGGTTCAGTTAAAGTAAATTATGTTTTTAATATAAACTTTTATAACTACTTATATTATATTTCTGTATTATATTTAATTGAATGTTTAATATATATATATATATATATATATACAATATACATATATATTTGTGTGTATACACACATGTGTACACACAAAGTCTATTAAAATTATTATACAAACACGAATTAAAATTCCTTTCTTTTTTCAAACATTTTATAAAAAAATATTTTACGATATTTATGTAAACGTTAATAGTTTACATTTTACAACAGCTAATTACATTTACAATCTTTTATAAAGCATAGATTTCTTAAAACATAAAAGAATGAAATTTTTCTAATATTATAGGTATATTAAAAATAATTTTAAATATTTTGTAGGAAAAAAATAGTATGACTGAATTAACTACAATAACTTAGTTGTTTTTTCATGTATTATGTACCTCATTTTCAAAAATAAAAAGATAAGTTAATTGAAAAAGTTTCTATTTTTGCTATAGCTACTACAACGCGTAAGTCATTATATTTTTAAAAAATCAACATAGTAAAAAATATCGAAAAATAATTTCTACTTTTTTGTTTTCGCATAAAAGATAAAATATAAAAAAAATTAAAAGTACAATCATCTTTAGAATAAAAAATAATTAATAATAAGAAATTAGCATAATTTCCGTTAAATTTTATGAAAATATTCCTGAAAAAATAATTAGTATAACGTTAGTAAAATATTTACAATAAATGATTACTTATATCGAAATAGCTTAGAAAATTAAATGCAGATACATAACGCTGAAAACAATTTTATCGATAAAATGTAATTTATAAGAAATGATTTTGCTAAGAAATGTAATTAAAAAAATACTACTCTCAAGACTTTAACTTCGAAACTTTACTTCAACTTGTCAATATACAAATAATTGATTTGTTCCAATAAACATTTAATTTGAAGTATATATAATTAAAAATTAATTATTTTAAGAAAAGGTTTGAAATTTTAACCGCTTGGAATCAGAAGAAAAGTCTTTTTATATTATTAAGTTTAAAAAGGATGTTAGATATACTACACATCTCATATTGTTAACACGTAGAGGAACTGTAAAGATTTTAAAAATATCGAGGATAATAAGCCAGATATTTGATTTTAATCATCTGAAAATTAATAAAAAGACATTCTATATAAAATATATTTTATACGTCTATTGAAAACAAACATACAGTTACTATAATTAGTTTACTGTCTCTGATAAAGTTTTTTTGATACGTATTATATCAAAAATACTATTAACCTATAAAAATATAATGATAATAAAATAAAGTACGAAAATAAATTAGTACATAGATAATAATATATTTTTTTTAAGAAATAAACAAATACTTGTAATTAATTAAGCAATTACTTTCAAACATTACTCAGTTTTTATGACTAATAAAATATATATTTTAATATATGTATATATAAAATATAAAATTAAAATGAAATTTTATATAAAAAAAATAATATTCAGTGTTATGATAAAAATGTATCTTGTGTTCTTTATAAATTTCTATATTTATTTACATATCGGTATAATTTATAAATGAATGTATATTAAAATAAACTATTATATTTTTATTTCATGCATATTCTTATTATTATCTTATAGACCGCAAATCTGCAAACATTATAATCTGAAGTCGTACAATAAAAGTGGATACTAAGTTGACACTTCTAGACAAAAGCATAAGTTCGCGGGCACATCGTAGAGTGTGACCGCTTATGGTATATTTCGAGGCTATAATGGAAAAAGTTTTGTTCATTGAATATTATATAATTACAAGTTATAAACATTAATACCCTTGTCAAGCGTTTATAATGAAAATGGGTGTGGTTGAATTACTTAATAGTCAAAGTGTTGACACGTAGAAAATTGTTAATCAAAATTCATTAAGTTAGTAAGCGAAAGAGTTCCAAAAACGTTTAATAATAACAATTAATATTATACAGTATCACGTTTTTCCTTTTATTCTCTTTTATAATATATTAGTTTCACGCATTTGAAATTTTGTTATTAATATATTATCTTGATTTTAAAGAATATTTAGCAATCTTTAGTAAGTAGAATTAAATGTACGTTACCAAATTTTTACAGCAATTTTAAAGATAAAGCAATTAAGATATTTTTAATCTTTTATTTAAATTTATTTCTGTTTTTTGAATAAATACTTTTATTTATTTTAAATAATTCTATTTTCTATTATGAATGAAATGTAAAACATTTTGAAGTTAATAATAAATACTCATTATTTCATATTATTATATTATGTTGGTATATTTTAACATATATATATATATATATATATATATATATATATATATATATATATATATATATATATATATATATATATATCATATAAAAATGTCGGTCTTTCGAATTGAAATTTTTTATTTATATCAGATATATATTGATCGATTTTCATCTGAAAAATAGTAAATACAGACATTCATATTATCTATTCGAAATAATAAAAGTTCCAAAACTAGTGGTATTCATTCGAAAGAACATATATTTCCATTTAAATGTACAAGTTAATAATTGAATAAAACGTTTTAAGAAATTTAACAAAGTTTTATTGCTGAACAATTTCTAAAGTCTCCTAATTAATAACTTTCAAGATAAATAAAGTTCTGTAATAAAAGTGGCAGTTCAATTAGTGTTTCGTTCTTCATTTGCACTGGTTTAATCTTTTAACTATTGAACTATTACTTCTCTATTACATTATATTGTACATTTCTTAGATGTGCATTAATTTTTCAAAAGTATAAAAAGTAGTGACAGCTTATTATTTTATTTTATAATTTAAAAAGGTACTAAAGTTGTTAGTTTTTAATTGGAAATATTATATATATATATATATATATATATATATATATATATATATATATATATATATATATATATATATATATATATATAATCTCTCTTTCTCTCTCTCTCTCTCTATATATATATTTATATATATAGAGAGAGAGAGAGAGAGAGAGAGAGATTATATATATCTATATATATATATATATAGATATATTAAAAGTATATTTGTGACATTATATAGATTTGAAAATAATTTTCTAAATTATATATATATATATATATATATATATATATATATATATATATATATATACAATATATATATATATATATATATATATATACATATATATACGAGAGTCATTTGATAAGTATGGTAAAAAATTAAAGAAAACTAAATTAAAAAAATTAATTTAATTAAATAATTAATTAAATTAAACAGTAAATAAATTTACCATTCTTATCAAACGACCCTCGTATATATACACTTGTAAACAATTTTTATATTAAAATATTGTTAAAAAATTGAAGAAAATTATTTATTTAATTACTTATTTTAAGTATACAGCTACTAGAAATAAATATAAAGAAAAAAAATGATTTTATATGCAAATGAAACTAATATTTCATTTAGTGAAATATAGAAGTGTGTATATATATACACACACACACACACACACACACACACACATATATATATATATATATATATATAACTTTTAAGAAAGTACAAACATAAACCACAGCTCTAATTAATTTAATGATCACTTTCCATATTCTGTCTGACGTACCAAGAACCACAGTCAATGCCTTGACTTTAATTAGCGTTGTGCTTATTCAATTATACTTTGCACATTCGTTACGAAGATCACGAACTGCATGCACTTTACATTATTTGTAACAATACATACATACTCGTACATGAAACATACCAATTTGTATATATATATATATATATATATATATATATATATATATATATTTATATATATATACAAACACTTGTATATATTACCTTTATCATCACTTTCAGCTACTGGCAAAATTTTTGCTGAATAAAGAGCTATTTTATTTTTTCTATTTCAAATGAAGCATTACCTATCTTTTCTATTGATATATATATATATATATATGCATTTATATAAAGATCTACAATCTTTGATGTTATTTTAATAGACTTAATAAGAAAAACATAATTTAGGTAACTTAAGAAACAGTTTAAAATTATTACAGTTCTTATAAAATGTATAAAGATGTTCTTTTTTCTTGATATAAATGATGTTCAGTCTACTATTCATTTCATTGCTCGCTTTATACATATTATAATTAGTCTAGTAAGAGAATTAAGGAAATGTACATTTTTCAAATACGTCTTTCAAGTTGAAAAATTTAATTGAAATATTTTTAATGTAGTGAATGTTTAATGTTGATATCTTTTTTACAAAAATAAAACTAAAATTATAACCAATTTGTTTTCATTAGTTGATGAATATTATTTCATTTTTATGTCTTATTTTTAATAATCTTGTATAATAAAATTATTGAAGCATTAAAATAATTCATTTTTTTTAAATAAGTATATATATATATATATATATATATATATATTTCAAATATATATATATATATATATATATATATATATATATATATATATATATATATATATATATATATATATATATATATATATATTTCAAATAATAATTTTTCTTACATATTATAATCATTTCGTTTTCAACTCAAAAGTATTATAAATAAATTACAAAAAATATTGAATGTTAGGAAAATCCTTTATTATTCCAATGGTTTGTGTGACGACCACATTTGTATACCATTTGGGAATTAAAAAAACATAAAATTAATTTAATGTGAATACCTATACCCAGAATATGAAAACATATAGATTATCTTTCATTACCAGAGAGTGAAATCATAACGTTTAAATAATAACGTAATTGAAGCAGAAATGTCCGAAACGGCAATTGAATTAAATCATCATTTTAATAAAGCATTGTGTTCGTATTAAAATTACTACCTACAATTTTCACATATCATAGTCAGATTCAGTGAGCGTCGCTTTATTATCTATGGCTTTGATATGCTGTATGCAAAACGCTAATATATTCTAATATTTTTTTCCAGGCATTCAGTATATTGGAAATTTACATTTTTAAATTTCAGATAAAATTCTCTTAATTAAATTATTGAAATATAATTTAATATAATATTTCATATACTATTCTATCGAGTTTAGAAATAAACAGACAATCTAGGTTTTATTCTTAAAATATTTGAAACTAATTTACAAGCATATCATTCTATATTATTTCTATATACAACACATTTTTTAAAGAAAATATTTAAACACAATTAAATGTTAAAATATAGTTATTTGGATATTTAATTTTTTGATATTCATGTTTTTGTGTCACATTTGACGATTATTCAAAATTTTACTCAAAAATTTATATATACTACAAACATAAGTATTAAGTGCTGTCATAATAACATATATTTCACAAAAAATGTTGTTATATTCGTATAGAACAAAAAAAAGTAGTAGTCAGGTTTGTTAAAATTTAATACTAAAGATTCAGTGATTATAATATTTTTGTTGAACATACTCCATTGTACGTTGAGAGAGGATAGTTATGAATATATATATATATATATATATATATATATATATAAATGTTTTTATTTATACAGTTATTTATTCATATATTTATTCTTAAAAAATAATACGTTTGTACAATGATGAATTGTTCATGGTCTCAACAATATGTGATCATAGCATGTTTGTTATATGCTACAGAGCTGAAATATACTCTAATGGGAATCTCTTCTGTGTATAGATCGTAGCCTTGTTGACCCCGGTTCATAGCCCGACAATACGAGGGTCAACTAATGGCTTCACCGATCATACTATGGCTTCATTCGTCTCTTATATTTCACTATTAAATGTGCACATTCACAAATGTACTTTTATTCATATATATATGCTCATCCAAATATGACGCCTAGATTTGTGTTTTATTTAAAAAAAACTATACACCACCATATACAGATATTTTTTCAAAATAAACACATATCTAGGCATCATATTTGGATCTCTCTCTCTTAAATATATATATATATATATATATATATATATATATATATATATATATATATATATATATATATATATATATATATATATATATGTATATTTCAAGTTTTAATTTCAATAATATTAAATATATTTATTTGTTACTATTAAAAATGTTAATCAAAAATACAAATAACCAAATTACAAAAATTAATTACCTATATCTTATTTATCGTTTTAAAAAAATATTTTTTCATTCCAATATATCTTAATATTCATCCAATTGTATATTTTACATTTTAGAATATTTGTATAAAATTGTATTTTGTAAGGTAACGAAATATTAGTTTTCATAATTTATTTCGATTATTTGCAAATTTATTGATTTTCTTTATATTTTTAAAAATAATTTCATTTTGTAATTTAAAAAAAATTAAAAAATCATAATTTTGTAATAAAAATAAAATATTTTTCATTTATTTAAGTAGCAGTACCGTATTGATTTAATATTATGTGTAAATTCATACCCTTGAGTTTGAATTTCACACGAAATATCTTTCACTAAAAAATGAGTATTATTGTTTTGAATATATATTTTGAATTATATACATCGAATTATTATTGTAATTACAAAAATAACACAATAAGCAATATTACAATTGATCAAAAATTATTTTATAAAATTTGAATATTTTCAAAAACAATTAGGTTTTAATATTTTTTTTTTTAAATTCAATATTTTTTATACCTTCAATCTGTGAGTTTAAAAAATACAAATGATTTCACGGTTATTTTATCAATCAATTAATAATTTTATAATAAATATCAAATATTAACTTTTTGTGATAAAGTTAAGTTAAAAGACCATTTTTCCAAAAGAATTATTTGGGCTTATTCTTACTTCATTATATATATATATATATATATATATATATATATATTTATATATATATATATATATATATATATATAAACACATAAAAAAATAACTAGAAAACAACATAAAACCGTAAAATTAACATAATACTTCATTGTCAATATTTAAATTTGTAACTCGTTTTTTTTATTTACTAAATGTTATTAAAACAACAACAAAAAATGTAAACTTTATTTCATTGTATTAAATAATCAGTTTTATTATAATATTAAAAATTTGGTTACCATTCATTAGTTTTATCTTTATTTAAAATATTATAAATTAAAAAGTTTTCCTGTTTATATATATATATATATATATATATATATATATGTATGTATGTATGTATGTATGTATGTATGTATGTATATATGTATGTATATATGTTTTTATAGACGAGGCCATTTGTTTGTTTTCTCTTTAGCTGAGGTGAAGGCAATCTGCCTAAGGGAGTAAACCTTGAATATAATAATCCTCACCAACCCTTCTGGTCAGCTTGGTGAGTATGACCAAGTATCAGAGACTGGTAACGTTCAATATAATTTTCCTATCCAACCCTTCTGGTCAGCTTGTTATGACCAAGTATCAGAGACTTCCGTTTTTTACCTATCCGTGGCCGCTAATATAATGATGATGATGATATATATATATATATATATATATATATATATATATATATTACTGAATAGATGTTTTCCATTTATATACAAATATATTAAAAAAAACATTACGGTATAATTGAATTTAAATATGCTTTCATATCAACATATCAATTTTCATAAAAATAGTCTGATTTTCACAACAATATTAATTTTGTCCATAATATATATATATATATATATATATATATATATAACTTTATTATGGAGAATTCGACAATTTAAAAGTTACCGTCAGATTATATACACAATGAATATATACAAGTATAACAATGAATATGTACAAGTATACGTTTTTATGCATTCTTTACTCACGGGAAAAATAAATCAATGTAATAGCATTTTTTTAAAATAACACATGAAACATAAATCTCGAATATGTTTTTCGATTTAATGCAATTATTCGGAACTTCATCATTCATCATTCCTACGCTGTTTAAACTTTTTTTGCTTTTAGGTGTTTTAAGTAAGATACGTGCTACTATTTAAAATAAATAAATTTTATGAAATTAAAATTGAAAAATTCAATATTTTTAAATATAAATTAATGCGTTTGTTTGTATATACTCACGTTTGTAATTAATTGATAAATACAGATACAAATATGTATATTTGTGCAAAGATAATTTTAATATAAATTCTAATTAATATTCTATATTATTTGAGGGCACTAACATAATAGTTTGAATGTTATTTGAAATATTTTAAGTAACTTTCAGAACTTCATCTTTACACTTCAACTCATTTAAATAATTAATTGAATTTTCATCATATTGTTAAATTACAGCTACAAATAGATGGCTACAAACAGTTACTGATTTATTGGTGAATAGTTTCTAGGGTTTGTATTAGAAACGTTAACAACTCGATAAAATTATGTAAATTCTGAACGTAATTTACAAATTTTGATTAGAAGTGGCGTCTGCACACGTATTCAATAACATGCACAAACACATACACACACATATATATATGTGTGTGTGTTTATTAATTTAAATATAAAACTAATAATTTCAAACACCTCAGTAGGAAGATTTATTTGTGATTTTTTCAGAAATTTTACGGTTATATGAGAAATAAATTTACAATACATATGTATGCATATTGAATTTTTTTTCTTAATTTTTTTATTAAGTTGTTATATAAATTGATAGTATTTATGATTTGTTAAAGTTCATTAAAAATTAAAATGAATATATTTTACAGCAAATATCATCTTGACATTAATTAAATTATACGATTTATTGATATATCACTCGAAATGTTCGTATTTTAATATTTTGACAATTACTGTTTTTTAGCTAATTTAAGAAACGAGATTTATAAAGAAACGTATCACTACTGATCATAAAAAATGTACGCGTTCAATATCAACAACCGACCCTGCGTAAAAAATGTTCGAATGCTAGCAAAGTTAAATTATACCAACGTTCGATTCTGTGCACCACATAGTACTTTTTATGCATAAGGTGGTTCAGTATAAACGATTTTTCAATTTGATATCGGTTGCGTTCCATCCTACAGGGTATTATTTCGTGTCGACGAGCGTATTTTTTTCGATTATGTCGTGTGTGATTCGGCACTCGTCGAAATGAGAAAATTGTACCTCGTTGTTTTTTTTTACTGCACGCGGCAATTTGTAAGGTGGATGTCCACTTAACGAAAGGTCATAAGTCAATGTCAGTGTGACTACTAGGGCAAAATGTCAACAGTGTAGTAGTCGTTTATTTGACAGTACTGGACAACCTGTCTAAATGTCAACATAAGCATTTTACGGTAACATATTATTTTTGAGGGTATTAAATTTAAAATTTCATATATATATATATATATATATATATATATATATATATATATATATATATATACACATACATACATACATACATTCATACGTAACAAGAGAAAATAAAATATATTAATATATACTCATTTAAAAAGAGATAATATTTTTTGCTACCTCTTATGGAACTAAGTTAAAACCGAAGTACGTAATGCAGGTATAAAAACAACATAATTTAATCAATATAAGTATAGATATTGAATTATCATACAGATAATTTAAATTAAAGTATTTAATAAAGTAAATAATTTTTTAGTAAAATACATATTACTTATATGTAAATTTTCTAACAACATATAAAAAAATGTAAATTTTCTTTCATTTAATTTTTGATAATATCAATTACAGGATTTGTAGGAAATTAATTTAATTAAAAAAAATAATTATTAAGAGGTTTATATTATCTTGGAAAATAAATATGAACATAAGATAATCTACTGTTTAGAACAGAAACTTTTATGAATTTTCTACAAAAATATTTTTTTGATTCCAAATAAATATCTGAACGAAGTAACTTTTCTATGAAAAATATAAATTACAAACTTTACAACACAATAATCAATAACTTATCTTTTTTTATATTAAATTGTTTTAAATAAAACTATTTATTTGAATTATGTAACAAATATAATAAATAAAATTAAATGTTATTTTCTATAGAAAAATCAAATGAGAAATAAATTATGTATTTAAGTCAATTTTAAAGGATATGATTAACATCATAATGACTTTTTAAGATATGAAAAATAATTTAATTGAATATAAAAATAAATCGCGACAGTTATACATAATTATTATAAATGCTTTGGTAAATAATAGAAAATATTTTTTTTATTTTTTTTCAAAAATGATTTCGCTCATTATGAAATTTAAATCGATTTTAATAGAAAAATTTTGTAATAAAAACTAAAGAAATGCTATCTACATAAGAAAGTTTGTAACTGACATTCTCGTTTTACAATGAATTCACTATTCACACTAATTTACACCCAGAAGACTTATTAAATTGCTTCGTAATTATTTATTCACGTCGTTTTCCTTTATACACATTTCAGTACCAATCTTCACGTAATAACATAAAATATATTTGAAAAAAAAACAATAAATATAATTAGTTTAATAAAATTTTGTATTGTTGACGTTGATTTTTTATAAAATAAAGCATATATTTTTTTAATTCAATACTTAGTTAGTATTTTTTAATAAAAATTTAAATAATTTTCTTCGATATTAAAAAATTCTACAAATGTGATTTAAATTTTTCGAAAATTAATTAATGCCTAATATGTTAATTACTTTTCTAAAATTATATATGGTGAAATATCAGAATAATAATTAAAATTATTAATTTTATTTTGAATAAAAAATATTGTACTTTATTAAAATACTTTAATATTTATCGCTATATTTATAATTAAATATTGTATTATAAATAGTTTATATTTATATATAAAAAATAATAAGAAATTACTGTAATAAAATATTAATAATAATTTAATCATATTAATAATTCACTTATTTGTAATATAATAAATAGATACGAATATTTATTAAGCTTTTTTCTGAGAATATCAAATTATATAATTATGTATTAAGTGTCATGTTTCGTTAAGTAAAAATACATCATTAATACTGTCGCATTTTTACCTACCTCACTATTCTTATATAAACATAAAGAAAATACATTTATTTAGATTACAAAGGATATGAAATAGCTCTGCAAAAATAAACATGTATTTATAATTTTTTTTTATAAATGACAGACATTCGTACGTTTCTGTTTTCATTACGTAAAAGTAGAATATCTTTCAAGGATGTAAATCGAAACGGACATCACGTCACCAAAGTAGCGAAAGAAGGAAAACATGTCACATTATGTATTCGAAATCATCAATAGGGACGAGGGTTGAATTTATCAGTCTCAACTAGAAATAAAATGACATTTTGATTGAATCTGTACTGCTTGGAATTTTATTACACCTAAAATTTAACGACAGATTTATCTTTTTCAAATAATAATTATTAAGCGATTATTTTTTTAAATAATCAATTAACGTTTTTACTATTGCTTTAATAACAATATTTATTTTCTAATAAAATTATTTAAATTTTAAATAATCAATCATATAAATAATATTTAATAATTTATAATATTTATTATTAATAAATATTAATAATATTTTATAAGTAATGAAATACATTTCCAGAAAGAATAATAAAATATTTTTCTATTTTGCTTAATTCATATGTTTGTAAAGTTTTAAAATAACAATACAATATATTTTAGTTAAAAACTGTATATATATAATTATATTTTATTTAATATATTTTATAAATTTCGAAAATAGTACATAAAGTTATTTTAAGATCTTAAAAGATTTTAAATTATGAAATAATTAAAACATTTGTTTACGGTTTTTATTTTCTTCTTACTAATATAAATTTTATTGATATTAAATACTGATCAAAGTTCTTCATATTTATCAAGAAGGAATCTTATTGTTTTTTTAAAATGTTTCATTTAACAGTTATTCTAATATTAATTTTTAACCAATTTTCTCTCTTTTGATAGAAAAAAGTGTTATCTTTAGAAACTTAACTTTTTGAATCAGATACTTGTAATTCACATATTCATTTAAATTACCATATAATTTACAGTACAATATTTTAAAAAAATATTATAACGATCATTAATAATAATCTTTCAATATTCGATCAAATTATTTATTGGTGCAAATTGTTAAATTGCAATAGCAGTTTTGGGCGTTTACAAAACTCTCCATTTTCAATTGTACCAACAACAAAAAATATTTTTTCATCAAAAATAAAGTTTACTGTATAAACTTCCGTTTTTATCTTTCTAATAAATAGTTTGGAAATAATTGTCTATTCTGAAAATTAATATTCCAAAAAATAATAAAAAAAATCGATTTTTTGGTTCATTTTTGTGATATTTATACACTATGTTTTATACAAAACCAAATCGTTTAATGTAATGAAAATCTTGAATATGATAGATAGTAATTTTTTTTAATAGTTTATTTTGAAAATAAAAGTTGCCGAAATTTAATTTATTTTATCAACGTGACACATTTAAGAAGTATTATCAAAAATATAAATACTTTAAGCACGAACGGTTCTATGAAAAATCAATTATTTGGTTACTTTTTTTATAATGTTTTAACTAATTGCTACAAAAAAGTTCATCTTCTATAGTTTAAAAAAGTATGAATATATATAATAATTATTTATTTCGTTTAACGTTTTTAAAATCTTAAATAATAATGAAAGTACAAATTTATTTATCAATTTATTAGGATTACATTAGAGTTTATTAGTCATTTATTTTTAAATAAAACTTTTATGAATTTATAAAAATAAAATATTTATTTTATAAAAAAATAAAGTCCAGTATAAAAATTATATTAATTCTTAATCTTAAAAATTATCAAAAAAATATACAATATTTTGTATTAATAGATTTAAACAAAACTTATTCTATATTATCAAAAATTGTGACTTTTATTTCTATTTTATTATATTAAACTATTTAATTCCCTGTTAGTTTAATATAAATTTCATAACCAATAATTTAGTTGGATATTCTATTTACGATATATTAGTAGCATATTAATAGTTTGCTTTGTATGTATATTCTATTAAAATAGCTACAGGGAACATTTCGATAAATTAGTTTTGAATACGTTCAGAATTGGATTGATTTATTATTAAACATTAAAGCATATTATGTATTTTAGATTAAATTGTTTCCTATAGTGAATCAAATTACCTCATTAATATATTTAAAATTCACGAACCACTTTTCACTTTGATTGTGTTCATTTAATATAAACTTTGGAATATTTTATATCGTATATTTTTCAATAAATTACTCTTTCAATCATTTGAAATTAAATTAATCATTTTAATTAAATTATCATCATTTTGATTTTTTTTAAATATTAAAACATTTTAATATTGACATTTTTATATATATATATATATATATATATATATATATATATATATATATATATATATATATATATATAAGGAAAATAACAAATTATGAATTTTGAAAATTATACGAAATCAAGTATACTCTATAATCACATATATCAAAGACAACATATCACTTGTGTTTATGTGGTTTGTAGCAAAATTTTGTGAGAACTTTACATAATAATTTAAAGTGCACACACACATGCACACATGTATACACACACATATATATATATATATATATATATATATATCTCCCTTCCGCCTTCTATCTTTTGAATTTCGCAGCTATACAAAAAAAAAAATATATATATATAATATATATATATATATATATATATATATATATATATATATATATATATATATATTGTAATGAACAATCTAAGACATATAAGAAGAAAACTGATAAACTATCGTACATAAATAAAAATTAAAAGAAAAAGCGTATACAAATGACTGAAGTAAATCGCGAATGACATCGTCGATACCCATAAGCGACGTAGTAGTGGAAATAGCGCGCCTCGCAACTTGATTGGACAATTTGTATCTTTCAACGTCCAGATGATGCTACGACTGTTTCGTCACTGAAATATGGTTCACGGGCTAGGATATTATAGGAACTGAGCAATCATCGTCAGAAATCGTTATGATGCGAGAGTTTGTGGAGGATGCGTTTGGGGGTGGATGGAGGATGAGATATTAAAGTTTGACGCGAAGAACAATGTTTTGAAGCTTAGTGAGATGATGTTTGTATGAGAGTTGCTTATAATAAATAACCCACAATATTATCTATTTTTAAAGGTAGATATTAAATGTAGACTTAAATGTATGCACAAAATAAATCCATACGTACACATCAGTACATGTATATATATATATATATATATATATATATATATATATATATATATATATATTTATATATATATATATATATATATATTTATATATATATATATATATATATATATATATATATATATATATATATATATATATATATATATATATATATATATATATATATATATATATATATATATATATATATATATATATATAGCAATGTTTTATAATGAAACTAAATGACAAATTACACATCCACGTATTTAAATTCTAAGTTACTACAAACCTTGTGTTATTTTATATTAAAAAATTTTGAAGATATACAATATTTAAAAATTTTAATTTTGTGTATATTTATGTATCAGGTAGACACTTATACATAGATATGAACATATACGTATATATATATATATATATATATATATATATATATATATATATATACTGAACTGCAAAATTATTAAAAAAGTTTTGTGTTTTATTACTTACTGAGATTATATTATGATTTTTCTTGAAATAGATATCTTTTTAACACAAACATTATATTCCTTATAGCATTTTTGTAAACATTACAAATAGTTTTAGAATGTCAATTCTAAGTTAATTTTTTTCTCCTATAATTTTTTTCAAATTAATACATTATTTAAAAAAAATTACAATAAAATTGGCATTGAGTAAATTTCATTATTTAAAACAGCATACACATATTATATATATATATATATATATATAATTTCGCATATATATATATATATATATATATATATATATATATATATATATATATATTTAATATTTTATGATATTTTAAGAAAAGAAATATATTTAATCAATTATATGTTAATTTTTAATATTTTAATACAAATTTATATAGTTAAAACTACTATTGAATAAATATATATATATATATATATATATATATATATATATATATATATATATATATATATATATATATATATTTCAGTTACTTGTTATAAACGTAATTTCACAAAAGTGAATATGACTGTTTTATGATAATTAGATTTTATATCTAATTTATTGTGACTAAATAATATAATATTAATTATTTTTAATATTTTTCGATCTACTAAAATTTATAGATTCATATTTTAAAAACTGTGATTTAATTTTATATTTTATAATATTTTTATAATAAATAAAAACATATTACTATAAAGGTAAATAAAATACTTTTTCATTCATATTATATATATATATATATATATATATATATATATATATATATATATATGTATATATACGTGACTTCTTACATTATATCAAAATTTTACAACACTTACAAAAGGAAGAATATTCCTATTGAACTTTAGACACTATGGTTTAATAAAGCGTGTTTTCGTGTGAAAGGATTTTATTTAATGTCACAAACTGTCATTATTGACATTTTAATTGGGCTGACCATGATGTAGGTATGACAGTTTCAAGAAAACTCAACCATAGTTAAAAGTACTAGTGTGAAATACAGTAAATGTATATTCACGATTCAATTATTGATTGATATGTTTTTAATAGTAATGCGTTATACAAATCAAAAATAAACAAACTGTTATTGTTGGGATTTTTAATTGTGTATATATGTATATAAAATTTATTAAATTACTCTATTTAATGTATTGTTTTAAATTAAGTTTAACTTAAAATTTAATTAACTTTATTTTTAATTTTTTGAATATATATATATATATATATATATATATATATATATATATATAACTATTAAAAATATATGAAATTGAAATATAAAAAATTGAAAAATGAAGCTATTTTATTTATATTATTTTATAAGCATACATACATAATTCTAATTACTTCTATCCATAAGTATCTGTACTTTGATTATAAGTATAATTAATTGTAACTATTATATAATATTAACTACACTAGACTGATATTTATTCCTAGTGTATTTTAAAGCATATACATATATATATATATATATATATATATATATATATATATATATATATATATATAATTATTAACTCATAGATATCTTACATTGTACTTACTGATATGTCTTTAATGAATAACACTCAATAACATAAATGAAGTAGAGCTCTATAGATTTGTTTTAACTTTATAATAAAAAATTAGTTTAATATAATAATAAAATAAACATGGAAATAATGACAATAATACTTAGATCAGAAGATAGTTATTAAGTTTTAAATTAGATTGGAAGGAGAGTTCATTATATTAATGACAATTTATTTATCATTATTAAAAAGATAATAATATGTATGGTTATTTTAAATTGTATTTTAATGACAAAATAAATAAAAATAGATAAGAAAATCATAACAAAAACCTTCAGCTTTAGTAATCACAACTAAAAATATTTCAAGCATTTATTATATTTTAAATTATTTTTTTATTAAACAATCTATAATAAAAAAAAATATTCCAATAATTCTGCACATTTTTTTTAAATAAAAACTGTTAATTTAAATTATTCTAATGAAATTTATCAAAATATAGTTAAAATATAACCAGTTAATATATATTTTTTAGAATTTAATTTAACCATTTAGTTCAGGAATCTTTCTTTAAAAATATCTTATAAATTAAAATTCACGAAAAAAAAATTTTTTTGCTCTTAAAATATTTTTTGTTATTGAAAATGACTATTATATTATAATTAAAAGGCGAACAATTTCGTACAAAAAATAATAAATGACTCGATACTTTATGTGCATTTTAATAAGGATGAATAAGAAAATATGACTGTTGATATCACTGCAAGTAGCTAATGGAGTGTAAACAGTATAATTTGATTTATATACTTTTACTCTGATCGATTCAGTGATTCTTTCCCTTAAAATAAAAACTTACTTTTTTAATAATTTATGATCGCTTGACACATTTTATTTGCTTTACTTTTTATGGATTATTTTATGTTCTTATATGAATATATATATATATATATATATATATATATATATATATATAAAATATGTTACATTTGTAAAATAAATTATAGCCTTCTAAATATAAACTTTGTATTTTTTACGTCATAGACATCAAGCAACGTGCAAGCTTAAGTGGGAAAGACGTAATTTTTGTACATTGTTTAATTTAACCTTGTAATTTTATTATCTTCCTTGTTTCAGTGTAAGCTTTAAAAGCTTATTTTAACGTGTTCTATTCGCTGAACTGTGAATTGTATTATTAGTTCACATGTTTCAGCGTGTTCGTTCGTGTGTCGTCATGCGTAAACATTCCAACTCGATTTTATTCTACTTTCATTGGTTTTTATCCAATATTTCAGTGCTTTATTTATATTTCGAATTAACTCTGTTCAAATTTATAACGTTGATGTATTATCACTTATGTAATGCAATTATTGTTTTAAAATAAATATTTAAATTTTAATTGATAATTTAAACATTTTAGAATTATATATATATATATATATATATATATATATATATATATATATATATATATATATGTGTGTGTGTGTGTGTGTGTGTGTGAGTGTGAGTGTGTGTATGTGAACGATTGGGTGGGTGGATATATATGTGTATATAGAATTCATAATGACTTTTTCTTTTTTAATTGTTTGTATATTTGTAATACTGTAATCTTTATGATATGTATATATATATATATATATATATATATATATATATATATATATATATATATATTGCTTATAAAAATATCTTTCTTAATATTTTTTTTAAAATGTAGATATTATAAGTAAAATTATTTGTATGTATATTAGAGAAATTCTGCGAAGAAAATAAAAGAAATGAAATAAAGTTCATTCTAACAAACGGTCATGATCTGAATATTCAAATACAAATATTTTAATATTCAGATAAGAAGGAAATTAATTGATACTAATCAGTTATATAAAATATGTTTTTAAAAAACAACATATTATTGAATATTTCTTAATGTTCTGTAATTTATTTTGAACTTTATCTGAGGCAATGCTAAAATTTCGTTCTTTCATGCTAAATTATTTATTCTTTATTGCTTTACTCTCTTTGAATAAAAATTATATATTTATTTTTCACCAACTATCTATTATTTACTGGTATTTTATGAAATTTTCTTACTTTCAAAATATTATACAGTAGATATTTTTTCACCGAAATTTTTTGTACAATATTTTCATTAAATTATAACTATAATTTTTTAATAATTATTTTTCATATTTACTTATGAATTAGTAAAATTTATATATTAGACTACTTATCATTTAGAATATAACAAAAATCTAACTAATAAAAAGTATTATACCTTTTACAACGTTTAAATAATAAAATTCAAATATTATTTTTACATTGTAATATGTATAAATAAGAGGAATTGTATTATAAGAGCAATATAAACGCTTTTTAAATTTCATTCAATATATAATTTAGTTTGAAATTATTGTTGTTATTATTGTTATTTAGTAAACAACATAACCTATTGTACTCAAATTTCATTATGGATATTATGTAATTGATACATTTTTGATATTGTTTAATAGCCACTTAAATCAACATTGGTCCAAAAATAACATTTCAATTGAAGTAAAATATATTTGATATATCATTGTTTATAATTTTAAACAAAATTAGTTTAATATACAATCAAATTAACTATAGAAATAATATAAGAGAAATTGCATTTTTATAAACGTTAAGTATAGTTTAGTGTTTATATATATATATATATATATATATATATATATATATATATATATATATATATACATACATATACATATACTCGTTTGATATGTATATAAAATGTTATATAAAAAGGTATATGCAGAAAATAGTTTTAAAATTTAATAAAGCAAATTCTTGTTTTAACAACAATAAATGAAATATAACTCACCATTAAGTAACTATAAAATCCCTCAAAAATTGTTTGTAACATTTTAAATAGCATATTATTACATTTATTTTATTTTAAAATTGTGTTTGCATACTTTTAAGCAAATAAGCGAATGATAATTTTACCAAAAACAAATAATAAAATATAATAACTATGTTTTCTGAATAAAATACAATAACTGTGTTTACTCTCTATGTACATATTTTCATCAAATAGATTCGCAATTATTATTTAGTAAATTTCATTTATTATCATTCATGCACTTCAATTACAAACATCAAACGTATTCGCGATATAAATTATATTTTTCTCATAGACTACATATTGCATTTACGAGATTCGTATATTTTTAATCAAACTTGTTGGCAATGATAAAGTGAATATGTCACTTGCCTTTTATAAAGAAACCTTTTTTCGATTTAATGTGCTGTAAATAATGTTTGATATATAACAACTTCGTTCGTTTTTCTTACCATCAGAGTTACTAAATTAATTTGATCAGAAAATAAAATATTACTTTTACAAACAATTTTGTATGTAAAAATATGCATTTTTATGTTATATGAAATACATGTTGTGTAAATATATATATATATATATATATATATATATATATATATTGGGTTGAGTCATAAATAATTTCCTTTGTTGAGAGCCAATTTGAATGATTCAATACTCATCCTATTGACTCACCACATATGACAAGTTTTTGCTTCTTTGAATTAAGTGAGTAATGCTCAGTCTTGTTTCGTCAGTGATAGCTTATACATCGTACTCAAATAATAAATGATTGGATGTAAAATGGAAGAATCGAAAGTTCACATTCGCCATATAATGTATACAAATTTAAGCAGAGAAAAAATGCTATGGAGACAAGTGGAAAAATATGCAGTATGTATGGTGAAGGAGTCATAACTGATCGACAAGTATGGAATTAGTTCGCAAAATTTCGTTCCGGAAATACGTCATTAAAAAATAAACCTAGACCAGGGCGCTGTTCGAACTTTAATGAAAAAGCTTTAAAATAATTTGTGTAAAGCAATCCGCACTAAAGCACACGAGAATTAGCAGACAAGTTAAACACGTCACAGTCCATCATATATCACCACTTGGGAAAAATGGGTAAAGTCATAAAGCTAGATGTTTGGGTTCCGCACGATCTTAGTGAAAGAAATAAAGTAATCGTTTATCGATAATAACAAGTCTTCTTTCAAGATAGAAGAACGACCCATTTCTGGATAAAATCATAATTGGCGATGAAAAGTGGATTACATACGATAACGTTCTACGCAAAAGGCAATGGGTTGATAGGGATAAACCTCCAGAAGCGAACCCAAAGGCAAGCTTCATGGAAGAATAATAATGTTGTGTGTGTATGATAGGATCGTAATGGAATTAGTCACTTTGAGCTTTTAAACCGAAATGAAACAATAAATGCAAAACTGTACGCCCAGCAACATAAATAACACTCTTTAGATCTTAAATGGCGCTATAAATTTCGTGGGGAAAATTAGAGTTCGGTTTCTTTTTCGACATACTATATAATAGTTGTAAGGAAATTAAAGCACAGTAATTATAAAAAATGTGTTTTTTTTAGACTTTATAATTAAAAATATGATATTATATTGTTAAAAATATTATAGAATTAATGTTCCAAATTTAATAGATTATAAATTATTGTATTTTAAAAAAATCTACCTCGATTATAGAAAAGAGATATTTGATAAAGTTCAGTACTCAATTTTCAACGATTCAATTTTCTTAAATCGTCGTCTTAAAGCCTCGAGTGTCATCTTAACGAGTGTAACTAATTTTTTTCACGTTAATGCGCCATTTACATCGATTTTTCACAGTGTAATTAAATATCTGGAATTAATTAAATTAACACTCACACCATTACATTCAAAGTAAAAATATTAAAACAGCACACTTTGCATTGCAGCGAATTCTGAATAATCGTGCATAATTAAAAGCAACTTAACGCGAAAACCGTGTTCTTTTTATCGCGTTGCGCATTTAATCGATACAACACTCACAATTTTCTGTTTGTCAGAGCGTGATTTCAGTGGCAACATAATTACCGCAGATGTAATTGGCCAGACGCATCGATAATTGTTCATGACGTGTGATTAAATCTTCTCGCTCATTGAACAGATGTGATTAACAGCGTTTAAAAAAAATAACGTCATTATATGTGTTTTATAATTTGTACATGTTCAACTTGGATAAAACATCATACATACAATCGACTAATAAGTGTTCATTAGAAAAAATTAAATAAAATGACACATTTCTCCAATTTCAAAAATTACACTTTTTTACACATTACATTTCGCCTAAAACAATGTAAAAATAATTATTGGTATAATAATTTAACTTATATTGTTATTAAAACAATAATTCTTAATTTAGTATTATTAAAACATTTGTTCTAATATAAAAAGTATAAAAAAATTCATTCATGTTTAATCTGTACATGAGAAATCACTGGGGGCAAATAAAATCGTGAAAAAAATACGTACTGCTTATAATAAACGAGTGTTGGGAACCTCATATATGTTTAAAGATGAGAGGATCCATTACATTATGCAATCTTCATTACAAACGAAACAAACACTGCTGAAAATTTCTATAAACGTACACTAACGACGCTTTCAACTGACGAAGCCACGATGGAAAAATTGAGTATACGCCAAAAAGTGACTACATCAAAGAAAATAACCGTCAGTGGTCTCTAAAGTCAACATACCTTCATGAAAAATTAATTTTGAAACTTTTTTAAGTACGGTAGCTAGTACAGCATGTTAAAAACTCTACACAAATTTATTCGCTTGTAGTATCGATCGTTTCGTTCGATGAAAACTGTAACGATTTATAAATACTCTTATTCTTTTTAGTCTTTACGTATAATTTAATTATTTAAAAATATTCTCAGTTGTTACACATTTTCTCTGTTAAAATTATTTAAATGATATATTTAAATTTAACACACACACGCATATATACATACATATATATATATATATATATATATATATATATATATATATATACATATATATATATATATATGTATATATAATTATATTTAATGTTATATTCGAGAATGTTGTTGTGTAATATTGTAGTTTTAGATTTCCGTTTGATTTGTCATATTGCATCAGAATAGAAATATTAACAAAAATGGTTTTATATAAATGTCATAAAAGTATATTTT
>CP092088.1:33742506-33820006 GCA_029203775.1 Neoneuromus ignobilis
CGTCCAATAGTGGATTGATATGGGCTTTATGATGTGTGATGATATATATATATATATATATATATATATATATATATATATATATATATAATTTAAAACGAAAAAATAAAGTGATTCTTTAAAATCACTTTCTGGTAAAAAATTGTACTTATATTAATTTCTATTTCAATAGATATAGTCGTTCTATTTCTAAATAAAGATTATTTATTTAGAAATAGAAATAGATTATTTCTAATATTCTCATCGTTGAAAACCTTGTGGAAAAATCTTTCTATTTCATCACTTTTAAAATATTTCTTTAAATTATCCTTTACTTTCATAACAATGTAAAAATGTATTTTTTTATTTAATGTAATAAATAAGAATCATGATGATTTTTTAATTGATTTTTAGTAAAATTTTCATATATATTTACTTCATATTTAAATTATCTGTTAAAAATTGCCATTCACATCAGATAAAATTATTATACTTGATATTTTATCTTTTTTTCATCCATTTTATCATTAATTTTTAATATAAATTTATATCAATCATTTTTTTTATTTTTCATTTAACTTTTTACGCCATTCGAATACCTTAGACAAATCATATATTAATATTCTTAAAGCTTTGGTTATAAAATAATTTTATTAAACATTTATCATCAGTGATCTTTCCGATTTTAATATTTTTTTTCTGTGTTAAAAAATTTGCCTGATTTTACCACTACCTTTTGCATTCAACTTGCTAAATAAATAAACATGTTTTTATGTTTTGTTCGAAACAGTTTTATACATTAATGGTAACAGCACATATGTAGCAGCTGTAAATTACAATTACTAATGTTTTAGAAAAATTAAAATAGAAAGCCAAAATAATATATTTAAAACTTATATGTTTAAAGTTGCATGTATTCTATTTTTTAGGAAAATGAAGATATTATTTATATATTCGACTAAATTTCTTTTATAATTAAAAGCATATGAAAAATGTAACATTAACATAAAAATATCAGTTATGCTACCGAACATATCTGAGTAAGTTAAAGCAAGAAATATTTGTTCAAAACATGTTTTACTAAACAACAGAGTCTCTTGTTTCGGAAGTACTTTAAATAGAATCTCGTTCTACGACCGGATGTATTTGCGTGAACTATGGGTGGCAAAACGTTGCACTTTAACATTAAATACAAAAGAATAATTATCATCGCTTCCACCATTACTATCTACGGATCTTCAATTCGTTTTCCTACATACTACACGAATGTTGGATAAAAGAGAATTTGTTTCTTGTTTACAAACACAGTTACACATGTAGTGTATATTACATAAATGTACACTTGGCGACAAAATTAAACTGCAAATTTATATAGTTATGTGTTATGTATATTTTAGTACTTCACTTGAGAAGTCTAGACAAAACAGTACATGCTTTTAGAATGTATAATACATATGAATAAGTTTCATGAATTTATATCTAAACACTAGTTGTTAAACTCTAATCTAAATAATACACATAGAGAATCATATAAATTAATTATGGTACACTAATTCAGTTGTATTAATGAAATTTAAACACACGCATTATATATATATATATATATATATATATATATATATATATATAATATTTCATATAAATATGAGTACTGAGCTACAGACGTATATTTTTTCATTAATGGTATTCAATTAACAATATACGGTTTTAGTTGTTAAAGTTCATCATACGAAAAGGAAATGTAGTTAAGTAATTCATATATAATTGACGTAAGCTTAAAATTGCCTCAGTGTTGTATTTTAATCCACACTTCCTGTACGATGTGTTGGACGTGTTCGTGGTACCACAAGATTTCGATTGTAACTTAATTTATTCATACTGTGTATGTCTTCTTGTTTTCAATTTGAATATTTCACGTCGTGAACAGGATTAATGCCATCGAGTATTGTTATAATGAATACAGGAGTTGTATCGTAATAGATAGAATTTAATATTACTTATCTTCTTAAACCGACAAGAGCAACATTTCAACTTTGTTCTTATCTTACTTTTCATTATATTATAACTTTTATAATTATAAAAATATATTATTGTATAGGGCCATCCGAATGTGACGTCTAGATTTGTGTTTTATTAAAAAGAAACAAAGAAATTATACAATATTTTCCTATACACCACCCTATACGGATGTTTCTTTTTAATAAAACACAAATCTAGACGTCACATTGAGATTACCCTATATATATATATATATATATATATATATATAAATATAAATATTCATATCCCTAAACCTATTATCAAAACATAGTCTTGTATTATTTACCGTTGAGAATTTCTGATTTTATATTACTCCACGAATATCAATAAACCAAAATCAATAGATTGGTAAATACAAATATTTATCTACCTATATTTGTAGATAGCTAAACCTAAAAAGCATTACAAACCAGATATGTACATATATATATATATATATATATATATATATATATATATATATATATATTAACTATATTTATTTATGTATGTGTATATGTGTTTTATTAAATTTTTAATAGCAATGAGAATAAAAATCAAATAAGCATCAAATAACACAGAAAATATTTTTAACAGGCGCGAGTATATATTTGGAGAGGTACTACACAATCAAGCCGAATTTACATTACAACACAACGTTGATGAAATGGTTTAGTTAGTTGAAAACGTAAATTGCGGTTTTTATAAAGAATTTTTCGACTCTTTGCATTTTTTACATTTTACATAAACAGTGCTTTTGCATACATTCCGTAAAAATACACTCGGTGATTTCTTTTCGTATCGCACTTGTGAATTTACGTTCCTACAACACAATACCAAACGTTCGCGATAGTTTTTCGAATGTAAATACTATGCTTCTCTTCTATGCTGATTTTATTCCTATTCTTGTTTTTATTATGTTGTTTAGTTATGAACTTTTAGGGTTTAGGTAAGCTTGACTGAATATCTAGGCCGTAACTCATTTTCATAAAATGACGCTGAGTGAAGATTGAAGGGGTTTTCAGAGATTTTCCATTTTAGATAAACGTTCTTTGTTAGTTTACCTTATTTATTTATTCATATGGTTTCAAGTTGAATTTAAGTCTAAATTTTCAATTGAAAGAAATCGATAACAGAGTAAACTGTTTGTTTTCCTATATAAGAAGTAAATATTTTCCTATATAAATATATAATATTTTACTTTTCTTGAAATAAAATATAAATTAACAAATATAGGATTACAGTTAACAGGTAATATGTTTTATTTATATTAAAAGTATTAGAAATAAACATTTACATCAGGTGAGAATAAAAATAAATTATTATAAAAACGTGATGGTGTTAATTCGGAAAAATTCTTATATATAAAATTGATCATTCTTTTATGTTAAAAAAGTTTTAGATCAATGTATCCTACCTATTCTTACTTACCGCATTGAAACATGTGTCTTGCTAGAATAATTCAACGAATTCAGACAACATAGAAAAACATGGAATGATTTATATTAGGAATAATATGTCGTTGTGAGAAAAAAACGAATAAATTCGAAAGAAACCCAAAGTTATGGACATTACAAGAAAGAAAAAACTGAAATAGAAATGAGACGGTCATATAACAAAATGGTAATATCACCAATAGACAAAAGAAATTATTGATTTAAAATATAAAAATATAAAAACGTCCTAGAAATTACACTTGGTTAGATGGTATAGAGAATTAAGAAAATTAGTACTCACAGAATTGAAGAAAACGGATTTGAATCGATGAAAATTAAAATTTTTGAAAGAGCTTTCATCTATCAAGTAGATAAAAAAGTTCTCAATAAATGATGATGATACAAATTTAAAACAATTCCATAATGAACTATAAAAATCTATAAATTTATTGTGGGACGAACTTTTTAAATGAATTTTCAAGAAATAATTATAATTCCATAATTGATTTATAATGATTTTATTTATAAAAAATAGTAAATAAAATTTTATAACTATAAATATTTCTATCTGGATAATCAATTTTTTAAAGAATTTATTATTTTGTGTAATCAAATAAATTGAAAATTAAATGTAATTTTGTAATTGTTAAAAAAGTAAAATGTTAACCATATGAATATAAATTATTTTTAATCATAGAATAGCTTTTGTGTACTAAAAGTGTCCAAAACAATGTGACACAAAGAGGGTAACTGTACAGAATGTATATTTACTTGAATTACTTCTATCTAACTTAATACGTACAACGATTATTATTAAAAGCACGTCTATCCCGGGATACTGTCCACAAGAGTTCCAACATTCCATGAACAAACATCATTATTTAACTTTTGTAGGATTATTCAATTCCAACCGCATTGTAGGTAAAATTACGTGGCAGCTCAATGCCTTATTGCACTAACAGTCTAACACCACAGGCGACAGATGAGAGAGCCTTTGTTTTGGACAATGATATGGCAAACAGCCTCTCCATTCTCACATAATGGTCAGTACAAGCAATTATGTCTGCTTTCTATACAAAAGTAAATACACACACGCACACAATCTTTCATATAAATATATATATATATATATATATACACATTCAGATTACGAAATATTCATTCATAGCAACAAAATTGTTATTTCAATATAATGCATTATTTACTATCATTTTAATACAAATATTGCAATATTTTTTATATTATGTATTATAACATTTATTCTTATATACAATATTTAGAAATTTAAAGGCCTCAAATTTTCTTACAACATTTAAAAAATATTTCAGTATGTTATCTTTATATTTTTAAACACAAAAATTCTGTTACATGTGTATTTTTTTCAAATTATTTTATTTTTTTCAAAAAATTAATTTTTAATAATCACATATATATATATATATATATATATATATATACATGAGGGTCGTTTGATAAGTATGGTAAAAAAGTAAGAAAAACTAAATTGAAAAATTAAATTAAATTAATTAATCAAAGTAAACAATTAATAAATTTAATGAAACGACCCTCGTATATATAAATTAAATTATAATTTCATTTTACGAATAAACTAATATTATAAAACTATCAGTTGATATAATAATAATAATATAGTTTATAATCAGTTTATGATTAATTATTTAATTTTGCAAATTAAACACATTTATTTTAATGAAAATAAGTACATTGACAAAAAAATATTAAACTGAAGAATTACATCAAATGTAATTATTCAGTTTAGAGTTTCAAATTGATGTTAGTATCATTAATTAATAGAACACGTAATTGCAATCCTCGTATATAATACTATTTAATTACATACGGTACAAAATAAGAGAAATGCATTAAAAGCGTATTGATTAAAAAGAAATGTTATTTGAAATTATATTATTTCTTTTCGTTTAGCTAAACAACTTATATTGAATACTATACTTTCTTTTTAATGAAAAACAGATTAATTAACTGAAAATAAATTATATTGTAATTTTTTACTTTATTATTGTTTGACAGTGCGTACAATACTATTGAAAATATTTTATTTTTACAATTGAAAAATCACTAATGTGACAAGCTTAAATTAAATGAAAAATGCATACATACATATATATATATATATATACATATATATATATATATATATATATATAATAATAATAAAAATTCAACTAGTTATATATTTTCTCTTTTAGCTATTTAAATAAAGTAAAAAAGAACAGCAGTAATACATTCCCTATACAAAAAAGCAATGAAATTGTGTAATTTATTTCATTCATTTTTATACCTTTTTATCTTATGTTAATTAGAACAGTAAGCATTTTTAGTGGTTTATTTTAGAGATTTGATTAAACCTCGAATAAATGTAGCTTTTTATTAAAACACAAAGCTCAGCTAATTAAAAATATTTCTTCTCTGCAGTAATGACCTACTTTTTATTACTTTTTTGATAAAAACAGATTTTTGAACAAATATATTAAACAGTAGAATAATAGTTTTAAACAATTCTTATTTATATTTTCTCATAACAATCTTAAAATAGGTTATACTTATGTAAGCAATGAAATAGAATTTTTTAAATATTATAAGGTGTTCACACTTGAAATGTAACTTCAAAAATGTACCTTCTTTATATATATATATATATATTTACTATAAGCACTAGTGCTTCTCCAACAATGTTATAACCTCATGATAGTTATATTTTTACGAGATGAGGTTTTCAGCTTCATTTTCAATTTTCAACTTTAAATCTTGAGCAACTCTCCAATTAGTAATCTAAAAAACGAAAACGCATCCACCAATTGATTATATATATATATATATATATATATATATATATATATATATATATATATGTATATATATATATATATATATATGTATGTATGTATATTTCCACTTTAATTTCAATAATACTAAATATATTTATTTGTTACAGGTAAATCACGTTTATTTTATATAAAGCTTTATTCACATTACTGGTAAAAGATTATCTTTGGTGAGTATGAATATTTATTAATAATGTATTTCTGCATGTTTATCAAATAAATTCTAGTTCATTTAACTATGAACTATATTTTCTACTTATATTTTCCATAAAATGTTCAATAATGTAGTTACAAATGTTACGTCGATGTGCAGATAAATTTATAAAGATTTATAATTTTTTTTTGTCAAAATATAAATAATACATATTTCAATAGGTCTTTATCGAATATTTCATACTAAAAGTAGATTAATATTGAATGTTAAATATGTTATATTAGTTTCTTTAAAATAAAAAATATAATAGAATATTTTTAAATAATATTACCTTTAAAAAATATAAAATACTCGTAAAACTACTGTTTCTTAAATTTTCTCAATTTTATTGAAACATCTCTAATATCTGTCTCACAATATTAGTTCAGACCGGTCATAATATATCAAAATATATTTTTTTTAATTTGTTTTTCTATTTTTATATAAATAACACATAATTTTCATGCAGAATTTTATTATTATTATTATATTAATTGTGTTAATAGTACTATTATTTTTTATTACATATATATATATATATATATATATATATATATATATATATATATACACTTTATCTTAATTAATATTATGTTCAAATACTATGTTATCATTTAGAAATTATTTCAAATTATTATTCTTGGAATTCAATATTATATTTTTGATATATTTTGAGCTTTTTCTTTTTATGAGAACATTCTATTTATATTCTAGTTCACGAATGTTTTCTTTTCGTTTACTTATTTCAAATAAAAGCATTCATACAGATACGAAAAAGTGTAATTTATTTAATGAAACGTAACGTTGTATATATTCTATGCACATTTCTATTTTTCGAAATTAAATAGCAACAGAGATGTTCATTTTATTTTTGTTTATAAATTGTAGTTATATGTTTAATAGTTGTTAATAAATTACTTTTACTATTATACATACACAACACATACCTAGACATATATATATATATATATATATATATATATATATATATATATATATATATATAATTATTAATTATTATTTTTTTCATTTAAGCAATAAATCATATTTAACTATACAATATAAAAATAAATCAAATTTAAATTTACAAAATTTAATAAAAAAATAATTACAAATAAACAGTATTATTATTTAATAAAACCATCAATTTATAAATATTGGAATTAAATACACATATTTATTAATGAATGTGTGATATTTACTCAATTAAGTTCTTAATTTAATAGTAATAATCCACATTTGTAATCATTGAAACACTTATATTTCTCAAGTTTTAATTAAAAATTGAGAAATAATATTTTTTTTTAATTTTTTAAAATTATGAAAAATAATTCAATATAAAAATAATTGGATTAATGTTAAGACATTATTAAAAAAAGTCATTAGCAAGATGTTTTTCTATATTAAAAAAAAACAATTTAAAAACTAAAGTTATCAACCCTATTTTAAAAAAGAGAACTGAGAATCAGGATCATCAGAATTAGAGAATCTCATACTGTTTCCTTAAGAAAACTGATTTAGCAATATTATTTTCATCCCGGAAACTTCACGAAACACATTCACTTTATAACCCCAATCTGGGTTTATTTACCACTTGTTTGAACAAGAAAAGAATTTTTAAGAGTTAGAAAGTTTCTTCATAAAGGCAATACATTTATAGTTATATATATTTTTTCTTTGAAACTGACATTAGAAAACTTCTAATACAACAAAAATAATATGTTAGAAGTAAATAGGATTATATTAAAAAATATATTAAATGAAATTTCACTCCGAATCTATAAATAACATATTAAATTCATTTGATTATATTTAAGTAATTTTACAAAATAATACATACAAATAAAAAAATGTGTATTAGACAATAATTATTTAACAATATTTATTCTTACATATTAGATGTCTAAACTAGAAAAGAAATATAGTAATTCTGAGATTTGTAATAATTATTACTGCATTTAAAAAGTTAACAATTATTTTTTTGAAAAAAAATCAACTCGTTTAAAAATATTCACAAACTATTTTAAAATATTACTGTTACAAATGATAACAAAAAGTATTTCCAGATCCAACAAAAATAACAAACAAATTTTTATATATCTCAAACTACTATGTACGAAATTCTGTTCATTATCATTATAAGAAATATGTTTCTTGTACAAAAATAACTTATGCATACCGAAAATATCACTGTAAAATATTACGACTAGTTGAATATTTTACAGCAGATATTTGTGTTGTTTGCGATGAAAATCAAAATAACAGCGTACGACAGATGTTGCCTGGCACCGAGTTTTATCATATTGTTTGCAATATAAATCAAACGTTCATTTCAATTTATATTGTTTACTCAGTGTCAAAAGGAAAACTGCAATATATATATATTCTAAATTTTATTTCTCGGCAATACATAATTAATTAAATACACAGACATAAATCAAAATTTAAGTATATGGTAAAATTTTAGAAATTAAAATACTAAATTTGTTGTATATAACGTTAAAATATGTACATAAAAATTTATATATATATATATATATATATATATATATATATATAATCTTAAAAGAACTAAAAGTACTACTTGAAAAACATTTAGAAAAAAAATAAAAATGGAAAAAAATCATGTTTAATGGGTTTATAGAGAAAGAAAGTATATAGTTAGATAGCTAATTCTTGGAAAAAGTGGATGAAATAAAATCGTCCAGAAAATTTTACGATATAATAGTGATTTACAGTCAGAAATTAGATCGAGGATGAAAACAATATGAGCAGCATATAAAAAAATTAATAAGATAATGAAGAGTAAAATACCATTTATCCTGAAATTGAAAGCATATAACCAATAAGTACTGTCTATTTGTACTTATGGGTCAGAAACTTGGTCACTGAATTCAAAAATGAAGGAAAAAAGGGTTGATAACCCAATGAAATAATGAAAGGATAACGTTAAAAATTTCTAAACATGATCAAAAAATATATCAATAGATACGAGAACAGACAAAAGGAACTGATATAAAAGAAAAAATAAAATTGATGTAATGGGTATGAACAAAATAGATAACAAGAAAGAAGACAATAGATGAACAAAAATAATTATGAAATTGCCACCAACAAACAAAAAAAGACCCAGGAAGAGATACTATCAAAGATGGAGGGATGTTATTTAATGTCCTTTAAGGATCTAATAACATTCAATGAGATTTTCGCACCAGCTTTTGTCCAGCAGTGGGCTGATATAGATTTATAGCATGCTCCTTTTATTCATCAAAAAAATTAAAATGTATATTTTATACATTTTTAGAACATTAAGAAACTCCTGTCATTTCATTTTATGTTTAGTGAAAACGTTGATTATAATATTTATTTTGTCTATGAAACGCACTTTTATTTAATGTTTCATAATTCTTTCTCGATTTCAATCTCAAATTCATGTAAACTGATGCATATAATATTTTTAATTAATTGTTTAAAAGTACAAATGATTTGTTAGTAATTATAATTGTATTATAAAAATATATTTAATTTAATAATGACACTCATTTTCTTTGTTATTTGCTTAATTTATCTATATAAAATTATATATATATATATATAATTACATTTTACTAAAAATCTAGCTCAATAAATGTTTTTTTTTATCTCAGTTATTCTCACATTTATTTTTGTATGAATGTTAGAATGTATTGTAATAATGAAATATTATATCATTTTATTGTTTGTTGTAATTTAATTCACATATATCACCGCCATTAATAATTAAATTATATGTATGGAACAAACTTTTCATACGTAACTTTATATATATATATATATATATATATATATATATATATATATGTTTTATATAATGTAAATATACATTTTTTATACACATGTATATTTATATGAATGTATGTCATTTAATCCTAGTCAATATTTCGTTCACAATAGAACTAGCCTTATAGACTAGCCACATGCAGACTGCAATTTCCTGTCTATATACTTATTTTATTGAAAACGTTATCATTGCTCAAATGATATCATACGATTTATTCACTTTGAGCGAAATATATGTTGGGAAAATGTGATATAGTCCAGTGAATATTTACACTTGAACTATTAAATCAACCATATTGTCATGTAACTAAAATTTATTCTAAAGCCTGATGATTTTTATGCTTTAAACACTTATTATAAGAATATATATATTAATATTTTCATCTTCCACAATATCTTCTGTTATTTTGATAAAAATATTTATTATTTCTTACTTACTAACTACAATATATTGACGAAATAGATTTCTCTTATTATTTTCAATATTTATATAAAACTTTCGAGGCTCTATAGATGAGATAAAAACAACGTGTAAAATGAAGTAAAAATGAATGAAAAATTATTATTATTTGTCTGACCAGCCTAGTGAGTATGACCAATTTTATTGAATAATGGTAGCATTCAATGAGGTTCTCGCTCAGCAGTAAGCTGATATAAGCTGATTTGATGATGATATACAATAAAACCATCCAGCAATCATCATTAAAAACATTTTTTATGGTGATAACATGACATACTATGTTGATAATATAACAAACCTATTAATTTGATCGTTTAAATTCCTTCCGGCTACATTATGTAACTCGCAGTCAATTTGTTGACTGCATGCTATTTTAAATAAAATGTATGAAGCATGTTTATTTATAGATACAAATATCATTCTCATTTGTTGATGCTTTAATACTTGATTTTAACTGATATGCTAAGCACTTGTTAAACTTTAATTAACAATTTAGAAAAGGGGTTTATTTTGTTTATATATATATATATATATATATATATATATATATATATATATATATATATATATATATATATATATATATATATATATATATATATAGGTTCATCCAAATGCAACGCCTAGATTTATGTTTTATTAAAAAGAAACTATACACTTTTTTCCCTATACACCACCCTAACACATGTTTGTTTTTAATAAAAGACAAGTATAGTTGTCACATTTAAATAACACTATATTATAAATTAAATTACTTGGAATTATAATATCTAATGACTTTTTTGAATTTAAATATAATGTAATTGTTATCTGTCGTTAAATTGAAAATCTTTCTTATAAACAATGTTTTAATGATATTTTCTAAATTGTAGAAATAATGCTAAAATATAACTCTGTAAAATTAAATAATATAAGATGTTATTAAAATCAGTTCATGTTATTTACAAAACATCGACGAAAATTTTCTTTAGATTAATTTTCCCCTTGACATTCTCTTTCTTATTTCAAAGAATGAACTAGACGACATTTTATAAAAACAAACAGATCAATCGTAGTGAACAGAAATGATAAATAACAAATTTTACACAAAAAAATGTGATTGATGCGTACAATGACTTTAATGCGAAAGGGATTTATATTGTTTTTGTAGCGATAAGAGAATTGATCGTTTGTTTCTTACATTGGATTTATGACGTTCATAAATATACTCTGACAAATTCCTTATATCTTTTTTCTTACACATTCACTTTTTATATAAAAGTGTAAAGACACCTTAAAACTCTTATAATACACTTATATGGGCTTACTATGTTTTAACAAAACTAATATATTTTATTTTTATTTATGTATTGCAAAAATCTATTTAAATATAATATAACATATGCATAAAAATAAAATAAAAAATATAAGTTATGATTGAAAATAAAATCAAATTAAAAATATTAGAAATATTTTTCGATATTACAATTTATATATTAAAAATGTTTGCACTTTTGTTCAAAGAAATTAATTCAATCTTATATTAGGATTCTTTTTAAATTAAATGTTCTTTTTTCTTTTCACAATAATATTTCGTTTTAATATCAGTATTACAATAAATTTAATATATCGTTTATTGGTTTTTTTAAAGTTTCATAAAATACAATATTTTTATTTATTTGGCAATTGAATATTACCTGATATTTGGTTGTAGTCACCAAGCTGACCAGGCTGGTTTGCCGATTTTTTTAATTTTGTTTTATTCCTCTCTTAAGCAAGTTAGCTTAACTAAATGTAAAAAGCTCCACCTGTTCTATATCTTCGATTAAGGACTAAACGTTATTTTTCCGCATGATAAGCGATGATATAGCCACAATATCACCGGTCAGTTTTATAGAGTGGCCCAAATGAGACTAAAAAATATTAAAGAACAGTAAATGATAGTAAATAAACAAATGTGTCTAAACTCTTCAATTATCATTTGAGCCATCCTATATATATATATATATATATATATATATATATATATATATATATATATATATATATATATAAGTTTGAAAATAGTAGTTAAGCAATTTATAAATAAATATGCAGTTGAATAAAAAACATAATATTTTAATAAGGTGAACTTAAAAATTAACGTAATATATAATTATTCTTTACGTGTAGTAATTATTTTATGGTATTTATGATTTATAAGTAAACATTTTATATTTTTTTCGTCAAGTTGAGTTTTAAACTTTTATAAGAAAGTTTAAATAGTGAATAGCGTGTATACTACAAATTTAACATAAAAGTTTATGATTAATCTGATTAAAAATGATTTAAAACGTTGAAAAAGCAAAATGTTTATATCTAAATTGTATAAGAAAAGCACAATATGGTTCTATAAATTTTTTTCATAAAACGAAATTTTTATATAAAAAATTATACTTTCAGTCTGTCAAAATAATTATTTTAATATGAGAATGACATTACGTGCTAGCATTTTTTGCGATAAGAATAGTTTGATTCTGCTTTTTTTTAATTTTTTTATTGTTGCATGATACTATTTCAATGAACTCACTTTAAATTAATTTTATTTTTTTATACGAAACATTATTAATCCATATTCATTTTTCTGCTCGTTTTCATTTAACAAAAATAATAAGTAATATATCATTTCTAAAAAAAATATATTTTAACACACGTTACATTTATCAAATAATACACATATTATCAATCCAATTAAATTAAAATATATATATATATATTTTAGGATTGTGAATTTAAATATAGTTTATTTTAATTATTAAAATCGATTGTGTTTGTTCTACAGTTAATTCAAATAGAATAAATAAGTAAATATTTTGTAATAAAAATTAAATATATTTTATAAAATAAATAATTAATATGAATAGTTTTTCATGAAAATGAATATTGCATGTTTAAAAAATATCGGAAAAATGTAAATGAAACAAATTTTTAAAGGTTTAAATTTAGTAAATATATATTTTATCATATTAGGTTTTAAATTATATTAAAGAAAAGTGTCTATTTATTATAGCTGATTAACGTTTCTTTTGATTGTAATAAAATTATTCTTTTGAGTACTCCTTATTAAAAAAAGTAATTTATTATAGATATTTTTAAACGTTATTTAAAATTTATATTATGTTTTATCACGCATTTCAATGAAAATTTATTATTGGAAATTAAATTTTAATTTTTTACAATATTAATTTTAATATTTGTATTCTTAATTAAAATCAAATAGAAAAGAATTATTTGTATTTAATTTTTTTCTCAGCAATATATTGTAAAATAAAAATATTTTTACATAATATTATATAACGAAATAGAATATCAAATAAAAAATCATTTTTACAAATACTGTTGTAATAATATAAATTAACAACAATATATTTACTTAAGTTTAAAATAAATTTTAAAGCTTTATTATTATAATAAAAATTATGCTATGATCATAACATTTTCTTCAATAAGAATTTACTAAAACAAGTAATGAAATATAAAAAAATATTTTCATATTTAAAGTTCTTGATCTAAAAACCAGAAATGAATAATATTGTATATTGAAAGTAATTATTCAATTAAGTAAATATTTAATACTGTAACCAAATTAATTAATAAATTACTATTTCAAACATTACAATAATTATTTTTATTAAAAATTTCATCAATAATTAAATATTTATTTTGATTTCTACATGATTATTAAATAACGATGACGTTATCTTTAAAAAGCAATAATATAATATAAAAAGGTGTTATTTAATGTTTTTCGTACTTTCTCTCCAAAACAACATTACTAAAATATATAAGAAAAGCAAATCTATTTTTTAAAGTAGGTTTATAATTAAATTTTTGAACGGTTTGGATTATTGAGTCAATTGAAAAAAATATAATAGTTTTAATTTTATGGGATTTATTTTATATTATATAAACTATAATTTACTTATTTCTTAAAAATTATTATCAAAATATATCATATAAAATATTTACTAGGTAAATTCGTTTCTATATGTGTAGTCGTACCTTAAACTAGGTAGATATATAAACAGGTAACATGTCCAAGGAAAATTTATAACGAAACATGTCCATATGTAACTGAAACGATCCAATTAACACGCATCACTAAACGACACAATAATATAACTGCTGTTATGTTTACATTTCGAAGTTTCAAACATTAGTCTAATAATACTAATCGTCGCGTCGTTACTGTACTTGCACGGCTATTGAACGTTCTAACGACCGGTGACTGTGATTAAAATCTGCCACAAACGCATCAGACTGTGAGATTGCGACGACCTCTAATGCGGCTACGATTTAAACAGTGCGCGTGACCGGAAAATGACCCGTACTTGAAAATTGGCAACAAGTTTCGACGGAAGTGTCGATTTCTACCTTGATATGTATGTTCTTCTTATCAAGCACCGGGCACTTGACCATAGTTTGTTAATGTTTTTACGCCTGATGAGTTCTCGTGTTTGATGGTAATTTCTGTTCGTATACGTGTGTTTAAATTTGTTGAATGAATTTCGTCGTCGGGTTACGCAAAATGTCAATATAGAGCACTGTGCGTGCTTTCCGTAAAATTTGTTTTGCACTCGACATTGATGTATTCATTAGATAAGCTTTTTAAATATTTTATACACGTTAATTCAAAATTGCATTTATGTTAGCTATATTCGTTTAAGAACATGTAACAACAATTTTATCGAATGATCTGAAAATAATTGAAAAATTATGAAAGTTTCTACATCATGAAAACGATATACATATTAAATAACATAAACATTATTTTTTTTACTAGAGAAAACCAACACAACTTGTTTAAAAATATAAGAATTTGTAAAATTATTTAATTTTATTTTATTTATAAAGAATAATACATAAAATATTTCATTGTTAAATAAAACCAAAAAAAAAAAAAAATCGAAATATATATATCGTTGATTTATTTTATGATGTATTAATTTTTTTTTATAACACCTAGGGAGAAAACTACTGGTTAATCGTATATACAAAAAAATATCTGTGATAAAATTGTATCATAATATTATATACCGTTATATAGACAGACTTATTTTAATAACTTCCTTTTTTTATTAATCTATAATTACAAAATAATCATACCACTTTATAAACTACGTTTGTGTTAACAGAAAAATTCATTTTCAATTCAATAATGAAAAAATGTTTAAATAAATAAATAAGAGAGAAGTAATTAATTATATATTTTATTAAAATTAATCCTTAATAAATCACTTTTAAATTATATTATTTATTTAAATAATACTATCAGATATTTAATAACGTAAAATCATTTGAATAAAATTAATTCTATTTTAAATTTTAATTATTTAGAAATTAAAGCTTTTCAGTTATCATTAAAAATTAGTTATAAATTATTAAATTATATTATGTAACAATTATTTATTTGAATCAAAATCTATTCAAAATATATATCCTAAAGAGTCAACTTTATGTTTTAACTAGTAATTAACATTAACTTTGTGATAAATCTTAATTGTTTAAAACATACACACACACACACACATATATATATATATATATATATATATATATATATATATATGTAAAAATAAAATAAAATGAACAAAAAACAAAGTTTTCATCGTTGGAAATGGAAAATTTTAGAGTGAAATATTTATCCAGTAGAGGGTAAAAAAGCTAATGGTAATAATTATTAATTTATATATATATATATATATATATATAACAAATTAAATATATTAACAATAATATATTAATAAGAAATGATGGAAAATTAAAAAAAAAATTGTTTAACAATATTTAACTTTCATTAAGATATACTTTTATATTCATATACATAAAATTCACATTTATTAAGATTCATTCATTTATTAATTTTTCCCAAATAAAATATTTTCGATACCAGGACTAAAACTAAAAAAATCAATTCCTTGTTTTAACGATACACGAAACAAAACCAGTCTAGAACCATTCATCAAAATAAAATAATACGAATGACACCTCGAGCTATGGACATTCAAATTCAGCCAGTTAACTTGTATGAATATGTTGAAAAACAAGAGAGAAGTCACGTTTTACAATTGAACTGGATATTCAAAAGGTTATACGTACACACACACACACACACATACAAACATATATATATATATATATATATATATATATATATATATATACGTACCTCTAATGTTTATAACATAATTTAAAAATAACAATATATATATATATATATATATATATATATATATATATATATATATATATATATATACAATATATTATAAAAATAAAAAAATATATACGTATTGTGTTTGGAAACAATTTTCAATTATATTAAAATGTAGACAAAGCTTTCGTAAATACACTGACATTTTCGCACATTATATAACTTGTTGTATACATTAGAGTAATATTTTTAAGCAGACGAAGATTAATTTTTTTACAAGAAACTTTTTCGTTATGGGCTTGCTTTTTTGTTTTAAAAAGTACATTTTGTTCATTAACTACCGTAAAATGTTGAAGCTGACATGGAGAACATGGCAAAACACTTATTTCGTTTTAGTAAAATATTTAAAAAGATCTCATGTATTCATTTATCAAGAATATTTTTGTAACTGAATTAATCATCGTATAATAATACTTACTAATCAATATTAATGTAGGGAATATTATTTGAATTTTGTTAAACGTAAAAGATATTCTTATAAAATTTATCACAAAAATTTATACTTCCTAATTGAAAGAGCTTTTATTCCAAATATTTAATACTTATAACTAATTGATTAAATTTTCAAAAATTAAGTTAATCTATACTAATAATTCAATCCAATTTCACTTGCATTTAATAGCATGCATATTTTGTTCTTTTCTACAATCTTTTTGTATTCATTTATATTTCAGTTGTCTTTTATATTCTAGAAAACAACAAAATTACAACATACATCGTTTTTTATCACATTATACACATAATTAGTAATTTCGTTTATAACTTGATGAAATATGAAATATTTTTACTAATTATAGCCTGTGCATGACTCGATGTTTAACAAATTATACAATTATAATTAATTTACATGGTAACAGTTGCTGTATTAATAAAATTTACTGTATGTTATGCAACTAAACGATTGACTTAGTAAAATTTATACGAATATCCTAAAATATCTACTTAATGAGAGGCTTTCATTGACTTGTATTTTTATTATTTTAGTTTAATTTTTACAATCATATCGTATCATTATGTGTCACAAAAACAATTAGATTTTTTATTATAATATATATATATATATATATATATATATATATATATATTTCATTAATTTTTATTTACCAAAAAGAGAAAAATCTCTTAATAATTGTAGTTTTCATACAGATATCAACACAAAAGGAAAAAATATGAATGACAGTATTTTGAATTTTAATTGACTAAATGAATAGTTATTTCAATAATATATTAATTGGTAATATATATTTTAATCTTTAATTTAATCATTGATTACTATCTACACTTTATTATCAATAAAAATTAATAAATTAAACAATAAATTTCACCATCTCATTTTCATATTAAATTTTTAATTTTAATATAACATCCGAAACTTCGATTTTCTTTCTAATCAACTTACTTTTTTATATTTTATCTATAATCAAAAATTATCTTATTAAATTAAAATTCATAGTATTCATGAAAATAAACGATCCACACGTGATTCATAATAGATATTCTTTTTTAAAAGATAATATATGGTTTGTTAAAATATACCTCAGCAATGTGTAACTGTGTTAAAATAGCTAATTATTGTGTTCTTAACCTGTTTATTTATTATGAATCAGCAAAACATATAATTTTAGAGTAATTATAAAGTCATGTTAATTTCCAGTTTTTATAAATAACAAAAACAAAACCTAAATTCGCAATAAACAAATTGTGTATATTGCGACAAAAATAAACACATTTATCATATTACTGGCTTATTTTGTTTTGTAAAAAATACAAGTAGTAAAATCTGCAAAAAATTTCAGATTTAAATTTCATTTTAAAATATATACATATACATATATATATATATATATATATATATATATATATATACATCACTATGTATATATTATATACATAGTGATCTAAATATGAGTGAAGGTACAAACATACATTTACATATTACATCCTACAGTCTCATTTGGATCACCCTATAATAACACATACATACAAAATAAACGAAAAAGGAATAAAAAATACGTATAATTTACTTTATTTTATATACGGAAAGTAAAATTCAAATTTCATAAAATCTAATGCAATTTTATTCACTGTCTTTTCAATATCATTCTCGCACAGTTTATTAAGACCGTATATTGCATCAAATTGACCTTATCATATTTTTTATGTTACGTGTGTCCGATAATCATATATTATCACACATATATGTATATATATGAAAATTTAATAAAATATTCATAAGTGTGGAGAAATTGAACATGAATCACTATCGTTTATAACATTTGGAAAAATTGAATTTACTGTTTTATTATCAAAATAAAATACGAATAAAAATCATTTTAATTTGACATTTAGACTGAAATATAAGTTGAAAAACATAAATTGAATAAGAAAGTTCTGAAAATATTCTTAAAATTCGTTTTTTATTTTTCGGGTTTTTTATTTACATATATATACATATATATATATATATATATATATATATATATATATATATATATATATATACACTCGTATCGTTTAAAAAATGGACACAAATAATTTTTAGATTGAATATTACTCAATACAGTTTTATTAACTCACTGATTATAACATGATGGAGGACAATTATATTTTATTTAAAAATATGTTGTTTTTTTTATCAAAGACAAATACAAATGTTTGAATATTTACCCGAATTGAGGGAATTCTATAAAATTAACTTTTTACATTTTTAAACGTTTTAAAGAAATACATATGTATAAATTATCATAATAAAAAAATGATATTATTAAATATGATTTTTTGTTACTTTATATTAGTTAATAATGTAATTTTTCGGATATAATTGAAAACTCGTAAATATGGATTAATAACTGAAATCTTTAAATGGTATTTAAATCAAAATAAAAGAAAACACCACGGTTAATTTACTTGATATCATCTTCAAAGTAATATTTTTCCGTTAAGATTGCGACATTTTATAAAAATATTTTTAGAATTAGCCGCAGTGTTTACTTTTCATTCTGGATGAAAGTATTTCCATCAAAAATATACGTAGTGAGTAGAGTGCAATATGAAAATAAATTCTTATTTATTTTGATAATTTTTTTGTAGCTCAAAGGTTATTTTATTTTAAATTTAAATAATTTTAACTTCTTTTGAAAGTATGCAACTAACAAATATATATATATATATATATATATATATATATATATATATATTTACTTCAAACTGAACATTCCTAAAATATATTATAAATAAAATAATTTTTACCGATAAATACCAAATTAGGTAATAAAAATATAAATAATAAAAAAATTCATAATATTTAATTTTTAATCAAGGAATTATTTTAATTTAAATGAAAAAAATCAGGAGAATCTTAATAACATGGTAAAGCTTTTCAGAAAACATTAAATCTGTTTTTATCTAAATAGAACTTGAGACAGAATCGATTATTTGATTTGAAATCAATTTCAATTTACACTCAGTCGTAGAACAAAGTGAAAATATCATATTACAAAAACCCAGAACGACACAAATAATTCGAATTAATGACAAAGACTGATAACTCGATCACGCCAGTCAATTTATGTTTGTTATTTGAGATGATCGAATATTTCAACTTGCTGACGAATCACATTTTCCTCCAATGTATAAGTCAACAAAATATTCGTTTACAATTTTTAAGTAGATTATTTATTATCTATCATTTAGTGACAAAGACTAATGAGTTTGGGCAGTGATTAGAAATCTATACATACACAAAAATATGTTTGCATATGTATATATGTATTAAATATATATATATATATATATATATATATATATATATATATATATACAATATATGTGTGTGAGTGAAAAGAGAAATAACAATAGAGAGACGCAACAAGCTAAACTGATTGAAATTACATAAAAATTCTCTGTAATAGTGTCAAACTTTGTTTCTGTTTATATAAATCATAATTACCAACTATTCATTGATGACTTGAGAAAAAATTTAACTTTAATTTCTTTCATACGTATCTCTTTATTCTACAATATATTTTTAAATACATCATATGTACATTTGTTAAGTTTACACAAGAAACTAATAATATTACAATAAATCATACATATCAAACTTATTTATGATTATGCATGAAATTTGTATTATTCTATTAACTGATTTATTTGTTCAGAAAACAAATAATTTATTACTTTTCTCAACTTATTTTTCAGTCTAAAGTTTCTGATTCAGAATTTTACAAATCATTTCTGATTTGTTCATTTTCTTATTTTATTATTATTAAAAATATTGAGTAGTTTTTGCAGTAAAAAGATTACCTTTAAATTTTTACAAAAACAGATTTTTGTTTTCACTTCAAACACAATAAAATAAAACTGTAAATATAATCTTAAAGAGTTACTGATTAAAACAAACATATATATATATATATATATATATATATATATATATATATATATATTGAAATTTTAATTTTTCATGTGTTATAAAAAAATATTTACTCTAGTTATTAAATAATTAACTGTTACTGCAGTTTAGTTTTAATTTTTGTATTATTAACCAATGCATGTTATACTTAATCGTTTTAAGTGTATGGATGCTCAAAATTAATTAACTGCATTTTTATTAATCTAGTTCATTTTGACTATGTTGATTATTTATTTTCATTATAAAATAAGTTTGCTTATATTAATAACTAAACCTTTACAAAACAAACAATATCAGATTAAATTATATAAATAATGCACTTCAGAATTATATTTTTTTTAATTCAAAATAACTTTTACATATATATATATATATATATATATATATATATATATATATATATATATATATATATATATATATATATATATATATATATATATATATATATATATCAGTGAGGAACTGAATACGATAAAAAGAATGATCATTGGATATCAAACAATACAAGGAAACGATATTAAATTTCCTAGTAGAGTGAAAAACAGTTCTACAATGTTCATACGTTATTTGCAAGTCGCACATATCAAAAGAACTGTGTTCTTTAATACACAGCTCCGGTGTGTGTATTTTAATGCAGTGGTAGATATATGTATATATGGTGTGGTATATGAAATTCAAAAGGCGTCCGAGTGTGAACGTGGCGACAGGATTTAGATCTGCGATGCGGATAGCGCGTTCGAGTGTAATAATCCATCCCCACTCGAACCAACTCCTCGTCGGTTTATTTCGAGTCGTTTACATGTGGCTCTCGCTCGCGGATACTTTTTTTTACGCTTGTGCGAATTAGATGTAATACCACCGTGACAGCTTCAAATGATTCAGAGGATATGCTTTTCAGATATTTCTGAATGCATATACATACATACATATACAAACATACATACTTATATATATATATATATATATATATATATATATATATATATGTGTGTGTGTGTGTGTGTGTGTGTGTGTGTGTGTGTGTGCAGATATACAGAATACGCGTATATGCGCTTCAACCATCGTATTAACGAACACAAAGCAAATTTAAGGCACTTGGACTAATATTTTTATTTCCTTTGTGATATATACATACATATATATATATATATATATATATATATATATATATATATATATATATATATATATATATATATATGTTCGTTCTTTAATATGTATGGAAAAGAAATGTGAAATATGCTTTTCATTTACAACAGATGCTCCATCGTTTACAATGACAAAAAATGCAATATTTCAATTAAATATATTAGCTTTTTGTTATAATAAAGTAAATTATATATATATATATATATATATATATATATATATATATGTATATATATATATATATATATATATATATATATATATATATAATTTACAAATATATTCATATATCAACTAGTGACGTAGTGATTTACATCAGCACCTGTCTTACAGGAGAGTGTGTTAAATTCCCGATTGGAGAAATAGTTAAATTTCAATTTTTTCACAATCCTTGGTCATTGTATAGGCAAAATATTCTAGTTTAGAAATCTTTTTTTATTATTTCAAGCACTGTGAATGTCGCAATCACTGCAGCAGTGGGAGAACGTTTTCTTTTTTGTTTTTTTTTTTTTTTTTGAGACTTGGGAGATGGCGAATAACTTGCTGAAAATCGAATATTTTCATTCAAAAAAATTACTATGTATACATTATTTATGCACAAATATATCTTCAAAATTTTAAAACATTCGATGTAATACTTTTCTTTGAAAAAAATCCCGAAAATCACCTTTTTTTAGGCGGTCATACTAGTCGTGCCCCTTAAATGAAAAATACTCACCAGCTCATGTAGTCAGAGTGGTATGATCAAGTACTAATTAAAAGTAAAATTCAATGAAGCTTTTTAACCAACAATGAACTAATATAAGCTAATATTATATATAATTATACAGGATCATCCAAATGTGACGCCTAAATTTGTGTGCTATTAAAAAGAAACAAAAGATACTATACGCATGTTTCTTTTCAATAAAACACAAATCTAGGTGTCATATTTGAATGACCCTATATATATATATATATATATATATATATATATATATATATATATATATATATATATATACACACACAATAATTGCATACACATATGTAAAACATTACTTTTTTAGTAATTATTAATACTATCTTAAAATTTTAAAAACATGACATTTATCTAGTCAGGAAGTAAAAACTCTATTCCAGTTACTTACATATTCACTCATTTTCTTGTCTATTTGTGAAACTAGATAATTTAATATAATATAAATAACATTATCTGTGTAACTAATGTTCTTATAAGCACAAACAGATTGTAGATTAAATAACGTACTGCGAAGAAAATCTTCTTAGATAAGTCGTAGTACTAAAACTCTTAGAAAGTTTGCAAATACACACCCAGTGTTTTCATTGCACAATAAACAAAATATTTTAAGCAGCTTAAATTATATACGCAATAGCTTAACGTTAAACAATCTACATTTGTTTGATTTTGAAAACAAAATATAGAAAATCGATAGCTCTTCAGTTAATTTTTTCATTTTATAATTAGTTTCAACGAAAATAGTGTAAAAAATGAGGTATGTAAAAGAGAGCGAAATATTTCTGCGCATTATTTTTATATAATATTCAAATGAGTCGAAAACATATTTAGTGTATATAATATATTTTGTTTATTTTTAATTTATATTTTCTCTTGTCATGGTGTGAGAAACGTTATGATATTTTTTAAACTACCTAAAACAAATATGAAAAAGCTTATTTTTCAATATTAATCGGATTTAGCAAACATTATTACCATATACGTTCTTTCGCAGATTTAAAAACTTTGTATTATATTATCACGAATTGAACGAGTTCACTGCTCTATACAATTAACTGTTGGTCATTTTCTCGAGACATTAAATTTAGTTCATGGTATATTTATTTATAACTTTATTCTTTCTTTAATTAAAAAATAAAATGTAAACATTTAAATTTAAGAATTTAAATAAAATTATATGAGAATCACTTTTAGGAATAATATAAAAACCAGCATTGGTATTACACACAAAAAATTTACATGTATAAATTTGAACTTAAAAAAAAATAAAAAAATAAAAATAAGTATAAATAATACGTTTTTTCCCTAAAATTACATATTTTTTAGTATAAATAAGTCATAAAGTTTGTCGCTTATTGATTTATTGTAGATAAAGTCAATTCATGTATTATTTTCATTTCAAATATATATTATTTGAAAGGTCAAAAATCTATTAACTATCTTTTACAAACATTTGTTTCATATTTTAATAAGAACTTATTTTCATAAAACTCAAAATTCAAAGAAATTTCTACTCATTTTATTTACATAAATAATTAATATTATTACATATTATATTAGATAATAGCTCATTTATGTAACAGAACTTGCATAAAGATAATTTCAAAATAATACCAACATATGCATATACTTATCAAAGAGACATAAATATTTGTTTTAGAAACTGTACTCTACACATTTCATACCTGAGTCATGTATATGATAGAAATTCTATAGAGATTGCAGAATTCTAACATTAATATAAACGATTTTCTCGATTAGGTATCAGTCATCATCATATATATATATATCATAGAAAATAGAACAGAAAAAACAATATATTAATATTAATACTATCGTTATAGAATTGCATTTAAACTACCTAGATATATACATATAGATATATACATATATATATATATATATATATATATATATATATATATATATATAAATTAATCCAAAATGTATTTTTATACATTCAAATCAATTATGTTATCTTAAAATTTTGAATATTTTTATTATGAAAATCAATATTATATGAAGTAATACATGCAAAAAATCATGTATTTATATTTAACATTCTCTTTAAACTATTCACACATACACACACACATTATATATATATATATATATATATATATATATATATATAATATGTCTGTGAAAAATAATTTCGCTTTCGGTAGTAATAAACTAATTTGCATACGTGACTCAATCATAGTAATTGTTTTTGAAAAATTCCTTTTTTATATGAATTAGTCATAAATTACATTTTAATGAGACGCAATTTAATCTAAGTTGTCAAAATATAAATAAAAATTCTATAGCGTGTAAACATGTCAAATATTGTTTCGGTGAATAATAATGCTCTACAAGTTTAAAAAAAGGTATGTGTATTCATATACACATGCCAGAAGTGAAACTTCTTTTCAATAAAGTAATCAAAAGGTACACGGACAAGCGTATGCCTAAAACTCGTAGATGACAAAATTCTTCAGAATAAAGCAAGTAACAAAATGAAGAAATGTAGTAGGCAGAGAAGCGGCAAATACACGGGATAAAAATTTAAGTAGAAAATGATAAATGTTTTAAATAAATTTAATTTTTACAATTATTTCATATTAACACATCGTATGCGGACAAATGCGTCTCGATGATCTTTCGGACTCTAGTAATAGTATGCGAAGATACAATTTGATACATCACAATTTTTCATAAAATTGTTCAATAATCATTTATGTTTCTCTTTTAATGGATATACCGTCATCGACATAGATTTATTATAAAATCTAGATTTTATAACGCAGTTTTCTAACAATAACGACTGGCTGACGAAATGCATATTCGCAAATAAAGTAAATAATCAGCAATTATCAAACATTTTTATTAAATATTGTGGGTATTTATTGACTTGATTTTTGATGAAGTGAATTTGACACTGTATCAAAACAAATAATGGAAATGAATTAATTTCAGAGCTTTTCCAGTGGAATATATGAATCATAAAATTTGGTGTTTATGATTAAGTACGAGAAAACTAGAATAGATGTATAAAAAAACTAAAAAATCATTTCAAAAAGATCAGTTTATTATAAAATAATAAGCTTTTTTACATTTTATAATAAATTAATTAAATTATATATCAAATGACACTATACAGCTAATTTCAATTATTTTTTTATTATTTTATATTCATACAAATTAAAAAATGTACATTACAAAAACCTTAGATTCTTATTTTTTGTGGAATTCGAGTTCAGTATTTTTGACAGTTATTTTCTTTTGCAGCTTGGCTTTGATACCTCAAAAATATAAATTCAATACGCATATTAGTGTAACAAACTTTATAATATACCTAGAAATATGTAAATAAGTCTGCATTCGCCGTACATAAAATGTTTATATTAAATGTTAAGGATAGAATCTTGAATTTAAAAAGTAATAAATAAATATGTAATTTCTTTTAAACGAAATGTACTTTCAAATGACGAGATTTTATTAAATTGTTCAATTTATAATTACTGATTAGTTTTATTTCCTTCATTGTTTTTATAAATATTTCATGTACGTTGCCACTTCTACACCACGTTGAGGTTGCAGATACGTAGAAGGCCCTAAAAAAAATAAGTAATATTACTGAATTAAAAACAAAACTAATTCTAAAAGTATGTAAATGCAATAAACAAAAAGCTAAATCCTAAGTTAGCTAAGTAAAAAAATATATCCCTTATCACCCAATAATTTTAATCTTATATTCCAGTTACAATCACCTGGATTTTTTAATTTATATATTATTTATTCCATTGAGAAGTATTTAGTCCAAAATTATCTTATTTGTCCAAATTTTAATATTTATTCCTTGAAGTAAACTTATTCTGAATATTGCTTGATAAATTTATATTCATCTGATTATAAATCATATATTCATTTATATATTATCTTAGTATTTCTATAAACCAAATTCAAGTAGAGTTTTAAAAAGTTCTTAATGGTGCTAATATTTAAAAAAATCTGAAACAAACAATTTATAAATAATAAAAACATATACATACATATATATATATATATATATATATATACATATATATATATATATATATGAAAGAGAGAGAGAGAAAGTTTTGTATTTCATATAATCCTTTCGTTACTTTTTATCCATAGTAAAAATTTGCTTTCATTTGGTCCATCATTATTCAATTATATTTTGAAAATCTTATCTCATCAGTTTAATTTTGTTGTTTCATACTTGTTTCTTTTTACTTCACATCCTTTGACATTTAATTTTATTCATATTTAATTATATACACATATTCATAAATTTAACAAAATCTGTAAATGGCATACAAAAATAAAATATAAACAGAAATAAACAGAATATAAACAGATAAATAAAATATAAACAGATATAAATAGAATATAAACAGATTATTACATTGAAAAAAATATTAAAAAACGAGAATATGAATACAAGAAAGACAAAATATATAAAACAAAACATAAGAAAACAATATCAAAAAAGAAAATCAAAGATTACACAAAAAACATGAAAATATAAATCGCAAATAATGTTAAAAATAAAATAAAACAATGTATAGAAAATTACAATAAATAATGCTGAAAATCAAATCAAGTAATATACAATTGAAAGAAAATAATATGCAGAAAATCAAATAATATTATATAAATCAATGAGCTAAAAATTAAAATAAAATAAATTGGGCTCAAAATAAAATAAGAAAAAAATTAAAACAATCAGAAATTTTCCTAAAAATCAAATCAAATATAATCTTACAGTTTAAATAAAATAATATGCAGAAAATAAAGTAAAATAATATCATATAAATCAATGAGCTAAAAATCAAAATAAAATTAATTAGGCTAAAATAAAATTAAATAAGATAAAAAAAAATTAAAATAGAAATCAAAATTAAAACATAAATCAGAAATTATGCTAAAAATCAAATCAAATATCATAAAATTTAAATAAAATAATATACAGAAAATAGAGTAAAACAATATCATGTAAATCAAATAAAGTAATGTGCTAAAAATCAAAAGAAAATGAAATAAGTTAAGCTAAAAATCAAAATAAATTAAAAAATCAAAAAACAGACAAAGAAATAAATGAGGCAACAAGTAAGATTTAAAAAATAAAAAATTAATAATTACTCAAAAAATATTAGGTGAATTATCTTACTTCTTATTTTTATTATTCTGAAATTAAGAAAATATTAAGAGCTGAAATAAAATAAATACATTAAGCTGAAAATCAAAAAATATTACCCACAAAGTACTTAATTTCCTTTGTCAACCATTCAAAGTTGTTCTTTTCATTTATGTTTTTTCTTTTAATATATATTTATTATTAAAAAGTTATTTCATCAAAATTCTAATTATCTTCTTTCGTAAACTGATTTTTCTTAATTAGGTATATCTGTAGAAATAATTTTTATTATTTCATTTTAAGCCATCAAATATTATTTGAAATCAAAAGTTGTTTTACTTGTTCTCATGTGTTAACTTTTGACAATTATTTTTGAGTTTTTGTAATTTATTGGGAGAATATCCACGTTTCCTGAAACAGTCAAAATTTATATTAATAGAATTAATTATTAAAACGTTATGAATTTTTCCAATGATTTCTTATTGAAATTTGCATCTTCTAATTATTTTAAAAATGAGCTTTAATCACGCTGTGATAATATTTTCATACAATGATTCTTTTGACGATTTTTTTATTGATCGAATAGCAAAGAAAAATTGGAATGTCTTCGTATATCTGTAACAAAAAAAAACATCGAAAATTAATAAAAGTATGATCATAATAAATTATTTTCTTGAGGTTTGCCATAAGATATATTTTTTAACTCTTTATCCAATTATTCTATTTTTTCTTCAAGTTTATCTGGAATTATTGAGAAAATAATGTCATTAACAAATCTTAAGTGATTAAGAATCTTTTCTTTTTTCAGTTTCTCAGTTTAGACTCTTAAATAATTCTTCTAATGCAGATATAATTTATTTTGATAATATTGCATCATTTTCTTGTTCCATCCCTTCCATAATTTAAAATTTTATATCGTCGGAAGTAAATTAATCGATCGATGGTTTTTCAAGTTTTGCTTGTCCCTTTTTTGTAAAAAAGAACTAATGTAGTTTCATTCCATTCAATTAGTATTTTTTTTTTCTAAAATATCGAGTGAAGATATCAGCCAATACTTTTTTCATATTTTCTTCTGTAATTCTTAAATTTCTTACTCAGTTCAATCTTTTTTCAGATTTATGATTGCATTTGAAACGTTTATTAGAACTTATGGAACGTTTGGTACTGTCTGCCTTTTTTTGTTCTAGATATGTTTCTCTATTAATTCTTCTATTCTCTTGATTATTGTGGATCTATTATATGTTTTGCTTCTGTACTCTAATTTTAGAAGGATTCGTTTTTTCATCAGGGGGCTCTCTTCCCCCTACTCTCTTCGTTAAAATTTGTACTTCGCTAATTCTCGGAAAACTACGGAAACGAAATTTTTACATCTCATCAGAAAATAATTCTTTTTAAATAGGAGATTATAAAATTTCGTTTTATTTTTCGATATCTACCATTTTCTTCAATAGTTTTACTAGTTATACTAGTATGTGTATGTGTAAGTTTAATGTGTGTTGTATGTATCTGTGTAATATTTGAATTGGAATTTTATCCAATTCAAAAAGTAATATAAGATAATTTTGCATTTATCAAAATAAAATTAATATAGTGAAAAATTTAGATCTATACATTATTAAAAAATGTTAAATTGAAATGAATTTGGAAAATACCCTATTATACATTTTAATTCCCATTACCACTCTTACATATTTTACCCAAGATGATCATACCAAGAAATATAAAAAAGATAGTATGTAGACGAAAGATTAATTGAATTAATTAAAAAAATAATTTTTAAAATTTAAAAAAAAATTGAAAAATTAAAATATAATAAATTACGAAAGAAAAATTGAATTTAATCCGAAATTTAATAATAAATTCCAAAATTATACAATCCAGGACCACCTACTTGGATTATCCACTATCTATGGTATCTGAAACATACAATAAAATTAAAAAAATTCCATTGGAAAAATTAAAATAATTCATTTTTCTTATAACTAATCTTCTTTATAAGTTCTCCCTTTCACTCTGCGATGTAAATTTTATGAACACAAGATTGGATCAATTATTTCTCTTTTAATAACTCTCGTATGATCATTATTAAAAACAGTGCTTTTTAAAATATACTAAGTCCTTTATGTTTTTGAAGAAAATTAATAATTTTGAAAATGTTTGAAATTTAATGAAAATTAATAAAATTAAAAATGTTGATTAATTGGAATTCGCAAATTCAGTAAATCTTTCTTTTTGAATCGACCATGGTATCTGAAACATTCAATAAAATTAAAAAATTCCATAAGGGTATAAATTCAAACTAATCTTCGAGTTTTTTCTTTTATTCACTAACAGCGCGCGATTAAAAAACTGTACACAATGCAAGCGCAAGTTCAAAAAGGGACACTTTAAAATCAAAATTATTATTATAACGAACATTACATACAAGATTCCAAAACTCGTTATCACTTGTATTGGCACCTTCAATATGCAAGTTCAATTATAGAATAGTTTTGATTTTATGGACAATGGTACTATTTGTTCCATTGTCCCTGATGAAGCTGCAGTACGTTTCCTCCAAGTTGACGAAGACGAAATATGTAGAAGTAAAACATGAAAATCATAAAATAAAAAAATGATTAGTAAACAAATACGCTATAGAATTTCTTCGAAGAGCTAGATCGTTCGCTCATCGAAGAGATCCTGCCTATCTACACCTGCTACAAGGTGAACATACATATAAAACCCGTGAAGCGGATTAATATATGCGTCCCTATCTAACACTGCTAGAATGCAGCCTGTTCTAACGCTGGGAAATCATGTGTAGAAAAATGGTGGAGTCGGGGCTTCAACTTTGCTTTACAGCACTTCATCCACCCCGAAATCTCCGTGCGTTGATAACAAAATCAACAATCAATCAATATAACATCTTATATATTGAAGACCGTTAATTGAGAATCAACGTAATGTGTACAAAAATATATAAAAAATATAAACATAAACATATACATCATGACGTCGTTTTAATAAAAAAAATAATTTAATAGAGTTAATGAAGAAAAAATAAAACGATATCTCTGATGAAACTTATTCTAAATATTTGGGAGGACAAGAACTTGCGATGCGTGTACAGTTTTAACTGTAATAAATAAAATAATCTGGCCTTATTTCCATCGTCGCTTGATAGATAATCCCTCGATTGGATTTGGACATGAGCAGGAAATCTGTAATTAAAATAAACAACATTATTTTTAAACGAAATTAAATATACAATAAAATATATACATACATATAATTAATTAATAATATATATATATATATATATATATATATATATATATAATATGTGTGTGTGTGTGTACGTATGCGCGCATTTACACTAATTATTAATATCAAATGAGGATGGTGTAAATAAAAATTAAATGAAAACTACTAGAGAAGAATGTAGATAATAAGAAAATTATTGAAATTTGGAGAAAAAAGTAAGTTAGTTTATTTAAAAAAAGAAAAAAAATAGAATAAGATTGAAAATTAAAGAAGTGTTAAAAAATACAAATTTATAAATCAATTGAAAGAAAATTAAGAAATAAAAGTGAAAAAATTAAAAATAATCAAAATTGTTCTTGGAAATAGAATAGCAGAAAAGACAAAGAAATCGAAAACAGAATCGATAAAAAAATATAACTTTCAAAAGAAATTAAATCTACAAAAAATATATGTATATACAATTATATGCATATGTATGTGTGTGCACGCACACGTATACTCTAATTATTAATATCAATTTCATTTAATAACATTTAAATTAATTCGAAGACAAAAACACGTACACTAACTTTAGCTTGAATTCAAATAATTCATAACCAAAAATTGTCTTTTCTAAATAGTAAACTGAATATAGAAATGTATTATGATTGCACATAGGACACATACAATTAGTTGAAAATATAACTACGTATTTTTTTTTAATACATAAGGATTTATCACGAAAACAGCTATAAATTAAACTGATAATTATTTTCATTTGTGTATATTATCTACTTGTTTTACTTGACTATGTTACAATGAAATAAAAAATCGAAAACATATTTGAAATTATTGAATATACAGATGAAAACTTCCTGTCTTTTGCAAGTTAAAATATGGATTTTGTAAATTAATTTTATATTATATAAAAGAAGCAATAAAATAAATTCAAACATACATTTTTAGTAACAAGTTTTTTTTCATTTTACTACCAGTTTTCGAAAATGAAATGTAAGGTTATACTAATTGTCAATTTTAAGAACCCCACTAAGTATTTTTTTCACTTAAATATGAAAGTTTTCTTTTATGTTTAGAAATAAATACGTAATATAAAACAACAAAACTATCAAAAAAATGTACAAATTAAAAAAAAACCTACCGAAGCTGCAATCCTTCCTATTATCCCACCTTCAGTTGAAATCACAAACACAGTTACATTGCACTACACTACACTCTAAGACTGACGAACACAAACTGAATTCAAATTTGAAACCAATCAACGATTTTGGGTAATACCAACCCAAAGAAACCACTTGAAAAACCACTCAACGAGTTTTGGGTCGTTTAAGAACTTGTCAACAGAGACTGTGAACATACATTTCAAATTTATTTTTCTTGGGTTGGTATTACCCAAAATCGTTGATTGGTTTCAAATTTGAATTCAGTTTGTGTTCGTCAGTCTTAGAGTGTAATGTAGTGCAATGTAACTGTGTTTGTGATTTCAACTGAAGGTGGGATAATAGGAAGGATTGCAGCTTCGGTAGGTTTTTTTTAATTTGTACATTTTTTTGATAGTTTTGTTGTTATATATTACGTATTTATTTCTAAACATAAAAGAAAACTTTCATATTTAAGTGAAAAAAATACTTAGTGGGGTTCTTAAAATTGACAATTAGTATAACCTTACATTTCATTTCCGAAAACTGGTAGTAAAATAAAAAAAACTTGTTACTAAAAATCTATGTTTGAATTTATTTTATTGCTTCTTTTATATAATATAAAATTAATTTACAAAATCCATATTTTAACTTGCAAAAGACAGGAAGTTTTCATCTGTATATTCAATAATTTCAAATATGTTTTCGATTTTTTATTTCATTGTAACATATTTAAGTAAAACAAGTAGATAATATGCACAATTGAAAATAATTACCAGTTCAATTTATAGGTGTTTTCGTGATAAATCCGTATGTATTAAAAAAAATACGTAATTATATTTTCAACTAATTGTATGTGTCTATGTGCAATCATAATTCATTTCTACATTCAGTTTACTATTTAGAATAGACAATTTTTGGTTATGAATTTAAGCTAAAGTTAGTGTACTTGTTTTTGTCTTCGAATTAATTTAAATGTTATTATATGAAATTGATATTAATAATTAGAGTATACGTATACGTGCACACACATACATATGCATATAATTTGTATGCATATGTACGTATGTATGTTGTATGAGCGTGTAGAGAAAAATCCTTAGATATAACCTATTAACATCGTTCAGTTTGTTATAAATAAAATCTTTTATAAAAAAAAAACATTTTAATCTAGAGTACAATAGTTCTATTTGAATTAAGACATCAAATTATTAATATTGTCATATCTATATTATTTCCAACACTTTACAGTTTACAATAAATGAATTTCAATCAATTTATAGAAATGTTTTTTTGAAATCATATTTTAAATAAAGATATTATTAAATCTCTGGATTACTAAAACAATAAAACACGAACATTAATGAAACAAATTGTGAACACCGACGAATTTTTAAGATGTTTAAAAATAGTGCAATAACCATATAATTTTAAATTTAATTTACAATTAATACGAATTAAAAACTTTAATTGTAAAATTACATATATAAATATATTTTAATATACTAATATTTTAAAAGTGTTTTATTTCATATACAAACACATTTAATATACATCTATACATGTTCACATGAATACATACACACACATAAACATAGAATAAAAATACATATATATATATATATATATATATATATATATATATATATATGCATATATGAAATAAATAAATAAAAGAAAACATAGCACGAAAAATATTCACATTTATTGTGCACTTGCTTTGAAATCACTACATAAAATGATGACCTTTATGTTGATTTGTCGATACATTTTAAGAAATGATAAATTGTTAACGTAACTAACTTACATAATATTTTATTTGTATGTGCAGTAAATATGTTTGTATGATGTTTTCACGATTAAATTCGAATGTATATACTATTAGAGTAACAAATATCTGTAGATATTTTAAATCTTATAACACTGCATTTGAAATATATAGTCATCCAAATGTCATGCAAAAATTTGAATTTTATTAAAAAGAAATATGTGTATAGGGTCGCGTAGAAAGAAATGCGTGTATAGTTTCTTTTTAATATAGAAATGAAATTTACATTTTTGTATTTAAATACGATTTTTTCAATAATTAATATTAATTTGTTTAATTCTATCGTAATCTTATATTTAAGATCATAAATGTTATAAACTGAGAAAAAATTTCATATTCTCATTTTAATAGGAAAGCTATTTGAGATTATCCAATATAGAGTTAGGAGTTTACATATAGGTGATTATCAAAAATTAAATGATTAAAAAAGTAGAGGATTTACAAACACATAATTTGCATTATCAAAGAGAAGTTCAAATTTTTTTAATGTATATATGAGGGTTGTTTGATAAGTATGGTAAATTTATTTATTGTTCAATTTAATTAATTAATTTAATTACATTTTTCAATTTAGTTTTTCTTGTTTACCATACTTATCAAACGATCCTCATATATGAATATATTAAACACTATATTAATTATATTAGTTGCTCTATATAAATCAATTTTTGACGAATATCAGACGGTATTTTATAGATTTTTTGCTATTCTATTCAATTTATTAAGTGTTTTAGACAGTAGTGGTAAAAGACAAATTCTTATAGATTCTAATCGAGGAAATTCCTGTGACTGGAAAAATGAAGTAGCTAGAATATGTGGCCTTTTTGTTAAAAACATTTTTGGTGTCTATTTTTATTATTAGGACTCTCGGGGTTATTATAAAATATGCCTGAGTTACTGTTTTAAGTGATTTAATTGAATCTGTGTTTCATTCGAATTAATATACTTACTAAAAATATCAATTTTATCGCACTGAATAACACTCTTATTTAAGCACAATTAACAACAACTAATTGTATATAAAAATTACTATACAGAATAATGAAATCATTCAAATAGTAAAAAGACGTGCTACCTGCATTAGAATAGCTGTTCCTATCTAATCAAATGTCAAAAGAGTGCGCATGCGTGATGGGCTTTTTCTCTCTCTATCTACTACTTTTTCTCACTCTATCGTCTAAGCATTTACGCAAATTCAAATGAAGCGCTAAAAAATGTGAGCAAGTTCCGTAATATAGATATACGTAGTTTCCGCGTCAAGTAAAAATTTTACCCAAACGCCGCTAAAGAAATTTCACTTCAAAAAGGACACAAACATAATTACTTGTACAAAAAGTATTAGTGAGGTATTAGATACTAATGTAAGATGTAACATACGAGTACATGTCGACATTGTATCAATTAAAAATTATTTAAATATTTTCTTTTATTAATTGATATGAAAATATTTGTAGACAGTTTTATAAAATATGTTTTTAAATATAGATATAAAATATATACTAACATATTTATCATCTATCTACTAGTAAGATTTCCAATTTTGCTATGACTTTTTTTATAAATATAAATATGAAAATACCTATGATTTATATATATATATATATATATATATATATATATATATAATATTTTTTAATAAATAATTTTTTAAAAAATAATTGTGATAAGAGGATAAAATTAATAATTACCATATTTTGATTAATATCTTATAAACTCAAAATAAAATCAAAGTACTGTTAAATATATATATATATATATATATATATATATATATATATATATATATATATATATATATATAGTTTGTTTTCTCAGTTATAATCCACAGAAAAATGAAAAACTACAAATGAAAAATCCTTATTTCTTAATGATTAATAATCTGATAATGTATTTAATAAATAAAATAAAATAATATTCATTTAACTAATTACAACACTTAAAGAAATCCAAGCTAATAACAATACAGTTTATAAGCTGAAAATCTGAACAATCATTACCGAATACAAACTAATCCAGATAATATAGATCTTATCTCGGTATACTTACAAGCAATTACTCTCCTTAATAACTGCATTGAACTACTCTACCGGTGTACTTAAAACTTTATGTTATTGCTATTAGTAATACTAGAGGCACATACATAAACACTACATACAATACATTAATACGTGTATATATATATATATATATATATATATATATATATATATATATATTCTAATTACTTTTATAATTAAAATGTTTCAGGATTGATATAATATAAAAATACAACATAACAATATAATACCATTTCGTGTCTTTAATCATAAATTTAATTATTAGTTATAATATATCATTAAACTGTAATATTTTTGGATTGTAAGTTATTATCGTCAAATTCAATCATTTTTTAAAGAATAAAAATGAAATGTAATGGTGTTAATAAACAATTAAATATTTAATCAATAATAATAATGATTGTTAAAGATTGTATAAAATATATTATTCACACAAAATTATAATAATATTTATTAGAAATTTAGTTTTTATTTAAAATCTGTTATAAAATTATGTTACTCTATAGCAGTAATGGTGAACCTATGACCCACAATTCACAAACTGACCCATGCAACTATTTTAAGTTATCTACATACTATTTTTGTTAATTCTTTTATTTATGTTATTGTTTTTTTTTATATGCATCTTTTACTTTTTTCAATTACTTATACAATAACCGGTCCACTGCTCGGTTTAATAAATAAATAAATCCAATTTTGACTTACTTATCAAAAACGATCTCCATTAGTGCTCTATAATTTTAAAATATATAATGTTATTATTTAGTAAGTTGATATATGTACCAATTTTAATAAAAATAAATATAATTTGTGAAAAAATTACATAAATTATTATTTAAATTTTTATAACTATATTTCTTTTTTAAATATAATAATAAATATAATTGTATTTTACAATACTAACATTTAATTTTTGAAAAATAGGTTTTATTAAATTTACTATATTTGAACTCTGCTAAGTAAACTCAATATCAATCTAAAGTTAATCATGTATATATATATATATATATATATATATATATATATATATATATATATATTGATATCTCAGTGTGGTGAATATAACCAAATACCAATGAATGAACATTCATTGAAGCTTTCGCCCAGCAGTGGGCTAATATAAACTGATATGATAAGGGTGATATGTTTCTATGTGTATATCGTATTGAACCAAGTTTGTGTTGCGCTAAAGGCGTAGTATAAGTTTGAGGTTCATCTCTATTAAACTATAAATTAGAAATTTGATATAGTTTAAATATAAAATATATTCAAAATGATTGGTACATACATTATTCGCCAAATTAAATAAATCAAGAAATGTTTTTTTATTTTCAATTATATATATATATATATGTTGATTTATAATTTATTTTAGTTTATTTTAAATCGTAATTTTTAAATTGACTAAAATTGAACGTACATTAAAGACAAATTTTAATATTCAACGACTATTGCCAATAACACAAACATAAATCAAAATAATAATAATAAAAAAAACGTTGTTGGTAAAAAGAATAAAACCCAAATATGATAATTTTAATAATCAAATAGTTAATGTTTTTTTATAGAACTTTTTTAATTCTATAATTAAAATAGAACTGAAAATTAACTTAAAAATGTCAATTACAATCTCATTTTTAATTTTCGCATGTTAATGGATATTCATACAAAATTCGAATGACTATAATGTCAAAAAAATATAAGTCCTTCGACATAATTATCTATAATAAAAAAACAAATCAAACAAGTTCAGAATTCTATTTCATAGGGTAGCAGTTTTCCTAAAACGGCTACCCTATCAACTGCTACCCTAATTACCTCGCTGTTTCTGTACTATTTACTTGAACAATATTATATACCTATACATATATATTGTAAAAAAAAAATTACTCTATATTGTTTAATTTAAACAAAAAGTAAACTTAATAATAATAATAAAATATTAATAAACTGAGTGTAAAAAGCTCACTATAATAATAATAATATTTCACCGTTAAATTAACATATAAAACACTAACAAAACCAACAGATGTTGCAAAAATATAATATTTAGTATTTTTTATTTTATAATAAATATATTTAATTTATTTTAATATCTCAATAATTTAGTAAATATTGTAACTTTACGGGTATTTTTTTTAATATTTTATTAAAATTTGAATTACGGAATAAATAAAATAATTCATTAATATTAAATTCTTCTCATACGAATACTAACCACAAATAAAATATATTAAAAAATTAAGATGTATTTTTATACCAACAAAAAATACCTTATAATTTTAAGGTAAATATAACATCTTTATTGTTTATAAAAAATATAGAAAAATAAATAAACATTTTAAAATACTAGTCTAATTAAATATTATATATGATAAACTAAAGAATGATTCTTTTTTGTAGTTTTAAAATATCGAAAGCTATAATGAAAACATTATTAATGAATTGATTATAATAGATATTTTTAAAAAAATATATATAAACTACATATAAGATGGAACAAATCTGAATATTCTGTTCATTAAATTCTGAATATATTTTAATATACACGGAACATATCATTCTTTACATAACTCACAGCAAAAATTAACCTGTGACAGTTCATTATCCTTTCATAACGTTGTGGTTTATGAGGAAACCCACAAAGTAAATGTTCACGTAAATTCACCGTAGTAGAACGAAGAAGTTGTTGTACTCATAATAGTTTGTTATTTTTTATATTATTACTAGAATAATTTAACATAATAAAATTATTTTTAACTTCTATATTAGTTTTTTTTTCTGACTCGGTACTGAATACATTTATACAGAGCTACGTATTTTAAAAAACGTAATTCTTAAAATTTGTGACAATAATTTTTATAATATACTAAATATGTATACATATACATAGAAAATTTTGAACTAATGATTTGAAATCTGGTAGTTTATTCCTCGAAAATAATATTTTTTTTAAAACATATATATATATATATATATATATATATATATATATATATATATATATATATATATATATAATTTACCGGTAGTGTGGTAATTATCACCACCGCTTATCATGTGGGAAAAGTATGTTCAAACCCCAGTTGAGAATATAAACATGCGCTGCTCTTTAGTAGCCTTAGTGAAGGCAACTTCTTTAAAGGAGTAAACCTTGAATAAAATATCTTCATCAATTCACCTGGTCAGCGTGATAAATATGGCAAAATTTCAAAGAATAGTAAGATTTATTGAGGATTTCGCCTATCATTAAGCTTATATTATATTATATTATATATATATATATATATATATATATATATATATATATATTATTCTTTTGAACAGTCAAACATTAAATATTCGTTTGATAAATCAAACATCAACAAATCGAAAAGGATTTTTTTTTGAAACGAGATTTTTCGTTTCATATAATATACATGAGTTTTGTGGACTTTCTAATATACAAAGAAAAACAAAAAAAAAGTTCGGTAGAGTGTAAGAACGCCCTATTTGATGGAGTGTGTTCCGTTTACACACAAATATATGAAGGCTCTGCAACGTTTGTTCAACGTTCAGCTAACAAAGTATTGTTTGATTTTCCGTGATGTGTGGTGTGTTTGTATACGAAGATGTGTTTATATGTGGGGCTAAGTATCTTTACAAAAGTGGTTGAGAAGTTTCTAAAAATTACTTGAACGATCTCAGGAAACCGTAGAAAATACAATATAAGAGTAAACTTTATTTTTATACATAAACATAATTATTTTACAAAAGTAGTATTTAGTTAATAATTTAGTTTATAAGAAATATTATAAATATACTTTATAAATCAATATATATATTATATAACGAAAGAAATTATCAATTATTTTTCAATTATATACGTACATATATATATATATATATATATATATATATATATATATATATATATTTATATATAAGGTTGGCAAGTATCTCCCTTCCGCCTTTTTTTTTTTTTTTTTTTTTGTACATAATTGCGAAATTCAAAAGACCAGAAGGCAGAAGGGAGATATTTGCCAACCTAATATATATATATGTATATAAAGAATCATCCAAATGTGACGCCTAGATTTATGTTTTATTAAAAGGAAGCATTTGTATATGGTATTGTATAGGGAAAAATGAGAATAGTTTTTTTTGTTTCATTTTAATAAAACACAAATTTAGGTATTACATTTGGATCCCCCTCTATATATAAATATATATTTTTTAATTTTTTGATAGTGAATATAATTTTGTTTACTTACTTTTGTCGCGTTATTCACTTATCTTTTTTTATCACTAATTTTCCTATAAATATTTTATTTCATTAAAAAATATTTATTTATAAGTGTTAATGAGAAGAAACTAAATAATATAAATACATATATGTAACTAGTATATAATTTGTTTATCAAAATTTGTGACTGATGTTAATAGTAATATTGTATTTTATATATAAGAAAACGTTTATAAAAAATATATTTTATAGGCTTTACATATAATATTAGAAACGTCACACACACACACATATTTATTTATATATATATATATATATATATATGTTAAAAAACGAAATATCTACGTACGTATCCATGAAAAGCATTTTTGTTACATGAATTAGATATTTACAATGTATTTCAAGAAAATAGCCAAGTGGACGAAGTATACGTTAAATAATAGTGTACTAAACTTTATAGGAAGCTAGAGAATAGCACCATTAGATCTGAATTTGATACTATGTAATCCATGTGGGTGAGTCATTATTCACTAGAATTACGTTGTTATTCTCTGCACCACTGACTCAGTCTGTGTAACTAATCTTTTAGTTTTACCATTTCTGTATACGACCCTATGACCGATAAAACGTCACGCTGCATGAGATTATTCGCAAAAACATGAGTTATTGTCGAGCAGTTAAATTCTGTTTGTAATTATCACTCGAGGTGGAAAATAATCGATCAGCATAACTGATAATACGTTTATTGCCTTTAATTTTAAAGTACATTTAATATTATAACGTATTTTCATCAACACGTCTAAAATTGATAGTTTAACAAACAAAGAAATAAAATCTTGAATAAGTTGTTAAAGAAGTAACTATTGCACGTATGTACAATTTCTTACATATCCTTTTTTTAAATTGTATCATATGCATTGGTAGTTTTTATTACTTTTATCAAATTAAAAACATCTATACAAAATGTATTTATATACACTGCCGCACATAAGTCATGGCACACATGAGAAAATAAGAAATTTATTGATATAATTCAATGAAGTCGTTAAATTAAAAATAAATATAGTGAATATTATATAATAAATAAATTTAATGAATATTATATTTGTTTTCAATTAAATATTTTTTTTTAATTTAACGACTTCATTGAATTATATCAATAAATTGCTTATGTTACCTATGTGTGCCATGACTAATGTGCATCTGTGTATATATTAACATATAAATCAAAATGAATGCATTAATATAGAACTATTTTTGAGATAAGTTATCAACGAATATTATTTATTCCATAGCTGAAGACAGTATATTTGTTAGATATTTTTATAATAGCTTTCGAAATCAAAATGATGTCTTTGTTTAAGAAAAGATGTGATGAATCTAAAATATATAAAGTTCAAACAGAATTGATTATACATAATAGAGAATCATTTCTTTTTATAACGCACGTAAACAACCCAAATAAACACAAGTTATCAATTTGAAAGCAGTGCAAAAAAGATGGTAAACAAAAACTAAAATATCGACTGCGAGATAAATAAAACAATACCAGGTTTAAGCGAAACGCAACATTCGTGAAAATCAAACCAAATACAAACGTTTATATGTGAATACTGATACAATAAGCAAGGCAAGTAAAATGTACGTATGTATGTGTGTGTGTACATGTTTATATATATATATATATATATATATATATATATATATATATATATATATATATATGGACGGTAGTAGTTGATATACCATTTGAGACGAGGAAACATATCCACCCCTTATGTTTTTACACTGTTCCGGGTTCCGGTATGGATCCGACACGATATTCAACGGAACTGGAAAAGATAAAAGACATAGACGAAAATGTACTTGGCTGTTGTATATTGAGTTCTGCGGTTTCCATTTCCCCAAGTACTCGAAGATGCCGTGAACTGTAACCGCCGCGAATCGGAAGGAAGACGAAGTAGGTTTCCTGAGAACTAATGTGATTTTATTACAAAGCAAAACAATCTGCGAAATTTTATATGTTCGATTTGTGATAACGAAGAGTAAAATTTACGTGATTAGATTTCAAGCCTTTTACGATGATTGCAGCAGATATTGCTTATGCAATCAAATTAAATTGCATTACAGCGATATATATTGTTCTTTCTTGTAATATTAGATTTTTCTTAATCTAAGACTACTGACGAAATAAAATACAAGAAAACCAATTGATCAATCAGGAGAATTGAGTCAGAAACCAGGAAATTTAATTGCATATCACTATTTAAAAATAATTACATTTAAATTATACCCTAAATAATAATTGAAAGGTAAATAAATGGTTAAATATAAGATTTATCGAAAATAATAAAAATTGAACCATCTCATTAAGATAAACATTAACTTAAAAAAATATACGACAAAATTGAACAATTTTATTTTAAAGAACATAATTCATTTAATGTTGCCATTAAAATAATACCTATACCAATTTAGTCATCAGTCAGTAATACCGTTAACCGTGATGAATACAATGTTAACACTTTTTATATTTCATTTATTGTTAAGATTTTATTTTCCTCTCTAGAAATCAATAGGCGTATTTTTTACATTTTCACTTTTCACAGCGTGTAAATTCTTTCTACAAAAAAAATATCTGTTGGGTTGCTTATCGTATCTAAAATCATGCTTGAATATGCATACCATACGTACACGTACCCAAACATTTACCCAAACTTCCTTACAAATACACAAGTTAAACATATCTACATATATACATTTAACCACATAGCACATGTGTACATCCATATATATATATATATATATATATATATATATATATATATATATATATATAATGTGTATGTATGTATGTATGGTGAATAACAATTTGTACTATTACCATTTAATCTCTCCGTAAAAATATTAAAAATATTTAGAATACTTTTATGGTTATTTTATATTCATATGTATTTTTTAATGTTTTTCAATTACATATTTATTAGAAAGCAGTCATCAATATTAAGTTTTTATATACTCCTGTGTATATACTCGTATTTATATTTATATTTCATCCAGTATTTCATTGTAACTTTTTAAAGTTTTGTTGAATTTTACCACAGATATGGTATTTATTTTCTCTGATGTATTAATTTTTTTATTTTTGTTTTAGAATCTGATATAATATATTTTCATATCTAAGTGCACATATTTTTGCCTATTTATATATATATATATATATATATATATATATATATATATATATGTGTGTGTGTGTGTGTGTGTGTGTATGTGTGTTTGTGTATAACACAAGCATAATTAGTTATCAAAACATTTGTACAACTTTTATTAATTAATACTTTTTAAAACTTTAAAAATTTTAATTATTCATATCTTTCAATGTTTCTAATTATATTTAATTAATAGATTAATGAATATACAATATTATATAAGGTGAGATCTATATTTATTTCATATGTTTTTATAAATTTTCTCATTTATAATTAATGTTTTTTAATACATCACATGAAGAACAATTTATGATTGATACTATATATATATATATATATATATATATATATATATATATATATATATATAATTTTATTTAATACAAAAATATATAATGCAATGTCATGATTAGTCCCCGGAACTATATAACATTAATAATAACATTGCATATGTATTCACACATACACACACACACACACACACATGTATATATATATATATATATATATATATATATATATATATATATATATGTATTTATTCATATACATATAATTTAAATGTACAAACATTAATTGCCAAAAAATCCATCATATTAAAATTTCTTAGATTTCTCGATGAAAAATTCATCAGAGTAATATTTAATGGCGTTAAACAAGTAGATATTGTTTCGGTTAATTATAAACAATATTTTTTTAAAATTTTGTTTAATTAAATCATATAATTCAAATATCTTTATTAAACAATTTCATTAAAAATAATTAAATTGCTTATATATAATGTCTGAATTTTAAAAAAGGTGTATTACAAAATTGATATCCCTCGTCAAACAAATCTACATACAAATGTCATTTTATTAAACATAATACAGTAAATATTTTTTAACATTATATACGTGTATATATATATATATATATATATATATATATATATATATATATATATATATATATATATGTGTGTGTGTGTGTGTGTGTATGTATGTATTTTATAATTTTTCTATCAAAATATAAACAATTCCGCAGAATCATTTCGTCCATTATTCTGTTAAAATGATGAATTAAAAATGATTCAATTAACTGATTAGTAAGTAACTGATTAATAAGCTATAATCAAATTCTCTCATACAAAAATAGACGAATCGCCATAAATAACGGATGACCGTTCCCATTCATCAAGCTTTATAGCGTTGTTATGTATGTTTACATTTCCGTTAATTCCCGAACGCAAATGGCTCACCGCACTTGAAAGTTTAATTGAGTATTGCGATAGAGTAGGATGCGCATTGCGACGTCACGATGAAAAGTCGACTGTAACCAAAGTCTTCACAACGCACACATTTTGTACGAACAATCCAACACGCGTACATAACGGTGATTAACATTTGAGAGCCGTTCGACCATAGCCCGTTCGACCATTGTTTGCAGCTGAATTGCAGCTTTTGCTAGATCCCGACCTGTTTACACTGTATGTTCGACAGGGTTGTACCATACTATATAGGATTTGAACGAAGGTATGGGCATAATAACAGTACATCGTGCTGCTTCAAAGTGATAACACCACCATGTATCTCAAATGGAGCCACTTATTTATTTTATTGTATTGGTCGTGATTTATTAATTTTCTTATACACTTAATAGTAATTGATGATCGAAGAAATTGAATTTCAACCAAAGCATAATTATTAATCATTATACAGATATGCTTTTAATACTTATCAACATGTATTTGAATTTAAAATTACCTAAAAATAAAAATATTTAAAATAAAGAAGAAAAGATCTTTCATATATTATTTACTTTTAACTTTAATACTTCTCCAATTAATTAATTTATGAATAACTACCTTGGAAAAAATACAAAACTAAAAACATAAATTATAAAAAATTACAATTATTTTTAAATATTGTTTTTATTCTAGTTATATTAATTAATCACCTAATTACGAAACTTCTTCTTCTATATATACAAATCTAGTGCAAGAGAAAAGTTGATGAGGCAAGCACTTCAAACAACCATTTTCTACGAGACTAGATTTTCAAGTCACGTATTGTTACTAAAGTATATATATATATATATATATATATAAAACTTTTTTATATAAATGAAACAATTAAGTGTATTATAATCACACGAAAAATGTTCAAATCATAAATTTAAAAAAACAATAATAATTTTGCACGTTTAATTTTTTTGTAATAGTATATAAAATCATGTTTATATTTATTTTAATTTTCTGTCACTAAAAACTTCCTTATACATACACACACGCACAAATCTCTTTCTCTCTCTCTCTCTCTATACAAGGATCGTTTGATAAATGTGGTAAATTTATTTATTGCTTAATTTAATTAATTATTTTTTTCAATTTAGTTTTTCTTACTTTTTTACCTTTTTTTAGTTTTTCTTACTTATCAAACGACCCTCGTATATATATATATATATATATATATACATATATATATGTGTGTGTATTGAAAAACACTTTTTATTAAAAAAATACTAAGAATTAGATAAATAGTTAAATATTTAAAACATTAAATCAGACCATTTTATAAAATAATTACATAAACTAAATTCTGTTAAAAAGTCTCAATTGAACAAATTACATCGTTATAAATTTATTTAAATAAATAAAAAAATATTTTTAAAAAATATACTTATATTTATAATTAGAATAAATAATTAAAAAATTAAAACTATACATTTTTATAGCTTCATTTAATTAAATTTCCAATTATTATATCATACAATAATTAAATCGAAATAATTGCATTAAAATAAATCAACTAATAAAATAGTTTTCAAAACAAACCAATGTCCTAGTTCATATAACACAACACTGAACCATTACTCCTTCCATTCTATCATCATTAACGTGTCGTATAAAATACAATCATACTTAAAAACAATGGTAGCACAAAAAGATTAAATGTATGTGTAATTACGTAACATGGACACGAAATAAAATTCGCGTTTTCCAATAATGCTTTTATTAATTTTGCAAATATAATATCGTCATTATTAATTTGAAAATATCTAGTTTAATTGAATATCTGTAAATATCGTAAATAATAGTCATGCAATTAACGGTTATTTTTAATTTTATCAATACAGTCCTACGTGTTATTTTATATACAAAATAATATCTATTTTACATACATACTAACACATATACACACACACAAATATATATATATATATATATATAATTATACTATATTTTAAATTACAAGAGAACCTTAAAAATGGGGAACCACCATTTTGTTATCTATTTATATGGTAAATATTAATATTTTAATACTTTATAGTAATATAAGTAATAAATATGAAGTGTAAAATTTATATGTAAAATATGAACTCGTCTATTTACTCAAAAGAAACATTTTTTGTATAAAAAAATAATAAATTATATATTGATTATTATTAGTCATCAAACAAAAAATATAAATTATTCAAATAAAAATGTAAATTTGTTATACAAATTTATTTAGAACAAATTTATATATATATATATATATATATATATATATATATATATATATATATATATATATATATATATATATATATATATATATATATATATATATATATATATATATATATATATATAAATTTCAGGATTCTAAATTATAAATTAATATCCATAATTATTATTTTATTAATGTTATTTAAACTATATTAAACAATAATTTTACACAATAATAATTCAATATTTTTAAATTTTTTGTATAATAAAAAAATCAGTAATCATTAAAAATATTATTAATAATTAAAGATAAATAGTGATTTTAAATTTTAATATATGAATATTCTTTATATTTATGAATGATATTAAATTTATAAAATAAATAAAAATAGTATAAAATATCATAGTGTTATTTCAGTTTTATTACATAAAATGTTATTAAGTTCTACAGCAAAATTTGACATTAGATATTATCTAATAAACATTTTTCATTTTCTTCAAAAAATCAAAAGTAAAAGACGCTAAAAATTTACTTAAAGATAACAAATTTTGAAACTGTAAAAAAATAAAAAAATAATAGTCACTTAATTTAAGTGAAAATTGAAATAGAATATGTTTAAAAAAATAGTCATTAAAATGATGTTAATAAATAACAATTAATATTAAATAAAATAACATGTTTTTTTCATTGTTAAAAAAAGCTTTTTTTATACAAAATCTTCAAATAATTCTTATAAAAGAAATGTACATGCATATTACGAATTAAATAATACCACAATATATTTCATATTTATTAGTGAGAAGCTACGTAAAATTTACAATATCCTTAAAATAATCTTCATGTTTTACTACACTTAATCTTAACAGTGAATTTTTTGAATTACATTTCCCTTTTAACATCAAGTAGATATTTTTCTGCAGAATATATTTCTTTGTAAAAAGTAATTACTTGGTAGATCTTAATATTATATTATTGTTTTCTTTTTAAAAAATAGATTTTAAAAATCTTACATTTAAATTGTAATTACTATATTTTATTTAGGAATATTTTAAAACTATAGACATTTTAAACTAGTAGAAATTAAAAATTATAATTGTTTTATATCCTGAACAAACAACAAGATAATTTTATATTCAAATCATAAAGTTCTAAAATATAAATCTAAATAAACAGAACATACATTATTGTTACATTTAGCGATTTCATCATTCTAGTGGGTTTACTTCCTAAGATGTAAACGGATCATCAGTACGCTTTTCACAATAGAATCTTCTTACTGAATATCTCAACAAGAGATATATGACTCTGTGTATTTGTGAGTACGAGCAGAATCATTGGGGATGACGACGCCAATTCTCATGCTTACTCGGCAACGACGTCAGTGATTCAACTCGTACCAGAAAGCTCAGTGAGCTTATTGCCCTCACTGCCATTTTGGACGGATGACCGGCTCGATGAATATTCACGCTATGATCCTCACGACCGACAACTTCAATACCGCACTGGCACACTGTTGCCGTCTCTCCGTCGGCACCCTTAAGTTGATTGGTCGACGCCTACTTAGCAGATGTTGAATTTTCAAACGTGCGGCTTTGGAGATGACATCGGGCAGTTTGCGTACGCCAGTCAAGCTTTATTTCCTCATGTTGTTTTATACAGTCATTTTGCGTGTCCGAAACTTGATTAAACTTCGTATTTGTTACCATTGCAAAGAATTATTTTCTTGTGTTTAAATGAATTGTTTTTGTAATCTCTTTCATTATTTATTTACACATGTAGATACTCATATACGAATATTTATTTAAAAATGTATATACATATATAACATAATACCTTAAAATTAAAAAAATATATATATTATAATTAAATATATAGTAATTGTACATTTGTAAATAATTCACAGTTAACGTCAGTTTCGTTAAAACAATAATTATACAACTTTTCTTAAATTACATCTGACTTTCGAGGAATTTTAAAAAATCTTTTTATGACCCAAAACTTTTTATAACCTCGTATTCTCCAAAGTACGACTGTTGAAATCTTTTTTATTGACCCATAAACAAATTATCTTTAAATATAAAAGAAGAAAATTATAATAAACGAATGTCTTTATTCAAAATAATCATTTAAGCATATATCTTTTAGCTATTTAAAAATAAATAATATTATAAACTAAACGTTAATTTTTATTGTTTATATATATATATATATATATATATATATATATATATATATATACAATTGAATTACAAAAATTCAATAATCGAATTACCAAAACGTATATAAAAAATTTGCTTTTAATTAACACTTCTATATTCGAAAATGAACTTTACAACATATTTCTAGTGCTTTTTTAGTGAACATTTGTTTTTGTTGATATTAACAACAGAATTTTCCAATTAAAAAACAAATATCCGTTATGGTACACCCGAACACACTTCCAAATAATAGGTAGTTTCATTGAAATTGCCTATTTTCCCCAACCGATCTGTTAGATTAAACTCACAAAAATGTTACAAATATTCTCATAAACCGTACAGCATGAGTAATTTTACTCGAATTTAAATTTAAATTTGACATGTTTTGCCTACACTCTCTATATGTGAATACATAGAAATCTCTGAATTAATAAAAAAAATGTTTAACTCATTTCTACAAAATTAAAATTACATCGTCTTACAAAACAAAATTGAAATATCCTGTTCTCTGATGTTCAAAAACTTGTTCATTTTTGATTTATATATATATATATATATATATATATATATATATATATATATATATATATATATATGTATGTATGTATGTATGTAGAGAGAGAGAGAAAATGTATCTTAGAAATGTAAAAAATACAATTAACAAAATAGAAAATAATTTATTATAACAATAGAAAATAATATTTCGAACAAAATTAATGAATATATATATGCTCTTATATATATATATATATATATATATATATGTGTGTGTGTGTGTGTGTGTGTGTGTGTGTGTATATAGAAATAAATAATTACTTCTTGTTTGACATATTCTTGCTATATAATTTATTAGGAAAAAATTAACTTATTTTCATACTTGTACTATTTTTATGACATTAAAATGTACTTTATATAAATGTACTATTTCTATTTTCTCAAATTAAGCAAAAAATTATAAAATATAATATAAAAGACTTCTATAAATAAGAAATAAAAATAAGTTATTTGTAATTGGTTAAGTCGTTGAATTTTCTCTCAATAATTTAATTAATAACTTTATCAATTTTTATAGTAAATTCTAATTTAAATTTATTATAAAAAAAACTAAACGTTTTATTGTAAAAATATAAAATATAATGTTTGACTGTGATATTGTCCTTTAATGTCACACAAATATATTAATCTCTGCAATCACAATAAATGACTTTCGTGCCAATAACAAAAATTATTAATTGAAGCGTGTAACACATTAAATGCAATATTTTATTCCGTATCTATTACGTTGCTCGTTACATGATACTTTCGCAATTAATTTATTCGAAGCCTTTCATTAACATAGCTGATGTCAACACGTCAGGTGATAAAATATCGAAAATATTATATGGGATATAAATGGGTTTATGTTATATCTACGATTTATGCGATTATCAAATGCAGTTTTAACTTTTATATCATATGAATAATATTTCTATTAACTCAATTCTGTTATCGTATATAGTAAATAAATCAAAATGTAACTATTCGCTTATAAATATAATATTTTCCACTTTTTAATTGAAATTTTAAATATGTATAGAGTGGGCACAAAATTGACTAAAAGGTTTCGACCTACATTTATTTGTTTATTATCATTTACTCTTCTTTACTATCGTTCATTTTCATTTGGGCCATCGTATATAACACTACTACTTTTTTATAAATTCAATTTATGTGTTTATATTTTTTTCAATTAGACATATATTTTTTATAAATGAACATATGTAATTTCAGTGAAACTAAATATTCTATCAAAAAACTATTATAATTTCCTGCAAATAAACACACACACATATATATATATATAGAGAGAGAGAGAGAGAGAGAGAGAAATATTTATATATATATATATATACATATATGTATACATATATATGTTCCACTTTAAAAATCAATTTGAAAAAATATTTTACAAAAACTATTATTGAAACAATTTCAATATAACTCACAAATATTTTTATTACGAAACATAAAAAACAAACATCACATTTTAAAACAGTTTACTGCAAATCAAATAAGTTTATATGATTTTCAAACGATATCTTAATGTTCAAAACAATTTCATTTTATATGGGTTATTTTTGTTTCATTTAAAATTCATATTTTATATATCCGTAAAAGTGTATATAAAAAGGAAAACTACATATTTTAATGACTAAAAGCGAAAAAAAATCTGAATATTTCAATAGTATACACTCGGCAACAAAATGTATTTTCAGTAACTCGAACGAAAACAGAAACAGACGATTGTGAACGAATTTTTCTATCTACCTTCTATCAAGATATAAGAACGAATCCAATCTGAATGCGAATCAACAGGTATACGAGAACACGTTTCGCGTAATATTTATTCAGCCGGCCGGAAAGAAATATTGTATTATTCATGATGAATACCGATCAATCATAGCAGGAAAAATCCAGGAAACGTGGAAACGACTTGTAAACTGCTCGACACGGTCATCGTTCACACAATGCCAGTACGGGGCTGATATGCTGACCATTCGTGGTGGCTACATCGGTGTACAAACATAAATACATATTATATGAAACCGTGACACATAAAATGAACGTTTATTTATGTATATTTTTCTACAAAAGGATTTGTCATTTCACCGTATTGTTTATATTCGAAAAAAATCTTTCGATATAATATTTATATCAGTACTTGTTTCTGCAATCAACAATGTTTAGATTCGTAAAAACAAACATCTGTGATTTAAATCATTTTCTGATTTTTTTAAATATTTAAGTATATATATATATATATATATATACATATATATATATATATATATATATATATATATTCATAAACCTCTTTCTATCCACTGCTAGATGAAATCCTTTCCGAAAGCTTTCCACTTCAACTGATTCAATGCCATTTTCTTCTAGTTCATTTTGACAAATTTTCTTATGTCTCTGACACATGTATACATAGGTTCATTTCTAGACCTTTTTATATATAATATCCAGGTTCCCAATCAATAATTTATTTTATCCATCTGTGATCTTCTCTTCTTATTATATTACTAGATCATTTCTATTTCAAATTTCTCGCTATATATATATATATATATATATATATATATATATATATATATATATATATATATATATATAGCGTATCTTCATAGATCAAAGCTTCTTGAAAAGATAAATGCAAGTTCACGTATATTAAACAATAAAATATATGTAAAACAAGTAGGTCAAATGGTTATCAAGGCAGAACTAGTAACCACTAATCTCTTAGTTTAAATTTGAAATGATTGATTGTTGAATAAGTAGTTATTTTAAACTAAGTGGAAATTCAATCTTGTTCGTTATACCACTGTTTGCAAAAAAATATGTATTAGATTTTCATTTTTACTCAAAAAAATATATTTATTTGTATAAATTTAGGAAAGTTTTAAACATTATAATTATATTGTCTTCAAAAAATTGTCAACTGTAAACTTGTAACGTTTAAATGTACTTTTTTGTGCTAAAAAAGTACTTCAATTTAATACTTAAATTTTATTTTAATGTTATTACTTATATATATTTTAATATATATATATATATATATATATATATATATATATATATATATATATATATATATATATATTCATCTACGTATATATCTAAAAAAATATAATTATTAGAAATAAAATATTTTTTAATATTCTTTTTAAAACACAATTTTTAAACAGAAAAATTTAAAATATGTCTTCATCGAACACTCGCTATCCAAAAATGAATATGCATATAAATTTATTGAAACATGATATATAAGATTTTTCGGCAAATATTCTAAACAGAATCGCTTCAAAAATAAAACTGTATCCGTGCATTACGAACATTACAGTTTTATAGAATATTAAACATGAGATTGTATTGGTGATAAAAACTGAAAAATATCCAATTTTGAATGAAGCTATTATGTGTATCATAAACTTATTTACATCTCAATACATGCTCGATTCCATGCTGTATAGTATGAAATTTAATATAGGATGCACAGTCTATTGACATTTTATGAAAATACGTACGATATTTTAAACGTGAAAATATTTCAACTTCATTTAACTGGAATATGTTATGAAATCCAGTTTATTTTTAATCAAATATCTCATATTTCAAATTACACTCTGAATTCGAAACTGTGCAATTCATTTTGCCAATATAATATTTCAAGTTTTTAATTGTGTTTCGTAATCAATTTAATTTTCAAGTTGTAATTAACATATGATTTTTGTGATGTTTGTCAGTTTTATTGAAATAACTATTACAAAATCATCGATATCGTTTGGGAATACTTAATGTATATCGGTAGCATACAATTCTATTTGATTGTAATTACAAACGCTTTAATTGTGAATGTAATGAAATATTAATTATACACTCTAATTCACAATTCATAATTACACAAACGGAAATGACTTTAAAAAGCCATTTACAAAATCCATTTCTATTTGAAAATTCATTATATTTCAATATATTAAAAAAGCAGCTAATGAAACGAAAAATAATACAGAATTATATTATATAAATGAAAATTAAAAGTAATATGCTTATTTTCAATCAATTAAGTACAATATATTGGATATATCAAAATTATTATATGCATTTAATTTATTTATTCCTAACACAAATAAAATACTCACATCTAACATCACAAAATATTATAAATGTGTCCAATAAGAACTTATTGTTCATTTTATTTGTTTAAAATTTGACGCGCATTTCGATGACATTGCCGTCACAAACAGAGTGTTACGTTTTAAAATCTATACTATCTTTTAATAGTAACTTTATTATATATTTTTTATATTCAATATATATATGAAATAAACAAAATAAAAACACTCGAAGAAATTCTATAAAAAAAATTTGCAACACTGTAAAAACCATAATACAAAATACTTTACTCAATAATACTACATTAAATTTTTATTAGTACATTGTAGACTCTATTAACAAACAGTTTACATATAAAGGCTACAAAATAAACAACTTAACAGAAAAACTCCAAAGTGAACAGATGTTTATGTATTTAACTGATACATACATAACCAAAACTGCCAAATAATTAAGTATATTCATAATAACATGGTATTTAAAATTATTATAATATACCCAAATCATGAAAAAACAGCAACCATTTTAAAAGGAAGAGTGATTGAAAATCAAAATTAAATAATAGAGGTCACCATATATAAAATAAGTTGATATCTAAAAATAATAAATTAGTATAGAAAATTCAATAACAGTACCTCTAATAGCTACCTTGGAAATCATATTTCTCCAAAAACTGTTCAGTATATAAATAAAGAAATTTCTATACTCTGAAAATATTTTCATTATCTCGTCCATCTTTTGTATATAAATATATTAGTATTATATATATATATATATATATATATATATATATATATATATATATATAAATGAGTGATATTTCTTTTTAAGCAGAGACTATTAATAAAAATTCATATTTCTTTAACAATGCTCTATTATTTTTATATTCTGTTTTTAAGATCATTAATAATATTATGTGGGTATAAAACGATATATGTAGTCATTAAAAACTGAAAGGATATAAAAAAGAGAAATATTCAGGAGTAATGAAGAAAATGTCAGTATTAATATTAATTATGTCATATAATATATACAGTCAAAGTAATTATAAATAGACACAAAAACAATAAAGTATTATTTTTAAAGAATATTGTTCATTATGTTTCTTGTAATTAAACAGCCATTGAAAATTAGTTAAATCAACATTAATTAAAATCAATTAAACATAAAAACAATACAAACCATTTCTGTTTTTACTGACATGACCAAACTCTTCCGTTACAAATACAATAAAAAATAATTTCTTTGATCTTGTCAAACATTTCATAGTCAACTTAAAACAACGTTTTGATCGTCACAAACCAGTAACGACAACAAGTCAGACGTATAATAATATGACATTTTCGGCTGTAAATGTCTAGCATATCAGTTTGTTAGAAATTTTTATAACAGAAACATATATTTAATGATTGGTTTTAAAAAATAGGTTCCTTTATATAATAAATATAAGATAAAACTTCTTGCAGACTATCATTTGTGGATATATATATATATATATATATAATACAAAATTCTATTAAAAAAATTAGATGAAATCAGTTTTTAACAAAAAATAATAATATTGTAAATAAACTTAGTTAAATATGAAATTTTTGAATTTCAAACATTTATAATGACACAAAATTCATAATTATACAAAATTCCAAGTAATTTTCAATATTCATTAAGGTTAAAATAACTTATATATTGTAACTTTACAATTTTGTTATTAATTTAATTATTTGCTAACTTTTTTTTATATAGAAAAAATATTTTTATTTGTAATAATGACCACTTAAAAATAGGTAATATATAAATTTTCCCATCATTTTGTATACGTTTTAAAAAATGTAAAACATTTTTAATTAAAAAAGTATATACTTATATATTTTCATAAATATACGTATTTATTATTTGTCACATAAAATGTCATAATCAATCATACTAACCTGCCATAATTAACAATGACCTACAATCTGTAGACAAGTTCACCAACGTTAAGCACCTTATATCGAATTTAATCTCAAAATGCATTGCATTATTAAACAAATATTACAAGTCATACACGTTATGTGCCCTACAAAATGTTTTACGCTAACGAAATAACAACCTTTCAAGATAAACATCGAGTGATTAACGTCAGTCAACATACAAATGAACAATAAATTGTTCATATTATTTCTTTGTCTTAACATTGATCATAATTTATAATATATAAATACTGGATTTTTGTTTTAAATATGTATTTATTTAAAACACTATGATAGTAGCTCTTTAATACAATATTTATAATCAGGAACGTCAGTATTATGACGTAATCAAATTAGGATTGGCACGCGAAGCTCGTATTATAGTAAAGTAGGAAGGAAAAACTTTGCTCTTATGAATATTTATGTGGCATCTGGTTTAATCACAGAAAAATACAACGAGAAACACCTACCGCGCTGCAGGTGATATGCTTTACGGTGCTGATGGTATCGTTAATAATTTACAGCTGTCGAGGTTTCTGTTATACAAGTTGCTTTTAATGTGATTGTAAAATTGTATTCCTTCAGGTAACTGCGGTAGGTTGTGTCACGTCGTGTGAAGCAATTTAAATCTTAATGTTAAATTAAATACCTTCTGCAATCTCATATAAGAATATATGTTTATCAGTTTACACAAACTTTTTTCTCATATCGTCAAACTTTTTTAATAATATGACTTTATTTTAAAAAATATGAGAAATTTTACTAGTTTTAAAATGTATATATATATATATATATATATATATATATATATATATATATATATATAATTCATATACACTTACCTATATATTCATGTTCAAGTAAAAAAAGTATGTAAAAATTTATAAAAAGACCTTTATACTGAAAAAAATTAAAAATTACATACATACATATATATATATATATATATATATATATATATATATATATACATTTTCCTGAAAAAATAATTATATTTCTATTTAATTAACACTATGTTTTTAATATGAATAAATATGTTTTTACAAAACTATTAATCAAAATATGTATTGTACATATAATTGACTATGATGTACACTACTTTAATTAATTTTACTGAAAAAAGAACAATTTACATTGAACAGTACGAGAAATGCTTCATTTCTCTGTATAATGCTATTTTGATTATACTTCGGTAGCTAATGTAATTACGTATGATTAAAAAATGAACATATTTAGATCCTTTATACGTCTGCACAATTTAAATGAATATATGGAAGTTTCGTTTAAATTTGTCACGCAATATTATCATTATTATGGTTATGTTTCTTAGTATTTAATGTAGATATGTATTTATTTGTGCGTGCATATTTATATGTATGTATACAAACACAACTGAGATATTCGTCACTAATTTAATGTTGATCTCTGATAAACCACGATTTTTTCGACTTAAAACTTCTAAAAAGATTAATTAGCATTTAAGTTTTTCGAAATAAAATATTTTTTACATATGTATACATACATATATATATATATATATATATATTTCAAAATATATTATTTATATTTTATAATTATATTTCTTGCATTTTCATTTATAGCACAATAATCGTGATTTTCTACTCAATTGAAGGTGATTAACCTATACTAACATATGAAACAATATATTTAACCATAATTGGAAGAAAAAATAATAAAATTTTATGTAATAGAGAATTAATAAAAATTTATTATTATTACACTATGACAGAACACCATAATTGACAAAAAATCTCTTCTTTTTTACTTGTTTTATAAATTAAAAAATGAACTTTCAAATTGTATTTTAATTTCTAATATCGAGTACTATTACTTACGCCTATATGTAATAGAAAAATACTACTTTCTTTTTGTTATCAAAGAGAAAATTTTTAATTAATTTAACTGTATATCCAATATTTTCATTTACTACTATTATTCCAGTTCCTTTTGTTTTTGTAAAAATTAAATATTGTTCTTCTATTTTGAAATGTGTTTCCCTAAAATTTCTGCAAAATTCCATTTATTATAAGATAATTATTAAAGTGAAAAAGTACATTATTTTCAATAGAAAAATAAAATATTTATTCTAAATAACAATTTATTTGCTAAAATTGTTTTTCTTAAAGAAAACAACTGATCCTTCAAAATTCTTATCATCATAATTCACTATTTAATTGAATTTTCATAATGTTTCAATAATTAAACTATTAATCGATGAATATTGATAATTCTTGACTATTTGAAAAGTGTAAATCTGCCATCTACATTAAGAAATATTCTAACTAGTAGGAAAATATTTTCAGCGTAACCTCAAAAGTTAAAATAATAATTAATTGTAAGTTCAATGGTGATACTTCTATTGCTTACAAATAACAAAAAAATATTTTCAAATATAAGTAAATCTTAAATTCATCTCTAGGAAATTTTTCATCAAATTTGTATAAGAAAAATTTCATTTCTACAAAAAATGAAATTTTCAATTTTTTTAGTCACCACTGACAGAAATTAAAAGCAATTGTTATAATTATTAATAATCATTTTTATTATATAATTTTTCAATTATTCCTAAATATAGTATTTTCCACAATTATAGTATAATAGAAATCTTTTTTTTTAAAAAAAATAAATTTGATTACAACTCTTCGTAAATAATTAAATACTAGATTCACCATTATCTAGGAAATGTTTATATCTAAATTTGTTTGAAAACTAAGGCATACATAAAAAACACTGTAATTCTTTATTTAATAAATAATGCTGGATAAAATTTATTTTACAATGAAAAATTGTATTTATATTACTATACGTAATTATACGTAATGTATAAAAACTGTAATTATGTTACAATACGTAATATAATTACATTTATTTTATTCATTTTTGAAACATATTTCCACTTCTTATAAATTATTTACCGTATTACTAGATTAAAATCAAAATAAAAGTATCATGTTGTCGGCATGTATTTAAACATAAAAAAAGTAAATTTTTAATTAGCCACTTGTATTTATAAAAGTATAATACTCCATCAATTTTGTATTTATAAATTCAATCGTGTATTTAATTCAATATTAAATTAATTCGATATTGTGATATTTTATTATATACTCAGTAATTTATTTTACGGATAATAATTGAATAATAAATATATTTTTAAAAAATAAAAATATGTAATTTATAATAAACGTTTTAATCTTAATATATCCTTTTTAAAGTTTCTTGAATTAAATCGAATTACTTTATAAAAAAAGTTTACATTTTTTTAACCTATATCCAAAGTAATATAGTAATATAATGCGTGAAGTTGTGCATTATAGATTTTACGTCAATGGACACTTCTTATATTATATAAATAATAGTAAAATGTTATACATACACCTCATAAATACATACTTTAATACTAAAGTTTTCATGTTACATGTTTTAAATTATTTAATATAACTTTAACTTGCGAAAATTTTCTTTTCGGGCGTATACAATTTGATTAAATGAAATTTATTTTCAAAATGTGCGATAATTCGTGACGTTAAAAAACATTTTTCATTTTTATTACATTTTTTAATACACATTAAATAAGTGGACATGACGTCATATGTTGGAAAACTTAATTTATTCTCAGATATTAATTCATATATGACATGAGTTACGGATTATGTACTTATTGTTATTATATATTGATGAATAATTAAAAAATATAATTCACAAAAAGTGACTTTAATGAAATTCAAAAATATTCACAATTTTTATTAAATATTCTTTATTTACATGATAACTGCAATGACGTTCAACAACTACTCGTGTCTACATTAATATATTCTGTTTTCTGACTAAATTATATGACTATCTCGTGAAAAATAAAATTTATGGCAAACTTACCTAACGGCTTTTTGTAAAGAGAACATCGACTACAATATTAATTATTTATGAGCAAAGTAAAAATATTAGATGAAACAGAACAAATTTAAATTACTAATAATACGTTTGTAATATAAATTGTTTTTTCTTAGTATTACAAAAACAAACTAATGAGTAATGAATACATTATTCAAAACATTCTTCATCATTTATCATTTTTATCTGATTAAATATAAGCTTTAAATATTATTTTTTAAATTAATAGTCGTTTTTTATACTTCTATATGTTAAAGATTATAACATACAGAAAAATATTTTTCTACGTTAATATAAAAATATTAATAAATATATATATATATATATATATATATATATATATATATATATATATATATATGCATGTATGTATGTATGTATGTATGTATGCATGTATATACAAAAATATGTTATATTTTAATCGCGTTTAAAATTCATTAATTTTTAAATTAAATTTCTTAATAATAATAAAATACTCTAATTATACTTACTTAAGAACAATTTTAAATTTTTAATCAACGATTCTATTTGAAATAATATCTATGTTTTACTGCTATTTAAAATAAAATTATTATCAATGATTTATATTTTTGTCACTAAATAAATATATATATATATATATATATATATATATATATATATATATAAATATATGGAATATTTAGTAGTATTTATAATTTATTACAGTTGATAAATGTTTCCTGTTTTAAAAACAAAGCTTAACACAAAATTTAAAAATATTAAGTTAAAAGGTAAAAATTAATAGTCGTAAGTTTAGATGTTATATGAATAAAAGAACTTTCATTAATTAAATTAATTTTACTCCACTTATACGACTAAAATAACAATAAACACAGACCACGCACCTAATGAGTTCATTTGAAAACATGCCACGAAATTTAAGGGAAAAATAAGCTCTCGAATGAATGAAAAATAATACAATACAAATGTCAACGGCACCGTCATCAAGAGATTTGACGTCTCGGTGGCTTTGCGTGTGTACACATATACACCACATACATTTGTGTAAACACAACAGAACCGAAATGGTTTCACAATAAGTAAAGTTATGAGTAGGCCTGAAGCTGAACGTTTATTCAACGGATATAGAGGTTTGTACATGAATCTGCATTAGCAACGAACATAGACCGTTGGGAAATATTTGCGATACGACACTACTTAAATTATTAAAATAAAACATAAAATAGAGTAATAGTAAGTTAGTTTTAATTATGCTAATATATTACTCGGATATATATTTCTGAATGTGCATTTCAAAAACTTTTCCATTACAAAACCTCCTAGTTTACCAAGATTTCAGGCATAATTTAAATCAAATTTTCGAACAAAATTTAGTTATTAGTCATTTAAACAGTCTTAACTTCTAACACAATTCTCTTTCTATTGTTTTAAAAAAAAATGTTATAAAAACACATAAAAATACACACGCAAAGGCAAAAATATATTATTTAGGGTCATTCAAATATGACACCTAGATTTGTATTTTAAAAAAGAAATATGTGTATAGGGTGGTGTATAGGAAAACATGTGTGTAGTTTCTTTTTAATAAAACACAAATCTAGGCATCACATTTGGATGACCCCATATTTTGAAAAACACATAATCCATAATAAGAATTTTTAAACATAATAAGTTAATCGAAATATTTTTACATGCAATGTACCCATTTTGTAAAATAATTGAGTATTTTATTAAATATGTATTGGCTTATTGACTATTTCATTCAATAACATTATTATTCCTATAAAATAATATATATTTTCATTAACTATTTTATATTTATACAAATGTATAATAATATTTTGTTATTTTTATTACTTCTTTGTTTTCTGTCAAATTTCAATAATTATTTATTAATATTTGATCACAAACAATAAATCTGTTCATAATCAATAAAATCTATTATTTGTATAAACTTTTTACTCTGTTTTGTAAAATTTGTGCAATTTTATTTTATTTCTGCTACATGGATTACATAAAAGCTGATTTGACAAAAACTAATTGAATATTTTGTTAATTAAATGTAAATATAAATAAAAAATATGGCTACAAATGTTTTTTTATCATTTATTTCCATACTGTTCATAAAATAGGTCGATAGAATCATTACTGTGGAAAAATACAAATTGAAAATATTTTGTTATCTCTTTAAATAAATCATATATGTAAAGATATCTCTAAATAAATACTATCTAACTTTTTTTATAGTACTTTTTTATCAAAATATAACCTATATTTAAATTTATATTTTATTATAAATGTTTTATGTATAGCATGCAGGAATATTTTTCGAAATAATAATAAATTATCCTTAATTCAATACGTTAAGTTTATTCAAATTAAATATCATTATAAGTCTTTTCATAATTTTTTTTATATCGTACTGTAATGAATATCGCCAAAATTTAAAAGTAAGTTATGTGTTAATTGTTATGAACAATTTATTCTTTCGATGCATATTTCTATTAAAGTGATACATAAAATCCATATCCTCTTGCTAAACCTATATATCATTATCAAATTAATATCTACCCATACAACGCACATGTAATGTTCTATCGGTAAATGAATTGCATACATGATTTATTAGTATTTTTGGATAGAATTTAGAATTCATAGTATGTCCAACAACAAAAAAATAAATAATATTTGTAATAAAAATTATTTATATTATGCTGATAATATTTGTTCATCGCAGTATTTTGATTTTTCCTACTGATTTTTATATGGCTACTTATGACAAATAAAATAAATAAAAATGATAAGAGATTTCAACATAATTTTACATTATTTTTTATTGCATACCATAATATTTGATTTAGTATATTTTTCAAAATTCTTTTTTAAGCAGGCTTGAACCTTATGTCTAAAAAAATAACATAAAGACATAAATATTCCTGTTTGTCCATTTTAATCTTCTTCTATGTTTATGTAAATATAATCCGTGAATAATAAAAAGATTTCTCGATCGATTATTAATCGAAATGCTTTCATCAATTCAATCATTGTTATGGACAATGAATGCTACAATGCGTTATAAAATTCCTGACTGTGGCATCTTTTTACTTCATTTCATTTTCGATTCGTCAGTGAGATCTTGCAGTACGACTTTATGAAAATTAAACCAAGCCAAGCATTAAATTGCAACGCTTAACAAGAAACGAGAAAAGTCTTCAACAAATAACACTTCATAATCCAGCCGTGGCAGCACAGCCACTCGCAAACGTAAGCGACCTGTCATATAACCGGTCAATTATACAATACGGCGCGTCGTCTCGGCACTGAATCGTCGTAACTCAAGAAGTTAAATTGCCGTTTTGGCGACAGAAGGCATGCATGTGTTCTCTCTATCATATCGTACTGAGTGTTCGAGGTTATTTTATAACAAATGACGGCCAATGTACAGAAACTTAATTAAAATTTTGGCTACGTGACAAAGGATTTCTGTCGACTTGGAACGGATTTTTGTATAACCCGTGAGCCGAGTGAATGTCTTTTAATTATTCGAGTTTAATTATTAGCACTGTTTTATAAATGCAAATAAATTCGCTTCAGTAATATGAACAAATCATATCCCCATATATTTTACAAATAAATTATGCTCGTAACGAAAACGTTTATATGTTAGTTATTTTATAACCATTTTTAGATATACATATTTGAAAAACATATCCAATAACTTACATTTCAAACTCTTTCCTTTATAACAAAAACATGGAATAATTTATGAATTATTCGTGATAACCCAGATAGATTATTGATATTTGTAAACAGATATTTTATGAAACACTTTTGTAACAATTCCGACCTTTATTACAAAGCAATATCAATTTATATTGAATTAAATCTATTTATTCCCAAATATTAACCTTTCTATTCACCTAATCACTTATATTAATTTCATTATTAATTTAAAATATTTATTAATAATTTAATTCATTATAAAATTCTATGTTGTTATTGAAAATACTCTTAAAGTATATACATAATATAATTTCAATATATATATATATATATATATATATATTTTTTTGTTAGCATAATGGTATGCATCACCGCTTGTGATACGGGAAGAGTGCGTTCGATTCTCAGTCGGAAAATCACTCATTTTCGAGGGTTGGACATGAGGTTGACAATCTCATCTTATAAAAACAACTGTCATGAAACTTTGATACGAAAGGCTCTATTGAGCTGGCATTGTCAGAGATGACATGGCTCTACATAAGAGCTCTAGTGTAATATTTCTCTCTCTCTCTCTCTCTCTCTCTATATATATATATATATATATATATATATATATATATATATATAAAAATTTTACAGCAATAAAATTACAATTTATATTGTAATTCAAAGAAAAAAAATTATAAATAACTTTACAAAAATACAGATAATATTTATAACAGTATATGTATTCATCAATAGACCTTCATACGAATTTAAATATAAATGAAAATTCAAATTACATTCACAAAATTTTGATTTTTCTTCAATTATATTTGTAAAAAAAAACTCGCCTCGATATTACCTAATTGATCCAATCTGTCGCTGCAGGAAACCCGTACATCATACAAAATGATTAATGGGCTTTATTATTTCCACAACGTGGTTTAAAACGTTATATACATATATATATATATATATATATATATATATATATATATATATAATCTCTAACTCAATCCTGAATATCCTCAATGAAATTACTTTGTTATTAATTAAAGAAAACCTTAATTGTTATTACAAACGACCTAATTTAGTAAACTAAAGTGTCGAAATTGTAATCTACTTTGAATATTAGTTTTTACTTCAAGTTTATAATGCAAAATCTAAAATTAAATTATAGCAATGAATCTAAAAAACAATGCGCTATTCAAATAAAACATACGTCATAAATATAAAAATAATTATTTCAAACCAGTGTTATGCATAATTCATGTCTTATTTTATTTATGCTTTCTACATATCATTTTTGTGAATAACACGAGTTGATGAGGGTAATTTTCATCATATTATACAAACATGAATGAAAATATCTTTGAAATAAATTCTAGTGTTTGTCCTTCATAAAAACCTTACTTTCAGACAATATATTTTAAAATATATAATGAACACACACACACATTCATATACATATACATATGTATGTATGTGTATGTATATTTTATTTACATATGTTTTTATAATTATAATAAATAATACTTCATTATGTCCTTTGTGATGATTTAAATAATGTTTGATTTAGAAAAAATAATCTATAATACTTTAAATTATTGTTTATATTTTCAAGCTGAAATTACTAGTATTCTTTCTAAAATCGGATATATTTTTTTAAGAAAACTTTAAATAATAAATTACAGGCCTGATAAAAATTAAAAATTGCTGAATAAGTAATCATTAGTAGGCATATGAAATAAAATATTTTTGTTTCTTCGGGGCCTCTTTTTCTCAAAAATAAAATATAAAAATCTCATTTTTAGACAAATTAATTATCACTTCAACACCACAAGATATTTAAAAAGTGTGCAATAATTATTTGTTGTTCATTTTATTTGTTTATAAGTTGATGAGCATTTCATTAAAATTCATTAACATTTAGTACTTAGATGATCATAGCATTGTCATTGAAATTCTCATCAACTTATAAACAAAGAAAATTAATAATAAATCATTATTGAACACTTTTAAAATATCTTGTGATGTTGTAGTGATATTTCTGTGAAAATGAATTCTCACAAGTCCGAAATAAATTGTGATAAAAATCTCAATAATAAAAAAGAACATACAAAGAGAAATAAAATTCTTCGACAGAAGTTTTTCCCACCAGATTTAATTTTTTTGATCATTAACGTTAAACAGAAACTATTGAAATTTTAAAATATAATCTGGATGAAATATACTTTATCATAAGTGTTTTATTCATTTAGGATATATATATATATATATATATATATATATAAAATATAATGTGATAAGCTATAAAAAATAGTTACTTTATCATTATAAAGTAATTCCCTAATATACACAATGATTATTTTAAATGTAAAAATTTTACTTGGTTATCGTTTAACCAAACTCACATTTAACAGAAAATTAGTATTATTTTCTATATAATGATTTTTTTTTAAATATTAAAACAACTATTATTTATCATTTACTTATTTTATTATTACATGTCTTATAAGAATACAGATTTTTTTGTTTAATTTTATCTAAATGTACTATTTTTAATATATATCCCTCTTCTCATCAAAAAAGAAATGAAAAAAACATTTCACATCAACATCCTATTCGAATATAAAATGAGTAATGAGTTTTTTGTATAAACCAATAACTCTCTACATCTATTCTCTGAATGTGTCAGCATTTTTCTATACGTTCCAATTCTAACTACTTGAAACCATATATTTTTTTTCGAAGCAACATGTGTTCGTTTAACCTATATTTTACTTGCAATAGAATTAAATAGTAATATTTTTATGTTTATTTCATTACGATTATTTGAAAATCTTTTTGTAATTTGTAAAATTTTCATTAAGTATTATATTGAATATTTTTTTCATTGAATAATATCTATTTTTTGTAAACGTTTTTATTTGTCGTATCGTTCCAATGTCATATAACAATTTAATTCATATTTAATCACGCGAAATAATTAATTTTAAAAATGGCACAATCGATACTAATTACCTTCAACGTTAAATAAAGAATTGTACGGACTAAAAACATTACATCACGAATATCTATTTTATATTTTCGTAATAATACAAATATTTATGAAACGAAATGTTAAAAAAATAAATTCATTCAAATTATTTTTTATAATTGCAATTGAAATAATTAAAATACATGCTAGAATAAATTAAATGATAATTTAATATTGAAATAAATACTTCTAAATGATTATACGATTTAGTATTAAATGTCCATATTTACGAATACGAATCTACGTATTTGATGAATGATGAATGATGAAATTGAAATTGCAATTACAACAAGGGTTCAGGGGAAGTTAAACGATATTGAAAAGCAATTTGGTGAACTATTTGAAGAGACGAATATTTCACATTATTCTGAAGTTGACATTGATATTCAATGTATAATAAATATACCAAAAAGAAAATTAAAACTATAATTTTTGTTATAAAACCATAAAAATAATAAAATTGAACATATATATATATATATATATATATATATATATATATATATATATATATATATATATGTATATAGCTTATATAAAATCGGAAATATGAAACGATTTACGAAACCTTTTTTTACAATCGCGAAATTTAATTAAAAAATAAAATATTAGAAGAGAACATATTTATGTTTCAATTAACTTTTATAGTTTATATATATACGAGTATATATATATATATATATATATATATATATATATATATATATTTGTGTGTGTATGTATGATTGTATTTATATGTACAATAGGGAATAAAGAATAATGTCTCTTTTATTATACGTAAATTTATTTTTTTAAGAAATATCAATGAAAAAATTAAAATAAACAGAATATTTTCTTTGAAATTTAGTTACTATGAAATACAGTCGTTTTAAATTAAATATGAAAATACAGTTACAATTTCTTATATGTTTCGTAAAACTCATAATATACCAAAATTATAATAAAAAAAAACACAGTACTATAAAATATTTAAAATAATCTAATTACTCCATAAGAATACATGAAAAGTATCCTTATTATCTTAGAATACAAGTCGATATTTTGAATACGAAATATTTATAAAATCATAGAAAAAGTATCTTTCTGAAATTAATATTTGAATTTAAATTATAAAACAACTATTTATACTGAATTTTAAAGAATGTAAAAATAATAGTGTGATTAAATGAAAATTAATAACAAGAAATTCTGTAAAAGATGATCTACAATTTAATGAATATATCCAAAATATACAAGAACAAAAATAAGCACGGCAAAGATAACAACCTGTTTTAGAACGGAATATCCTGATATAAGTCCATTAAATAGGATTTCCGGGATTATAGATAAGTACTCTAACATTCTTGAAAATATAATCTATTCATATATAGAAAATAATTTTCTAGTAAATATAAAAAATCCAACATAATATTTAGAAGTATATTTCTAAATCTGTTAAAAATCTTGAATAAAAATATTGTAATCGTCTGGAACTAATTTTTGCATTCTTGATATTTGAAAATCGCAGAACACTTATTTTAAATAAGACTCAAATAGGGAAATGTAGATAAATTCATCATAATGATGAACAACATTTTGTCGATAAAATTTGAAAGTTCATCAATTTAATGCCATAAAGATCTTAATAGATAATCAAAATGAAGATTAAGTCTTCAAGTGTAGTACTAAATTATTATATATTTCATATGTTATTAAAATAATTTTAATATCGGCGATTTTTTTGTTAGTAGATTAAGTGGATTTTTTAAATTTGTTATATATATATTTTTTAATTTATAATTAAATTTCAGATTAATTTTTTTTTCAATCTATAATAAAAAAACACGTTTTAAAAAAGTGTTAATATAATCGAAACAGTAATTTTACGTCTAAACTACACATATTTGTATACAAGTATATAAATTAGTTTTTATTTCATTTAATGTTACATAATAGATTAAATATAATTATATATGTACACCTAAAATAATCCATTATTATTATTTAATATATATTTATATTAAATATTAAAATTTCCTAAAATAAAAATTAATGTTTGTTCATATAATTTATTAATAATATAAATTAAATAACATTTTAATACTTTATATATATATATATATATATATATATATATATATATATATATATATATGCATAGGAATAAGGAACAAAATATAATTGATTGATTAAACTAATTAAAAAAAATGTTTTATTTTCTTACAGGTAAGCAAGAAACCACTTACACTCAGTGAAATATAATAAATGTAAGTAGTCGCATGGTATACCTACGTCTTTTTAAAAAGCTCATTTAAAAGAGGGTAAACAAAATCTAATCCTGTATAAAACCTTCAATTTCCTGTATATATCGCGTAAGGTGTACCCGAGCACAATTTCATTTTGATGACTATTTGAATGTGTAAGCGTGAGTCGTTATACGAATGGAAAACCTTGCAGACCGTGTCCGGAATACATATGACCTGTTTGCATTTTACCAACTTAACCAATATCAAATATCTACTCAATCAAGATTTAGTATGTCCTTTGAAAGATTTAAACGGATTTTATTACTGACAACAATGTAGATGTGAAATGGATTCATGTCCCTATACATATCATTTAGAATGTATTCATCTATGTAACATATATTTTATTTACTTTGTTTGTTCAATAGTAATATATTTGAAAAGTTGTAAAGAAATGCATGTTTATACTCATCGGTACAAGCTCTTTATGTTTTGATCAATTAAAGTTTTTATCTAATAAAATTCTAAAAATAAATTATCGTCATGAAGTTAAAGACAAATAAAGTTTGTAAATTATTATATATTTACCATTTATGTTTTTAGTCATCATTTAGGTATTTTTAGTCATCAGTTAGGTAATATCAATTACTAATAATTTATTTTATTACAACTCTATTCACTTAAATAAATTACATTTCAATTAATACTATTTATAATAATTGATATTATTTTGATTAAGAAATACATACATCAGAACATTTTATTAGTAATTGTTAAATCATTCACAGATAAAGAAAATATTTTTTTCAATCATATATATACAATATTATATAATTTATAATTATTTACTAATTATGCTATTTGATATCCCATTATGTCTAAATAAAATAATTGCAATAATTACATATTGTTGCTCTAATACAAAAATTGTGAATTTCTCTATGTTAAGAGGATATTTTTTATTATGTATTAAAAAATAGATTTAGTTGCGATATGAATAAAACTAACATAAAATGAAGCATCTCTTTTAACTTTCTCAAATGACACAAATAAGAAATTAATATAAATAATCACAAATTAACTATGATAAAAATTAATTATTAACATATTTTGTTCAAAAATCATATTATTTCCAAAATAATTAATATACTATATATCATATTATTTATAAATTAACAATAATGTACACTGATCATTCGCAATCGTATTATCTTTTTGAAAAAAACAAATTCATTTCGTTATTAGAAATATTATGTTATATAATATTTGAAAAACTTGAATATTTTTTTACGTTTTTAATCGTTAACCTCTTATACTCGTACTAAGTTTTAAACATTTGATTCTCCTAAATATTTCTCAAACATTCTTTTGTAAATATATTTTTTATATATAAAACAAATTATTCTTCAATCTCAAAATGTCTCCAAAAAATTGAAAATGAAACTTAACTTCATTTATAATTATTAAAGCTTAAAAATCGTACAAATTCTTATTTTCTTTATTGCTTTCTAAAACTGAATTAAGTTAATATTTACACGAATTTAATAATATTAAAAATATTGAAATGTCGTTTTATATACATATTTTTCCATATGCATGTGAAAAATATAGGATATTCATTAACATATCTATCTGATTATATTTATCTCAATACGTTTTTTATGTTGAAATCTATTTCTTTTTAAATTTAATCGTAATAAGTGCTAGCACATGCACGCTCTTTTTTATGTATATATAAAACAAATACTATTGCTTCCACTTACCTAAATCAAGCGTTACTACGCTTCACTGTTATCATTGCAAGCCCATTATATGTTATCTTTACACTTAATTAACCATAAGAGGCAATGGATGTAATACTGTAGTGGTATTTCGCTCTATTGGGAAATTGAACGTACTAAAAACAAGAGATACTCTTAAATTTACTACTAACTGTAAAGGCCAGATAAAAACAATTTCAATTTTAAAGTAAAATTCATATTTAATATATATACATAAATAAACAAAATAATGGCTGTAAAGATGATCAGATAAACTTTACATTAAATAATATTCATAACAGAAAATATAAATCATAATTAATGACATTTTTGATCGCACGTTTATTTATTAATCTAATTTTTGTACAATTATATTGAAAGTTATTAAAATTTCGTATATAAAGTTATAAAGGTAATTTTTCTCAAAGTTCAAAAAAACGTACCATTATTGTACAAATATTCCCATAAATTTATTTACAATTTTTAGATATAAATATTTTTTGCAATACTACAGTAAATATTAATTTTATATTCCTTCAATATTTACATATTTTTTAAAAAAAATTCTTTATCTCTTTATTTTAGAAAAATTTTTTATCCACGTTTAATAAAATACAAACATGATAAAATTATCTGATTTTTGTTTACTCTGGAATTAATATTGTAATAGATTTCTTAATCATAAATATTATATATATATATATATATATATATATATATATATATATATATATATATATATAATAAAAAAGTATGTTTTATACTTCATAACATATAAGTGTAATTTCCTTACATTTAGACTTTGTATATATTTTATTTTATTAAATTATCTAATTATTTCAAAATTTTACTCTAATAAATGTTAATCTTATTAGATTAAATTTTAATTTCATCTTTCTTTATAAAGTATATTCTCAAAGTGAACAGAAATAATACTACGAGTATTTAAAATTTTAAAAATATCATTTTTAGATTTTGAATTCACAATTTATCTATTTATTTATCACAAAAAAATCAATAATATGAACATAAGAACATTTTTTTCAATTAATTTACAAAATACAAAAAAATACAATAAATATTATAACTATAATTCAGTATTCTGATAAAATTATTTTTTTAATTAAAAAATTTTAAACAAAAATTGTTACAGAAATAGACAAATATAATTTGGATGTATTAATTCTTTCAGTTGATGATTTAATAAATTTAATATTTATTTCAGATAATAATGTTACTTTGTACAATAAATTGTTTTTTTATTCTTTTTTAACGTTTTCTTATCAACTTTTCTTACCTACTCATATTCGCTTACTGATTATATTTTTCAAATAAAACTTACAATCTAAATAATTAAAAGAAATTGTTATAAAAATCAACATTACAAATTAGATTTTAATATTATTTAATTTAATTTTTATCATTTTAAATACAAATTAAGTCACAAATTTCCCATTCATAAATTAACTTCAAGTACACATACAGTCAGTTTATTTAATAACCATAAATATTCTTCAACGTATATAAATTTAAACTGTTTAACTTTTCATAAACGACGCACCACAATGGAACACTGGTTTACATGTGGAAAGTAAATGTTCAATCAATTATTAGACAGTGTCGTCGTATATATACATGGCCATTCTTATGACTGCGGTTGGTCACGGCCAATTCGGTAGTCCGAGAGACAACACTTGAGTGTAATTTAAACTTTCAAAGTTATGATCCCGTCTCAGACACAGACTATTATATTATAATTGATCGCCTTTGGGACAGGTGCCAACGGGTATATAGGTTATTCAGGTCTAGATTCTAACGTGCGCATGATAACTTTTTGGACGTGTATTCGGCGATAATGTGGACGCAACGTTATACACGTGTGTCTTTGACTCGTAATTAACACTCGGTGCTGAAGATGTCTTTGCTAGTCATCTCATCTGATAATATGCTTTCTCGAGCTTCATTGTTTGCGTTACTTACGTTGTGAACATGAATTTTGCTATATCAGAAGTTTTCATTCATAATATTTCATAAATGACTAATGAGGAACAAGGTTAGTGGAAAGCATCTTTGGGTTAACACCAAAAATGTATTTTTTTGCATATACTGTTTATTGAGAAAAATTTGTCTCCTAACGCTTATATTGAAATATCTGTTAATACATGTACTAACAAACACAAAGTTATCAATTAAGTACTTTATAAATTCATCAATTTTAATGCATATTTATTTAATATCATTTATTTAATAAACGATTTTTCTACAAACATATCATAGAATTAATTTTCATTTTATTTGAATAATATGTAATTCAAAATCGTTTATTTCGTTAACTACTGTATAAAAATATATAAGATTTATGTGTGAAATTTCATTATGAATTTATATGTTTTCATATACACTACTGAAACTAAAATTAGATTGTTTAAAAATAATGATCATGTAAATTAAATATTTAAAAACGAATAACTCTATTATTTTTATAAGTATTTTTTAATTAATTATAATTATATTGGTTTAAACATTTTAACATATACTGAAATTATATTTAAAAGGCGATTTAATTTTATAACAGCATGTATAAAAATTTTCAGATAATAAAACAGACAATTATTTTAACAAATATATTTTTATTGAATTATAGGTTAGTCATATTTCTTAGAATATTCATGGTTCTAGTATTGTAACAAACAAGAAGCATTATTGTAAATCATTATTTTATTTTAATATATTTCTATATTTAAAATTGTAAGTAAATAAATATGAATAAATCAAATGAATAAATTAAATCCAGAAAATTTTCAAAAATATTATTTAGGATATATAAATATAATGAAAATAAATCAATTAAATATATAAAATAATAAAATAATTTCCAGTCATTTAAATACGAAATAAGATTTTTTCTAAATGTATATGGCTATTAAAATCATAATTAGTAACAATATAATCTTATACAAATATAACAAATTGAGTTAACAAAATAATAAGTATATTTTATTATTAATCAATATGTTATAAATTCAAACATAATCTTAAGTTGAACACTTGCTATTGATAATTTTAAAACAAAGTAAAGAAAATTTCTTTATAATTGCATATAAGTACAATAACATTAAATCCTTGTATTTTATAACAACCTAGTTTAGTATAAAGTCATCGACATAATAAATGACTTTTCTCTGAACTAGAAGAGTTTATAAATAAAATAAAAGAAACCTTTTTAAAATATGTTTTGGTCATTTAGAAAAAAAAATTTAATTTCAACTCTCTATTGTGCTTCTATAATAATAAAAAATAAGTATCTAAAATTAAAAATATGTTTTATTAATAACAATTTATACTGTTCAAAAAAGAAATAATTTTTAATTAACCTTGAGTGTAATTTCAATTATTAATATTTTATGAAAAAAATATTATATAAAAGAAAACACACAAATCTTTAAAATATTTTTTTAATAAATAATTATAAAGTTCAAACCTTATCAAACATTATTACCAAATAAAAAAATGTATAATTATGAAACAGAATATAAGTAATTTTCGTCAAAATTAAAACTATTTCATTTATTTATATAGCAAGTAATTTTAACAAACATCGAATCAAAGTTTTGAAATATTTAAAACTACAATGTACACACATTTTACAAATGAAAACATTTCATTTATATCAAACATAAATTTTAAATATTTCAATATGTTTGTTCTGTGAATGATTTCAAATTATAATCAATTAAATAAACTGTCTTGTAAAATATTAATTATAATATCAGTACATTTCAAAATTTAAACAAAGTATTTTTTTTAAATATTATATCATATTTTTCACTAATAATAAAAATAATATATATATATATATATATATATATATATATATATATATATATATATATATATACAAGTAACCAATACACAAATGCAATAAATAAAGCTCAAATAATAAAAAATTATCGAACATTACAAAGCACTATTGTTTTAAATATTTCGATTCTTTCTTTGATTTGATTCTTTAAGAAAAAAATATATAAATGACGATTCAGGAAAATATCGTTTAATGTTCAAGCAGATAGAAAAACGACCGACATTGCTAAAATTAAACTCATTACAAAATATCGCATTATCGACAATGCACAATGAAATCTCGATTGTATCGTTGATTTGATTGACTTTAGCAAAAGGAAGTTCGCAATGGAATAAAGCTGCATTCAATATAGTTTACTGATAATGTCCCACGTATTGGCAAGCTTTTCGTATCTGATAAAAAGTTACCAACAATTCACATTTCAGAATCAAAATGACAACTTAAAAATGTTATTGACATTTTCTTATATCTGTACAATGAAATCAGTGCATTTATTTATGGCATACTTGTGTATTTAATTCTTTTTATTTGTAAAACGAATATTAACAAATATTTTTTATTTGTTCACGGGTAATTAATATGCCTATGAACAAATATAAATACAATAAATAATAAAAAATATTCTCATATTATTATATTAACTAAATTATTGAATTAAATATTGATAAAGAAATATAAAAAGTTCTGTTAAAAATGTTCAGAAAATTTAACGATTAAATATAATGGTTTGTATAGTACAGGAAATCTAAAATGTCTTTCCTGAATTAAATTTGAAATATGTTTATCAATTTAAAACTCAATCTCAAATATAATTAAAATAAACAAACGGACACATAAAAATACTTTCAAATATTCATCGAATTGTTTTTATTACCTTTTAAAATAATAAAATTCTTATTAATTAAAAAAAATGTTTTAAATACTGCAAATGATGAATTCGTAAATACGTCCATTTTTAACATATAAGATGAAATATATAAATAAACAATTAACATTATATATATATATATATATATATATATATATATATATATATATAAAGGATAAAAAATGTAATAATATTGATTTTTATGAGTTCATTTTTACAATTCTTTTTTATAAGCAAACGAAATACATTTTAATTTGAAAAATAATATCAAATACATTTTTACTGGTACTCTTATATAAGGCGCCGTAGGACAAAATACTTTCATATCGGTATTCAATTTATTCGTTTTCGATTTACAGTTTCATTGAATCCCTCAGGCGAGGATGAATCCATTATTGTAGATTTTTTTCTTACCTTTACAATAAAAATTCTGAAATCATATTTTATCCTTTGAATATTGTTTAAAAATAATATTGCAACTGAACGAAATGAGATATGAATACATACAGCTTTATACTAAGTTTCATAGATAGCTTTTTTTAAAAAAAAATCAATATAAACAAGTATTTATATAAAACATTTAATTTTTCTATGAATCAATAATAATAATTAAATTATTCACATATATCAAATGTAAAATTGCAATCATAAAATAGTTCAAATAATTTAATCTCACAAAATTTAATAATTTTCTTGTATACTTTAAATTTTATTTGTTATATTATTTTAAATATTTATAAAGCCTATTTTAATCTCATATGATTCTTAACGTGTAAATTATTTATTTTCTCACCGTTATTGATTTTATTATAAACGAAAATTATTTAAAACATTTTACAACTAAAATTTTTAAAATGTTATTTAAAATATTTTTTAAAATAATACTAACTCTCACAGAAATAATTATCGCCTCAACACCACAAAATATTAAAAAAAACTGTTCAATAATTATTTATCACTTTCTTTATATAAGCTAATACACATTTCAATAGCAATCCCATCATCATCCGAACGATGTGTTATAAAATCTATTTAAAAAATAACGAATAACTTTATTGATCGGTAGTCGTTGTATGTATAGTATTTACAATACTTATATCTAAGTTTATTAACCTGTATTATTTTACTTATTTACACTATATTTGGATAAGTATTTTAAATACCAATTTTATTATCCCTGTATGCCATCCGCAGGAAAAAATTACAAAAAATTGCTTATGATTACTTAAAATCTATTTTAATTAAAAATTACTTATATACTATTTCTTGTGTTATTCTTATCTTTATTCAACATATTTCCAGCTAATGGTCAACTCTTTCTTTCTCATTACGTAAATGCAATTCGTGTAAACTTATATATATATATATATATATATATATATATATATATATATATACATGTTATTTCTAAGAATTCGGTCACTATAAAATCAAATATATTCGAAATTTTAATGTTTTGTGAAATATATTCGAGATAGGTTAAATATCTATATTTGTTACGATTCATAAAATAGTTTTACATTTCTATGTTCTAATTCTATGTTTTAATTTTATACACGTTCATATATACTAATATCATGCAAAGATTTTTTAATTGTATTTTTAAATTATTATTTTCCGTAAAATAAAAGGCTGAACAAACTCGAGATCATTGGGCTATTATCTAAGTTTATTGTATGCGATTTATTTTTGGAAATTTCCATGCTCCCATAC
>CP092088.1:33825006-33885006 GCA_029203775.1 Neoneuromus ignobilis
CTCACGGTATTTTACTTTATTCGAGTGGATTTGTTCAAATTTAATAAATTGACTTTTAAGTAGTTGCTCATTATATTATGATTACATGAATAATTATATGTTATTTACGATCATGAAACTAATTTTTCGTTCATTTTAAATACGCATTAAGAAAAATAATCACCAGAATAATATATTTTATAAAACGTGAAATTAAATAAATATTATTTTTCTTTAGATTAAAATAATTATCAATAAAATCAATAATATTTTTTAATCACCAATAAATATAATAAATTTTGATAATTCTTTTAAAATGATAAATAAATATTAATAATATTGATCTGATCATTACAATAAAGAAAAAATATTTTATTATATTTGTTATATATGTGTGTTATACATGTGTTACTTTTTTGTATTTCTTATTTTTAGGTTAGAGGAATGTATTTTAATTTTATACATCCCTATAATCAGTGTCATGCACATATTTATAATTGCATTCTTTTAAATATTATTTTCAGTCGTACAAAGAGCTTAACAAATTCAAGCTCATTGTCTGAATTTATCATATTCGATTTATTTTTAAAAATTTTGCGTTAACTATTGGTAAACTACATGTGCTAATCTAACCACAAATGAACCAGCAATCTCACTAATCCAGCCTATTACAAATCCCAACGTTACCGGTTTTGTAATGGTCGACTATAATTAAAATCAGGTAATGTGGTTCAACTATCAATATTAAAAAGAAATGATTTAAGATATTTATATTTATTATTGATATATTTGAAAAATACCAAAAATTTAATAACATAACATAATTAAATGATTTCAATTTTCCTAATACCTAAAAATAAGAACAGTAATTGTTATTATATTTATTTGTTTCAATAAAAATCGGTTTTGGGAATTTTAAGTAAAATTTTCATGTATAAAAACATTTCTCTTAAATAGTATTTTTTATATTTAATAAAATATTAAAAATCAGAATATTCAATAATTAATTAATAAAACATAATAATGACAAAGCTTTATGAAAATAACGATTAATAAAATTAAAAAAATACTAATAATATATGTTGATTTTTTATAATACTAATAAATAAAATGTCTACATTGTTTATTGTTATATTTTAAATTTTTGTCTTTTATATTTATGCTTGGAAAAATAAATCGTATAGAAACGTCGTTTTTTATTTTTATTGTACATTTCTGACATTTAATCGATATTTTATCATACAAAATATAATTTGTGGCAATAAAATTATTTCTAAATATATATATATATATATATATATATATATATATATATATATATATATATATGTTTTTGTATGTGAGTAAATGTGTACATGTGAATAATTCGACGTTAAACTTCCGTTATGTTTACGTTATCTAATGAATAGAAATTCACAAAAAAAGTATCTTGTTTACGTCCATCATTTGAAATCAATTCACCCACCTTTTTCATGTTTTCATCTATAATGGCAGTTATGGGTCATTCTAAATATAATCTTTTTTAACATTTTTCAGCAATTAAAAGAATTACTTTTTAATCATTTTAAATACAATTGTTTAGATCTAAAATTACCCAATTATACTAGATTAATATAAATTATAGGAAAATTCCTGACAATAATAATTTTTGAAAGAAATGAAATTAATTGAAAATAGTATACGAGAATATTTAGTTTAAATTAAATATCTCTGATTTTTTTTTGTTCAATTCACTCCAAATTTGTTTAATTTAATTCCTCTTAAAATATAATACTAGAAAATTATGAAATGAAATCAATTAGTATAATAATAATTTAAATAAAATAAACAATCTTACGATGTTGTATCAACATATTAAATTAATTTTACACAATTACTATTTCAAAACTATAAAATAACATTTATATCAAATAATAACTATAGAAACTCAAATAAAAATTTAATAATTTTTTTAAAACAACTGTTTTTAAATACAAATTTTGATTATAGAATGCATAAGACAGAAAATAAAATGTTCACTTTAAAATGAAATATAAGTGCTTTAATCAATATTTGAATATTTATTTTACTTTAACAAAACAATAATTTTTAATAATTAATTAGAGGAATAGAAATTAAATTAATTTTCACACAAAAATATATAGACAAACACACACACACACACACACATACACACATATATATGTTTGTGTGTGTGTGTGTGTGTGTGTGTGTCTATAATATTTTCTTAAATATTGCCTATAATTTCAAATATATTTATATTTTTTAAAAAATATAAATATAATTTTGTATAAACTATATAATAGTCTTTCTGTATTTTTATCAAAAATAAAAGTAAATCGTCTATTTTTTTAAAAAAAATATTCATTATTTTATTATGCTATTTTAGTTAAGCAAATAAATGAAGATGTCAACACAAAACCGATTGTTATTTTTTTAATTAAATTTTATATCACACATGCGTGTAATGCTTGGAAAAAGAATGATAAAACGGTTAACGTTTTCGCATGTCACACACAAATTAGTGAAAAAGCAAATATGAAGCAATATATCTCTAGTTGAAATTGTGTTAAATAATACATTACAATGTGCACATTTGTGGTTACATTTATGATTTTTTAACACACACGCACGCTTGTTATCGTACGAGTGTAAAGTCTAAATTAATGTTATTGCGTTTTTGCACGGCATAAGTTAATCTGTTACTAAAGATTTTTCAAGAAAACTTCATAAAAACTATTTTTTACTATGTATTCATTCATTATATGATTTCTTGTTTGTACGCTTAATCAGATATCACTAAAAAATACATTCGAGCAAAATAAAAATTTAACATACAAACTATATTCACTAGCAATTTGTTAAACATGCAACAATAAATTTTCCTGTACTAATTTGTAAAACATTGTTTTTTTTCTATATCCAATTATGTCGATTTGTACAATTTTTATAATAAAATTGTACTATTTTTAATATTTAATTAAAATAATATTTAATACTTAGAATAAAGAAATTAAATTAAATTATTCGTTAATTATTGTAATTACGCTTAATGTGAACAATTTTACTTGGATTAACAAGAACAGGCAAAAATGGCATATTTTTATTTCTATATAATTAATTTAAAATCGATTCGAAATACAACACATAAAGCCAATGTTTTTTCTTGTATAGATTTACTGTTTACGTTCAACCTTTCGACAAATAATTTCTGAATAATTATGAAGCATTGACAAACGATACTACTCAATATTATCCTTAAAATAACACTGTCACAATCACACGTACCACACGCCAGTTACAGCTAAGTAGGGAATGGGATCATCAGACCACTAACTAATTCAGTTAGTTGTTACCCCTATATGGGGTTATCTCGTCTCAGTCGCCTCGTTTCTGTTTCCCCGTTGGGAGGAACTTGAAAACTTCGCAGCCACAACCCTCATCCGCCACCCTCAACAGCTACGTCTAATTGGCCATTATACAACCCTTACAAGCCTCATGATTAATATATTAGTTGTAGTCAAGCTAAATACATCCTATACCGCACCACACAAACACTTTGACAAATCAATGTTTTCAAATACCTACATAAGTGTGGATTTTAGTGTTAGTCGAATCATTAAACTAGTCCTTGATAGTGACTGTCATTGCTCACGTTTTGCTCGAACGAAATAAATATCGAAATTATCGTGTTTACTTCGTAAACATTTTGTACACATATTTTCCATTAATTTAGACACACATATTTATGTGTAAAACGAATACATGCGTCAATATATATAAATCTCTTATTTAATATTTAGTCTCTCTTTAGTATTAAATAACTCGTTACTAATTAGCAATTACAATTTAAAAATATATCAAATATGTTGTTAAATAAATCATGTGAATTATATAACTTTTCTATTAACTCAAATGTTAATTAAATTTGTTTATTTATAAAATAAATATATAATTTCCAATTAGTCCAGAATATGAAAATTGTTTAAATGCTGTAACTTTGTTTAAAAATATCAATTTTATTTGATGAATTATACAAGGGTCATTTGATAAGTATGGTAAAAAAGTAAGAAAAACTAAATTGAAAAATTTAACCAAATTAATTAAATTAAACAATAAATAAATTTACCATACTTAACAAACGATCCTCGTACTGTAATTTTATACATGTGATGTGATTACGTTCTCTTTCTATAACAGATCGCTCTATTCGTCTTTTCTAATTTTCCCGTAATTTTCGAGATTTTTTTAAAAAACTGAACACAACATTTTCACACAGACATTCTACTAATAGCACGAATGAACGAGTTCTCTCACTTCAAAGACTGAATTTTTCCGATTTCTTCTGTCGTTAAAGTTTTACCGTGATTTAAGTCTAGAAAAATTTAACAATTCTGAAATGTTTCACTTTTCTTTTTTCATTTAAAAAATTCGACAAAAAATAATATGATGATTCTAAAGTCTCATTTATTTTTGAAAATTACAGCAATAAAAGTACATGCACAATTAAATTCATTTTATTTTTTTTATAGTTTTTTAAGATATTTATTATTTTTATATCTATTTGGTATAAAAAAAATATAATGAAATATATAGCGTTTTTAAAATATGTTTTTTTATTAATAATATTTTATTTGTAATTTAATAAACTTTATAATACATATTATAAACTTTAGTTAATAAATTGAAATTCTATCCGAAAATAAAAATATGGGTTGTATTACATTTTTCGGATTAATCAATTTTTTTATTTCTTATTTAGTATGATATATATAATTGACAGAATTTTAAAAATATTAAAGTCTAAACTTTATTTTCATAATATTCTTCTATATTAATAAAATAGAACACTGTGTTTTAATTCATGTTACATACATAAATATGCGTAATTATCTTATAAATTTATTCTAATTATCAAGTGTAGACAAAATATACTACGATAATATATTATTAATAAACAAAAATACAATAGTATTAATGCAATTTAATTAGCTGCTTCCCCAATGCATAAATATATTACCCATTAAGAATATATCAGTAAAATCTTATGTTTTCTGCACACATAAATTGTTTTATTGAAAGATAACATAAGTTTAATTTATATAAACAACTTAAATAATTCCGAATAAAAAAATTCTTGAATATAAAATTCAAAAAAATATTTTATATTCTGTAGGAATTTGTCAACAAAATAATTAACCTATTTCTTAAATGACATATAAAATGTTATTTACTAAATCTATCACAATATTCTTTTTCAGTTTCACATTGTCATTAAAAAATATAGACGTTTTATGAATGAAAATACTTTAATAATAACAGCTAAAACCTCATAATATACAATCTGTAATTTTCTTTTCAAATCTACTTTATTACTTTATTTACGATCGCCATTACTTTATTCACAATTTACATCCATAATTAATACAAATTTATAAAACTATAAACAGACAAATAAAATATGATGTATAACAAAAAAAAATCAAAGAAATATTAATAACAATATTTCACATTTTTAATTAATTTTAAATTAAATAAGAAACAAAATCCATTTTTTAATTAATATTATTTTGAAGAATACATTTTTAACATTTTTTTCTTCTTGTTATTTAACCAACATATACTTCATTCACAATGCATAAATAATAAAAAGTAGTAATCTATACAAAATACTGTAATTATTATATAAAAAAAAATATTTAACAAGAAACATTTTTACTTAATATTTTCCTTATACAAATAAAATATATATTTAAATTGAGTTCAGTGTTATTAATATTTTACTTTTGTACAATCATACATTTTTACATGTTATGTGTATGTATATACTAAAATTGTTTACCAATCTACTTTTTCCTGATATATATTTGCTTATAATAACATAAATATTTAAAATCTAAATATTTTCAAAAAATACACGTTTATTTATTTGTTTATTTATTGAAAATTGAATCTTCGTATTTGTGTTGGATTACATTAAATATTATATTACATTCGATATTTTATTTATAAGAAAAAATTGCACATTTCACGATTTCAAACATATTTTATTCAATTTCAATTTTTTCAATTTCATCATTATTATATTATAAAAACTATATCTAAGAGATATAGGGAAATTCTTTCACTTTATTCCACACACCAATAACCATATAATAATATCTATCCATTGTTTTACATTCATTATTTTTTTAAATGTATACAATAAAAAGTATCAAATATAATTGGTGTATCAACTATAAAAATAACTAATATATTTAATTTCTTTTAACCTTTCCTTGTATTCTAAAATTTCCATTTACGTAAACTGTTTACAGAAATATTGTGATAAAAATATTTAAAATTCAGTTCTCGGAACACATTAATAAAAAAGTTAACAATAAAACAACGCTGCATTTAAATCCAATTATAGTATCTTAAAAAAATAATAAAACCAAAATATATTTTCTAATCAAAACAATTTATTTTGTTTCTAAAAAAATATTATATTTATTAATTCAGTTTTATTTTTGCGTATTTACTATAAAATGTCAATGAATTTATTTTAAATATAATTATTACAAAAACAACTATAAATAATGAATATATTTGAAATTAATGCCACTAAATTAAAAATAAATGTTAACTATTAATTAATTTCAATATTATTACAATTTATACCATTAATTAATATTTCAAGTTTTTTCCTAATGATATATATATATATATATATATATATATATATATATATATATATATATATATATATATATATATATATATATATATATAAACTTTGAGAGAGAGATACTTTCAAATGAGATACTTTCTTACATATACACAATATTCCAACATATTCAATATTCTTTGTGTAAACAATAAACGCAAATATGTTTACTAAATTCTCTAAAATACTTTCTGTATAAAAAATACTCAAGTGTAGAACGCTGCTGTAAGAAATGCATATACATATAAGAATAGGTGATGTGCGTTGGTAAACACTTGTTAGCTACAAGGACATACTTTTGATATATGCCTTTGAAAAACGGATATCGAATAAAATTCACGGATTTTTCGAGTGAATTTTTTCGTTCAAGATTAACTTTTCAATCATATTTTTTTCGAGTGCGCTTTTTGCTCATTCGTTCGTGACATTTGAACACCCTGAGGATTATTACCTTTTTATGAAGGAATTAGTTTACCATTTTCATATAAGAAACGTAGATACGTCATTTAAATTTATCTCGAGAATGAAATATTGAATTACATTCAATGTAATATATAGTTTTCATATTAATATTATTTTCAATAAAGCCTTACAAAAATGTTTTGGTTGCCATCCCAAAAATAAATATTCCTTAAAAACTCATTTCATATTATTTCTTAGTTCTTTTAATTACTTACATAGACATTAGTAATATATATATATATATATATTTCTAACTCTTCTTAAATGCTTTTCTGAGTTCTTCCATTGTTTCCTATCCATAATTAATCTCACCTAACCCACACCTATACTTCACAATTTCTTCCCTCTATTTTTGTTAGGGTCTCTTCTCTAGTCTTTTTTCCCTTGATTGCCATTCCATTATTATTTTTGTCTATCTATTTTTTTTTCTCAGTGTGTGTTCTGCCTATGACCATTCCATCAATTTTATTTCTTTCATTATATTAGTTAGTCTTGTCTATTCTCGTATCCATTGAAATATTTTCCTATCTATTCTCATTTATGACATTGAAATATAGGTCTTAAATTATGAAATAATCATTGAAACTTATAAATATATTAAATTAATAATACGACGAAAAGGTTTGAAAAGTATGCATTTAATTAAAAAACGCTACAATCAAAATTAATAACTTTCACAAAAAACCTAGATTGTAAAATTCAATATATGATATAAAATTTAGATTATATAACAGAACACTCTGATTGATGATGATGATGACATCGTCAATAAAATGTGCATAAGTTTACTGTTATTAAAAATAAACAAAGTAAACAATAAGTAATTATTGAACACTTTTTAATATGTTATAGTATTGGTGAGTGATAATTTATTAGTGTAAAAATGAACTTACCACAATTTCAAAACAAATAGTTATAAATTAATTAGATACAAACTTATATAAACAATCATACTTTCATTATAATTAATTTATTTTAATAACACTTTTTAAAGTAATAAATACCTTATTTCATTATTGTGATTTTATTGTTGATGTTTATTATTTCTATGTTCATTCAATAGCTGCAATTCTTAGAACCTTAGACAATATAATAATCATATACGAGTCAGTGTTCAAATATCGATCGCTCACGTTGAAATATTTCAAAACAAAATTAATACTAAATTCTTTTCTTAAAGAGCGTGACGCGTAATGTGCTAATATTTTTATAAGTCGACGAACTGAAAAAAAGTTATTAAATTCAAGAGGTTAAAAATTTTGTCGGAGGTTTTGACAGGAAATTTTTAATGGCGACGACTTCGGAAAATTGAGTTAAGGTGCTTATGAGAGGGTGAGTAATTGAATTAAACTCTTACAGAGAAAGTAGACCGTATTTTTATGTCACAAAATAACAAAGTTCACTTCTATATGGTTTTTGATTTGGTTTCATGAAATGTAAAATTTTTAACTAGATAAAAACACTCATCTCTCATCAAGTATTGAAACGTTTGTTAAATACTTGTTAAAACATCAATGTTTACGGTAATTTAAAAAAATGTTCATTTCCAACAATAATCAACAAATTAAAGTCACTGAAAATTATTGTTTTCTAAATGTTAAATTACTTGATCAAAAAAGTTTATATGTTGTGAATGTCATTTTTGTATTTTTTAAAAAATAGCATAATTTATTTTAAGTTTCTACAAAAAAATCTTTGTATTTTCTATTATTATATAAATGATCTGCCATAGACGAAATTTAAAGTAATTTTAATAGGTAATCAAAATCTTCAAGTGGTGTTTTTCTCTATTTGAATACAATAATTAAAAATAATTGAATTGGGTTAAGTCTATGATAAATAATTGTTGAAAATTACTATTCATAAATAATAATTATTATTTATTTTCTCAAAATTTTGTTAATATTTAAAACTCAGAATCTTTTTTGTATTGAAAAAAGTTTCGAATGACTAAATATGATTAAAACTTAGACAATTCTTTCATTAAACGGTTAAAAAGAAATGTAAATTTAATATATATATATATATATATATATATATATATATATTATTTGTTTGTTGATATACATATTTTAATCGTGTCTATTTTCTGTATGCTTTAATAATTCACAAAATTTAATATTACTCTTATTTTTATATCTTTGTCATGCATAAAAATTAATAACACCTGTTTAAGTAAATCATTTTTATATAAATATTTTATCATTATTACTTAGAACATATTTAGAAGAACTATTTATATAATTAATTATTATATAAGTATCAAAAAGTTTTAATTGTCAATACTTACAATTTTAATATCTGATTTTTCAGCATTTATCAATATCTTCTAAATTTCTCCATATTCAAAGGGCTCTCATTTTTTTATATATTTATGAATCTGATCAAATTCTTACAAAATAAAAAAATACTAAGGATGAAACAATATAAAGTGAAATATCAATCACTTTTTAAAAATAAAAACTAAGACTTCTAGAAAGAAGGATTCTATATATTCAAATAACAAAAAGAACACTATGTTAATGTAAATGAAAAATATTTTAAATAAATCACACTAACTGAAAATATGAGAATACATTGTAATTTCTTCTTATAAATAGTGTGATATATTTCATATATTTAAAAATAGTTTGATATTTTGAAAAATCCACATTCTCTCTATAGATTATTAAAGAAATATTTTTTAAAATATTTATAATAATTGATTCAATATACGCATTATTTTTCTTAGCAAAATAGTTTATTCGTACAATAATACATTATAAAAATTAATAAATTAAATAACTCTTAACATTATTAACAACAAATAGAAATCCGAATCAAAACCTCTTTTTAAAACAAGTATATACATACGGTTCAATATTATTAAACTATAAACTTTTTAACTACACATAAACATTTCATTGACAAAAAATACAACAAAACAGTGCAAAAATAAAATTTATAACACAATAAATTTATACGAAATAAAATGCAATGTATTGTAGTAAGTTTTTTTTATTCCGTTGCAAACTTATATATAAAACGATGTTCATGTCAAGCAAAAACATTAGCGAACATGTAATTCGAAAACATGTTATCTGAACCTAATTAAAAGTTTTCACTGAATACATTCTACAATTTTAATTATATACTCGTGGCTTATTGTGAACAAAAATTATATGTATATCCAATATTGATTATTAAAGTCAGTTGCAATATTTATTTTGTTAATAAGTTTTTTTTATTCAATAATCTGTACAGTGTTACAAACTATTATTCCATTGAAAACATTATGATTTTTAACAATAAATAATTTCTAATAAAATTGATAACTTTTTCATATTTTCAAATAATACATCTACTAAAATTCGTTTGATAAATATTATTGGGTTTATATTCCTAAAAAAATTATTATACCTATTACGGTTTTTATTCGTATAAGAATATAGAAAATAAAAAATATATGATATTTTCTCACATTTCCAGAAAGTTCATAAAAAAGAAACTAGTCGAAAATTGGATATATTAAAAGGAAATACGATCCCTTCTAACAACAAAAACTCTTAATCACTCAAACAACAATAACTACAAATAAATTATGTCAAAATAAATAAAACTTTTGGACGTTCTTTGGTTAAATTCGTTATTTCTTTTATTAGTCAAAACTTTTATTTTTCTGATTTAATTATTCTTTATACAAAATATCTTTCTATTTTAAAAGTATACATTTAATTCCTACTTAGAAATAAATAATCATTGTATTATCAAATTGAAACATTTAAATATAGTTCTCAAAACATAAAGATATCTTTGAACTATACTTATTTTGAAATTATTTCATAATGTATAGAACAATTACTTGCAATGAAATAGAGTTTGATAATTTCTCTAGAACTATAAATCAAATATAGTTCAAAGTTTATATCAGACAAATATTATTGTTCATCTATATCTGTTTCCAATAAATATTAAAATGTTCGTAAAGTTTTAATAGCATTATTTTATATTCAAAAATGTTATAAAGTTAAACGAATCTATCTAAGGCTGTATTTTATATCACAAAAATTAATTATCGAATCAAATTAACTTCTTAGAAACAACTTCTAAAGGAATATAATTAAGACAATAATTACCAAAATATAATAAGACAGGTATTAATTTTTTATTATAATATGTAATTATTTGTATCTTACACTGAAAAAATAGTATTAATAATTATTAACAAAATTGATACTTGTAAAATACTTTTTTCTAATCAATAATAGAATGAATTAACGATCATAGCATTTAAAATTAATTATTAAAAGATTTTAAATTTATAACCTACATCCGTTATAATTGAATTAAAATTGAATATATTTTAAAATATATAATCACTTATATTAATTGCATATTTTAATTCATATTAAGTAGTTTAAATATATTGACCTAAATATTATCTTCTTGTCATTATTTAAACTTGAATTAAGTTGGTTTTATAGCGAAAAGTTGAAAATCTTTTGAATTTATCTTTTGTCTATTATAAACTTTTAATAATGAACTTTTAGGTAAAAATAAAATATTTTTTAAAGAAAGATGACAGACATACTGAATATCACAATAATATATTTTAAGAAACGAATCATATAAATGTTTAGTAAAAAATATTATTATAAAACTTATATTCGAAAAACTATGTTTCAAGTAATATACGAGTAAATTCAAAATAACGATTAAAATACACAAACAATTTATTTCATTCTATTGTTGATAATTAAAACAATTAAAAGTACAACCATCGTGCATATTGATACACACATACGTTGATATTTCTTCTACCTTTCGTGTTGTACGTATGTACACACTACAGACATGTGATGTTAATTTATTTAAATCAACCTCAAGTGTGCAAATTACCTTGTAGTTTATTCAAAGGACTATATTTTATTTATAATCTAATAACAGTTTAAAAATTTAATTTCGTCAAATAACACCCTAAAGAGTTAAAGTTATTAACATACAATATGAAATCGTGCTATGTGACAACCTATTACTGTTGCCATTCTGTGGCTTTTTGTTGTCATCAAAAATATGTACTGACGTATAAATCATGTCGACACAGAAAAAAAAATATTTCCTGAGGGTACACTAAAGTGTCATATACATACATAGGATAGAGTGTATATGGACGGCCATGTTTGCGGAAAACAGCGGGAAAACGCGAAGGCACGTCCGGAAAACACATTTACATTCGCCCCGTCGGGTCACCTGCAGATGAGGTCATCACTGTATGTTTTCCCCTAGAGCAACAGCACTACCAACTGTCCAACACGTAATACCTCGTGTATATCCCATTGCATTGTATATACTATATATACTGTTTTCATATGTATGACGTTAGTAATAATACTGTTTTTATTTCTCTGCGATAAATTTTCTTTCATATTTCACTCAACTTTCAAAATCATACGAAGATTTTAAAATACATTCGAACGTATAACAGAAATGTAATTTCATTTTGTGTTTTTTTTATATACATTTTCTCATTAAAAAACATAAGTTTACAATAATATATGTATATCCAAACAAAACACAATTAGTAATATATTTTCAGTTTATTTATTTCATTTTAAATGTTCAATTAAAATTTGACATTATTTCATTTAACTAATACAATGAAAAACAAAATGTAGTAGTATACTAATAATTACATACAAATGTTTCTTAACATTTTTTTTTTCATCGACAGTATGACATGACTGACTATAATATTCCAAATTTTAGCCCAAAATAAATTAAAATTAATAATTGAAACAAAAATAACCATGATTTTATATTTATTTAAAATTGCTTTACTAAACATACAATACATAGTTCATATTAACATATATTCGTCCGCTTGACGAAAATTCGTCATCTTCCAGAGAATCACCCACAGCCAAATGACGAAAATTCGTCATTTGTATATTACAGAGAATAATTAATTTTTGTTCTCTTAATTCTGAGTATATTAAATTATAATTTTAACCAAACAGAGATAATGCCATGAGAGAACTGATTTTAGCTTCAGTTGCATCGCATAACGGTGCAAATGTAATCAAAAACAAAGTAAAACTGTATAAGTCGGTATTGGGTATAAAAGAATTTTATTCAAAGTTTAAGCGCTCAGGTGTTCGAATAACTAAACAAATTTAGTTGTATTATTGTTAATTTTTTTACCCTTTCTTATCAAATAATAAAATATACCTAAAATGGAGGACAAAAATGAAATATATGCAGGCATTTTATCTGATTGTGAGGCAGATTTTTCACAAACTAATTTTGATAACAATGATAGTGACAGTATGTGACTTTTGCAACTTTTCCCCTTCATACTGGCACATGTTTTAAACAGTACCATTCACTGAAAAATTATTAATTATTTATAAAATTAAAGACTCAAAAATAATGTACTTCATCTAAAAAAAGAGAATAATAACTTTGTGTTTTTAGAAATTCATTTAAACTTTTTTATGAATTTAATTGTTTTTTAACTAAGGAAAGACAAAAAAAATAAAAATTTATATATAAAGATAAATTTATTTTATATCATTTTCCAAGATTTCACTGAAAAAGATATGATTTCTAACAAGTTACATTAGTTTTATATAGACCATATCGTTTCTACAGATAGTGTCAAAAAATTCCGGCATTTGGTGAATGGCGGTGCAAAAAGTTACCCGACGAATATGTGTTAATAACATTTCTTTAACTAAAAATGTGCATTGAAGAAAGTAATTAACAGTAACAGAAAACAGTACAAAAACGTTATTTCATATTAAATTACAATTAAATTTGATATGTAATCACTAAATTCAGTAATAAAGTACATTTAGTTCAAATAACCATCATTTAAATAAATTGTATGTAAAAAAATTATAAATTGGTATCAAAAATAATCGTAAAATATTCACTTTCACACGAATTTTCTGAGTAATTTAATGTACTCGTATGTATATATCATATGATTGTTTACCTCACTTACTACAGTGTCAATAAAAATACAACAAAAATATTTCATCTTTATAAAATATTGTATAAGTATTAACTAAAACAATAAGTTTCTCTTTAAATCTACATAAAATATAAAAATATACTAATTTATCTTTTTTACACATCTTTCAAAATGTTTATAGTTTTTATTATACATAGAATATTTTTTTAAAGTATTTGTTTATTTTTTTACTTAAACTTTTTATTATTTTATATATATATATATATATATATATATATATATATATATATATATATATATATATATGAAATAATTACGTACTTGTTTTAAAATTGTGTTTGTATTTTACATTTATCTTAAATTTAGTTTATAAAGCTTTTTATTAATAAAAACAATTTATTAGTAATTTAAAAATCACAAAAAGTATTAACGCCCCCGGGTGGGCTCGAACCACCAACCTTTCGGTTAACAGCCGAACGCGCTAGCCGATTGCGCCACGGAGGCTAGTGCCAGCGTTCGTTTACAAATAGTTCATAAGGCAAGGCCATCATATAAAATAATAATATTAATAATATACATACTTGCAATTAAAATTTTTAATAATTTAAATTTTAAATAGTATATGTAAACAATTTTTATAACTTATAACTATCTAATAACGTTATCCATGCATTTTATTATGATAATTCCATTAAAAAAATATAATATTGTAAATGTAAAGAAACAAAATACAACATTTATCAATAAATATAATTTATATATATATATATATATATATATATATATATATATATATATATATATATATATTTATATACACATGCATACATATATTTATATGCAAATGATATATAATAAATGTGTTAAGAAAACAGACTTTTTGATATAATTTTTAACGCAGTCATTTTGTACAGGAATTAATATTCATAAATTATTGATGCATATAATATAATTTTTATCAAAAACATTATGCATCGGCCGGGAATCGAACCCGGGCCGCCCGCGTGGCAGGCGAGCATTCTACCACTGAACCACCGATGCTTGGAAATTGTTTCTTTATACCAGTATACAAACGAAATTTAGGAAACAATAATTTTTTTAATTTTTTAAATAATATTGAATAATTTGCATTATTCTTAATATAAATATACCAATATGTGTATATATACCTCAACACATCTATTTTTGATGCAAATACTATTTTTATGTCACTTTTTTACTAAAATTATTTATTAATTACTATAATTTCATTGTGAACTATAAATTTAAATATTACTAATAAAAAGTTAATGCATTGTGTTCATATTTACCTTATATATAAAAAATAAAAGCCTCTTTTCAATGCCCTTGTGGCCTAATGGATAAGGCATCGGCCTCCTAAGCCGAGGATTGTGGGTTCGAGTCCCACCAAGGGTACAATTAATTTATCGTTGTTTCGGTTTTTTAAAGTATATTGTTATTATAAGCTTACTAATAATTGAAAAATGTTTTAATCATTATTTTCTTTTCAATTACATTTAAAATTGGTATATTCGTTCTACAATATGGACGTATTGTTACAAAGCAAATAGACAAACTGATTTAATATTATTCTACTACTAAATTTTGTTCAAATACATATCAAAGGAAAATATATCTGAAAAATGAAAATAAATTGAATAATACACAATAAATATTAGTAATTATATAATTGTATGTATATGTAGACACTAAAGAAATATAAATTTACAAGCACTATATTTTTTTTATTTTAACCATAGTTTTTCACACACGTCAATATACAATAAAATTAATTTAATTTTTATCAACATTATCGCCTAGTAAATTAATTAAAACTTATAATTTTTCTGTAATCGTGTTTTTGTATGGTACATGCAGTTGAAACGTTTTTAAATAAAATATTTATATAAATATAATTATTTTTATTGGACTTATTATCATAAGTGAATATAAATTAGTAACGAATTTACACTACAACATTTTAATAAAGATTTTCTCAAAATATTTAATCAAAGAAACTTTCAATTAAAAGAATGTAATTTTGAATTCAAATAGCATAGACGATAGACTAAGTGAGAAGGGAGTAGAAGACCCTCATTAAATAAATTATTTTCTATAGAAATTCTTTCAGTGCAGATGAAAGATAAAATTTTACTCGTGTGAAAAAAATAAACAAGAACTTTGAGAATGAATCTTTATTTTTCAACGTAAACCTTTGTGAAGAAATAAAATAAAACAAAAGAGATCCTTTTGTGTATATGTATATATATATATATATATATATATATATACACATGTGTGTGTGTGTATGTGTGTGTGTGTCTGCTGTGTACTAAGAGACGAAAATGTTATTAAACATAAATATCCTAGATCGTGAATAAAAAAAAGTAAGAAGAATTATACTTTATTTTGAATTACTTTTATATTTCTTTGCCTTTTCATAAATTAAAATGATCAGAAAATGACTGTATTAAACATATGTATATATAATATTATTATACATCAAATAATACAAAATAAAACAAAAAGTCATATCATTTCATTGACAAATTTCAATAATTATGCATAAAAAAATATTGATAACAGAAAAAAATCTTGATATATTGTATATTAAATATAAATTAATATGGATTTAAAAATAATTAAGAATTAATTTTATTTATTTTGAATATTATGTTAATATGCAATACAAATTCACACGTTTTTTGTAATATTGAATTTATATTCAAATGTATACATATTTTGGAATTGTGGCGAATTCATTTTAACACAAATTAATTTTCACCCCCAACACTACAATATGTTATAATGTTCAATAATCCCTTATTATTTACTGTTTTGTTTATAACAATAATCGGTTAATACACATTTCAAGTCAGAGCCTTTTTAGCAGATTATTGTCATAAACAAAAAAAGTGAACAATAAGTGATTATTAAACACTTATAACATATTTTGGTGTTGGGGGTGAAAATTCATTTATGTTAAAACATAATTATATTATTAATTAATTTATACAATTGAAATGTAACACTGTGACTAGTTAACTTTCTACAACAAATCAATTATTAAACACCACAAAATTTTATGCGAGTTGTCAATATTTATTTATTGTGAGTTAAACATATTTCACTGAGAATATCATCATATTTGCATATAAAGTTTTATATTCCTGTGTTTCGAAAATGATACATCATCATCAAAATATGTAAAAAAAAAACAATGATTACAAGCTATACATTTATTAAACACTATAATAATTCTTATATTACGATAATGATTGTTTTGTGGAAATGATTTATTGGAATAAATTAAAATCGAAATTATTTTTTTATAGATAATAAATACATTTTTACCATTCTCTAATTATATGATACGTACACAATATGCTATTATTTTTAAATATATATGCTATTAATATACGTACATATAATATATACATGCATATATATATATATATATATATATATATATATATATATATATATATATATATATATATATATGTATTCGTATTTTATACACTGATATTTAATACACTTATGTACAAATATTCTCTTTGTATTTTAATTATATGTTCTTATTATATGAAATGTTTTTTAACATAAACGATAGCTTTTACATAAATTAAAAACTACTTCTTATATGAATTTTAATGACTTTTATATATAATATAAAATATTTCAACTTTCAAGGATATTCTAAAAATATTATGAGAATAAAAATAAATAAATAAATATAATATATTTTATATCAAACATATGTTTTTGAATTTAATTCCATATTCAAAAAAAAATATACATCAGGTAATATATAATTAACTTTCATTTAAATCCTTTCGCATTTTTAAAAGATATTATAATTTAATTATAGCTTTGTTGCACTTTTATTTAGTTTTCCTTTCTTTTTAACCTTTTAAACACATGCTCATTAAATGTTATAAAAATATATTATGCCTTTAATTAATTTTCTCGAATTAAATCTATCGTGAAGTAAATTGCTGTTTTTGAGACATACATCAAGGATAATGAGAAAACTAACGATAATTCTACAGAGAGTAATATTTATTTCCTTACAAATAGATACGGAAAAAGCATATCGAAGAATTATTGATCAATAAACCTGACAACGAGTGCAGCACAGTAAGGGTTTCAACTGAGATATTTCTACGAATTACAATTCGTAAATAAATCTCTATTTATCATATGTTTTTGACAAACATGTATGAAAAGTGTATTTTATATTTCCACAGTCACAAACGTTCATCTGAAAAAATTTCATATAAAATTTCTCCAGAATAATACGTATCGATATTAAAACTGGTAATTTCATTTAATAGTATATTCAATAAATAATTATTACATATATTTTCTTAACAAACATTAAATGTATTTTTTTTCGATAAGTATTAAAATAGTATTTTGTAAAAAACTAATACTCTATTTAATTCTCTTAAATCTTTGTTAATGCTACTAAAAAAATACCTCACAAAAAAAAAACATGTCTGGTTATTTTTTTAATAATATTTCATCAAATATATTATTGAAGTTAATTTAGTGTTACTACTTAAATTAAAAATTAAATGCACATATTAGAAATTGAATTAAAAATATTTACTAATAATTCAGAACATTATGTTTATTTTTTCCATTATGTGATTTTATTACTTGCAGTAAAGATTATCAAGGAAATTAATTTACTTCGTTCCCATCGTAACTGCTTGGTCAGATATATAAAAGATAAATTTAATGGAATTAGATAATAAATTGTTATCGATTTTTCCTTTATCACTGCGTCTTCCTAGATATATAGACAATAGTAAATTACTGAGTTTCAGAAATAATATATTATTATTTGGATTAAATAAAGTGTTTTCTCTATCTATTTATTTTTAATTGTTTCCAAAAATTGGAGGAATATCTTCAAATAAAATAAATTAGAATTTGATACATATTTGTGTATATATATATATATATATATATATATATATATATAACAATAATAATAAATTTGATTCCAATGCAGCAGGTTTTTTTTATAAAAAAACACGTGTAAATATAAAATAAAAATTATTAAATTGCTTTAATGCGATTCATATCTAAATGAAATATTAACATGGTCCCTGTGGCGCAGAGGATAGCGCGTTGGACTTCTAATCCAAAGGTCGTGGGTTCGATCCCCACCAGGGATGTTTACTTTTCAAGTAATATTTAATTTTTGTGTAATTATACTAAAATACAAGGTAATAAACACTATGCGTATATGTTACATAGCAATAAATATATTTATATAAAAGATAATTCTATCTTCTTTCATATATATACACGCTATATAAAATTGTATACACAAAATAATCATATCAGCATATACATATGTATCAACCCACTTCCAGGCAAAAACCATAATGACTGTCCATTGTTTGTCAGAAAAGTTAATGAGATTTTTTATTCAGAGTTTACTCTTTTAGGTACGTTTTCTTCACTAAAGCTGAAAGTTCTGCTTACCTCCATGACAGGCAGTGACGCTAAGTACTACATCACTAGTTGGATATATATTTATATTTATATATATATAATTACTAGGAGAATCCGCCTCCTTTTCTTCACACTCACCAAACTCCGGGTAAGGGTGCTACGCCCCCGCTCGCTTTAATCTCTTATACAGTGAAACTTCAATCGTGAATGATGTTTATTTACATTCGTTAAAGTTCGGAGGTAATCGTTCACGTTCGGTGTAGTGTGAACATAATGACATTAATTTTGGATTAAATTTTTATATATTTGTATATATATATATATATATATATATATATATACATAACCAACCGATGATGTAATAGTCTACTTTTACATCTGTTTGAAACTTGTAAAGCTTTTTAGCTGAAATGAGACTAAGGGAGTAAATTGAATATAAAATCCTCATCAACTTGTCTGATTAGAATGGTGAGTATGACCAAGTTCCAGTGAGTGGTAACATTCATTGAAATTTTCGCTCAACAATGGGCTGATATAAGCTGATAAGTATTATATATATATAAATATAATTAAAAATACTAATATGTCTACAAATAATATGAGAAATAAAAAACATAATATAACATATAGAGAGATCTGATTATACAAGATTATCTGACTAACCTTTGATAATAAAGTATTAATCTAAAGTAACATAATTACGTAATGACAATAACCCTTGTGAAGTAGAACCTAAATAAAAATTCGAAATTCAGTATGCAATTGAAATGAAAGAGACTCTTGTGGTGCTTATTTGTTTTCTTTTGTGTTTTCTTTGAACAGATTATTATATTAGATTTCGCTTTACTGCCCTTGTTAACAATAACAAATAATAATAGACATGGAAGTAAATATTATTCTGTATTCCACTTTTTTCGGAAAGATACATTTTGAAGGATTTACAAAATAAAGTAGGTATTACATTTGTGTATATATATATATATATATATATATATATATATATATATATATATATATATATATGTATTTTAATATTTATGTCAACATATTATATTAATATTAACAGCATTATTGGAAATAATGGCATTGCATTTGAAACAAAAATAAAGTGTTTATTAATTAAAAATATAGGTGTCCGTCTTTTGTTGCAATCTTAATAATAGCAATTTAAGTTTCATTACGAGATACGGATGAAATTACAAAACAATTTCGTGACGGTATACAATCTCTTAAGAGTTGCCATTTGACCTAAATTAAATTTATATAGAGATAACAAAGCGAGTTTAATCTTAAGAATAGTCTCAGATAATAGTCTCCTTGTAATTAACTGAAACAAAAATGAAGTCAATACAAAACGAAAATATTATTCAGGAAAATTTACATACTATGTCTATTTTTGTTGTAATTGTTTATATACTTTTATTATTGTAATCGTATATATATATATATATATATATATATATATATATATATATATATATTATACAATATTTGTTTACACATTCTATTATTAAATTGTATGTATGTTGTTTAACAGGCACTCATTTTCCCCTCGCACATACATATGTATATTTACATATACATAGAGAGAAATATATACTATTTAGAGCTCAAATAGTTGAAATTTCAAGAAGATATATCATTCTAAAAAAATATATTACATTACAACTAAAAGTAATCTTGTTTGTTTCTATACACGAATATGCATGTCAAATGTTTCAATAGCTATATTACTGAATCTACTTGTTAATTAAAAATAGATAAAAAATATTTTTAATTTATTGAATTGAAAAGTAGTCTTTAGAAACTACATAGAAGTATTTAAAATAAAATAGTTATTATATAAAACAGAATATTTTATATAATTTAAAGAGAGAGTGGCCCAAGTGAGATTAGAGGTGTAAATCTGTCAAAACCCTCAGTCTCATTTGGGCCACCAAATGAGTGTATGTGTGTATGTATTTGTGTATATATATATATATATATATATATATATATATATATATATATATATATATATAAAATAAATCAATTGTATATAAAAATTAGGATACATAATACTCATTATTAATATTATTTCAATCCATTAAATACTGAAAAAAAATAATTTTGTACACATGGTTTAAAATTAAACTTGTTATAAGTATATTATATATAATTAATAAAATTAAAACTGTAAAATAATTAACCAAAATTCGTTTTACAGTAATGTTAATTATGGTCACTTTATTTGGGTAAATACTTTTTCATTTTTATAAATCGTATATTACATTCCTATATTACAAAATAATTTACAAAAATATTTTTTCATTCATATTATTATTAGTGAAAAATTAATAAAATATTATCATTAATATTTCAAATTGAGATATGTTATTAAAAAAATCGTTGTTATTTTTAAAATATCAATTTTCACTTTAAATTGAAATGAATTTCATATCTTTTCTTCAAATAAATTATTTTTAATAAACATTTACATACATATGTAATATGTTTGTCAATTATACATTGAAAATAAATATTAAATTGAAACCGATTTTCATATTACCGACAATTAAAATGTTAATTTTAATAAATATTATTTTCGTAAATGCACCACGATAAAACAATTAAAGACTTATTAAATAAAATGATGGATGTAAAGTAAAACCATTAAAATGACTTCTAATAAAAACGTCTAATAAACAATCACATTTTTAAAAGTAACTCAAAACGTATAAATTATAAATGCAATGCAAAAATATAATTATCAATTCTACTTAAAACAATATGCTAATGTAATTGTTTATCTTGTAAATTTCCACAGTCAGAGAATAATTTGTCTATGCACATAATCAAGCAAAAGTAAATCACGCTCTGGCATTGTAAACATTGCAAAATTATTCTATTGTTTGTATATATGAAACATCGACCGATGTCTTCTGTTCATTTCTATCTTTACTCTTATCTAAACAATGAGTCATTTCTAGATGGATGAAACAATCGAAACATATTTCAAAACAGCACGTACAGCTATCGTAGAAGAACTGTAACGGTAGACATAAGCAGCATAGAAACTGAAATAATATTTCCATATTAATATCAATATATTATAAATTAATTTAAATATATATGAATATACAATATATATGAAATAGGCAAAAGTATAATGTATAGGAGGTAGATAAAATAAAAAAAAAACCTAAGCAACTTTATGATAACCATATTTTATATTGCAAAAAAATATTTAGTCATACGTGTATTATTGGTGGTTTATGTGTAAATACTACAAAATGGTGTTTTAACAAACTTAGAAAAAGGATAAATTGTTTGGGTGCATATAACAAACATGCATGACAAATACTGCTACATTATTTGGTGTTAATGACAACCGTATCTAAAATTATGACAACATATACAAACTATAAAAAAGTATCATCTAATAAAAAAATAATAATAGCAAAAAATTGAAACTAAACGACAGAGATCAACAGATATTAAAACTGATTGTATTTAAAATCAAAATTTTTCAGCAAATATAGCATTAGTAATGGAAACGCCATATTTATATAAAAAAGATAAAAATTTTATAAATGCAATATATGTAACAAAATAACAATTTTTAATTCGTTAATTATTAAAAATAATACCAAAAAAATGCAAGGATGGCACTAAAAGTAAGATAGCACTAAAAGCCTGTAATGTGACAGTTATTGATCAATGTTGTTCCTTACATTAACTTTTATCCTTCAAAGCTAATTTATATCTAAAAAAATCCAGAAACACTTATAATTCTAATTGTTTAGTCACTAGAGTTACATATAAATGCCTTGATATTCTACAGGTCATATATTAAATATGAACATAGGATCTGTAAAATACAACCAGTTACCTCCTGTTGTTCAATCCAAATAATGGTAATATATTTTAATGAATGGATATTTGAAGATAACAATTTTTTATTTAAACTACAAAAAATGTAAAACTTTGGTTTGGAGAGCATAAAAAAAACTTTAAAATTTTCCTCTACTATACAATCGCAAGATTTAAATATATTCGAATCATTGTGTTAAAAATGATCACAATGAATAGTAGAATCCCATTTTCATTATTTCACAAAAATACATAAATAAATAGGAAATATTACACGAAAAATAGTATAATATTCCACTAGAAATCATTTAAAACTTGTATACATTTTATTCTAAGAAATATACAAATTGTTTTGAAAGCAAACAGTGGTATTATCCTATATTAATAAAAGGATTGTACAGGTTATTTTACTAGTGTTTCCATTATTTTGTCTATCCCATATATATATATATATATATATATATATATATATATATATATATATATATATATATATATATATATATATAATATTACGTTAATATAAGATATACTCACTTGAATAATTTTATACTTATTACATTTACATTCATCAGCGTCCGGCCTGTATTCAAACGCCTCACCGTGATCAGTCAAATCAAATTCCTTTGCGTATAATTTAAAATGATTTGCGTACGTAATGTTCGGATTCGCATCAGTTTCTTTTCGTATATGTTGTTCTTTCATAGGAACTACTCCGAGCTCTAAAAGCCTTTGAACAGATTTCGTAATCACAGGATCGTCATCCATGTTGACAACCGAACATAAACTTTTTAAACGTACGCTTGCATGTTTGATTTCAAAAGTATCCATGGAGACAATTTAATAAAGAAGTTGTCTTTTTACGATGCTCGGTGCAAACATAGATACGAAACGACTTGTTGCACAGTTAGTTATTAGGCTCGCGAGTCGTGTCGTCGAGATTGTAAACCAACGACATCATGAATCTTCCAGCGAAGACACTTTACACTTTCCCTTCTGTTTGGATAAATGTTTTACAAAAGCATTTCGAAAACGAAAAAAATTATTTACTGTAAAGAAATTGTCAGTCCTCTTTTTGTAATACAACAATAATATTTTTTTTAATTATTAGGGTGTATACATAAAAATCTACATATTTATATACAGTAACAATATTATTTATAAACTATATTTTGTAATATAAAAAAATTATGATTATTATATAAATATAAATCTTAAAAATACATTAATATAAGGAGTAACTCTCTTCCGCTCAGAATAGTGTTTATAAAACTTTCGTGCAAAGTAACTATATTACTATACAATAGCCAAGTTAAATCTAACTGTTAACTATAGTATATTACGGTATAGTAAATAATGGATACTGTAAACTATATTGTCGGCACACTTATTATTGAATGAAGTTGAAAACTAGTTAGCACATTTTGGATATTAATCTTCTTCTCTTGTTAAAACTAAGAATAAAGCGTAAACAACAATATCAATTTTCTACCTATTTATAAATATAAATAATGATAATAATTCAAAAACAGATATTCACAAATATTTTTATACACATTTTTTTAATAATTTTCATATAAAAAGAATATGTTTAGTATAAAATCCATATCAAAAAAAAGGAAAATTTAAATCTCATTTTGGAAAATAAAATCTAAAAGATAGTGTCTATTTATATATACGAGGGTCGTTTGATAAGTATGGTAAAAATATAAGAAAAAACTAAATTGAAAAATTTAATTAAATTAGTTAATTAATTAAATTCAACAATAACTAAAATTTATCATACTTATCAAACGACCCTCGTATATATACATATATATATATATATATATATATATATATATATATATATATATATATATATATATATATACACCCATATGTGTGTGTGTATGTATGTATTACTGAACTATTTATTTTAATATTTGTTTGCTCATTAAAAACGAATAGAATTAATCAATACAAAAACAAAAAGAAAACACTCTAATATTTTTTAAATATTGCAATATTTAAAAAATATTAGAATTAAATATTGCGAACGTAGCAAACAAGGAGCGGAGTATGCATGGGTATATATATATATATATATATATATATATAAATATATATATATATATATATATATATATATACATATATATATATATATATATAACATTTGTCTAAATACGATTTGTATCTGATCAATAAGAGGTCGCCCCCGCGTGAAAGACCTGGAATTCCACTGGTCAAAAATATTATTTCAAAAAAATAATTTGTATATATATATATATATATATATATATATATATATATATACGCACACACCAAACTCATACAACTGAAATAACAGTTGGAATTTGAATACGTATGTATACTCCCTCACATTCCGAATGTTCATGTAATTTTATTATATAGTGTGGTCCAAATTAAACTGAAGTGTTTAGATATACATTTGCTTGCTTACTATCATTTACTATTCTTCACTTTTCCTCAGTCTCATTTATATATATATATATATATATATATATATATATATATATATATATATATATATGTATATACATATACAAATGTATATATGTATATATATATGTATATATATTATATACAGCCATATATGTGTATGTATGAACATATACATATTTGTAAATTAGTGTATAAACCCACATTGTTCTATTTACAGTCATTTTCATTTCTCATATTCAAAAGCTAAATCCAAATAACCAACAAGTCCCTTTTATTCTAACATAACTACATACCATTTCTAAACAATAAACATTTCAGAGTTCTTTTTATAGATCCTCTTGATATAAAATAAAAAAAAATACAATACAAGTGAATATATTCATAAATTATATTATCGTAATATTTTGTTATCTTTATTAAATTAACTATTTACAATATTTAATTTCTCAATACAAATTTCCGTAAATCTATCTATCTATCTATATACATATATATATATATATATATATATATATATATATATATATATATATATATAATTTCATCGCAAAATTATTGTCATTAATCTACTCCCAATCGTGAATGATTACCAACGAACTTTATCGATTGGAAATAAACATCATTCACAATTGCAAGTATCACGGAGGGAGCGAGCAGGAGGCGTAACCCCTCTTGGGGTTGGCGAACGTAGCAAACAAGGAGCGGAGTATACATGGGTATATATATATATATATATATATATATATATATATATATAACATTTGTCTAAATACGATTTATATCTGATCAACAAGAGGTCGCCCCCGTGTAAAAGACCTGGAATTCCGCTGGTCAAACATCGCGCAACAGACCCACAAAAGACATAGAAATGCTCCGCATTATGATAATTCCTAATCTGAAATGATCAAAAAATTTAAAAGACAATAGTCCAATACCTCCCCAGAGCTAGTCACTCTAGTATTGCCAACCCAACGAAAATGCAGACGCATACGAACAAATGATATATAATCAATCTTATTTTTAATTATGATACTAGTATTAGTCTCAATAGTGCATGTTATTAAATTGTTTACGTAATAATACTGATAGGCAAATAACGTGGAATATAATTTAAAAAAAATATCAGAATAGTCATTAAAATATAATCATTATCATTAATTTCAGCTATCTGTATAATGTTTATTTTCATTTTTTTTAAAATATTTGTTTTCATTTTATCAAAAAATCGTAATTTGTTTTTCTGATTTTGTCATCAGTTTTGTAAACACATATTTTATATCCAATAAAATAAAAAATACAACGAATAAAAATAATGCGTTGATACATAAGTTCATTTTTTTCTATTTCCTGTTCTTTTATATTTATATTTTCATTATAACGTTACGATTTTAAATATTTTTATTAACGTTACTATGTTTTTTTATTAACAATAAATAAACATAGTAACGTATATGAAAATACACAAGATTTATATTAATTATATTATAATTCGTTTTCATCAATGATAATTATATATTTTTTATATTTTGGAGTGAAGACGTTAATTAATTCGAATGAAAATGTAGGAATAACTAATGTTAGATGTTTGGTGTAAATAAAGATATTACTTTGAGAAACTATGAACCTGTTTAGCAATGCTACAGGTCTGAAGTCGGTTACCGTTAAGTTTTGTAACTCCAGTCACGAGTACAATAAGCACCGGTGCAAACTACAAACACATGCCGCTATGAATGTTTAAATTGTGAGTGGTGCGGAATGATGAAAGTCAAACTACCAGACCCAACCAAGTTTAACATTGTAAATGTGGTACAGTTGATGGGTTTCTTTAAAAGTTTTTTAAATATATTACTAGAAAATAGTAAAATATTCTATCCTTTTACCTCAATGCATAAGAAACGAATAAATAACTGTATACAGCTTCAAACATCTTTATATATATATATATATATATATATATATATATATATATATATATATATATATATATATATCCATATGCCGTATTCGATAAGAGTTTTAATGTTTCAAACACGATAAAATACTGATAAATCATTTAAAAAATAGAGTCGAAATTTTATACATATTTAATTAACAAAACAATACAATTTAAATATTAATAAGATTTATGTTCATTTTAAATATTATATTATTGACCATTATTATTTTATTTTAGAAATCTCCAGTTAATTTTTCGTTATGAATTCATTTCATATATATATATATATATATATATATATATATATATATATATATATATATATATATATATATATATATATATATATATATATATATATATATATATATATATATATATAAGTGGGTCAAAGTGAAACTCATACAGTGTTATGTTTCCAATAATTTTACACATATATTTTAATATAATAATAATTTTCTTTATTTCCTTTTTGTTTAATTTCTTTATTAAGGTTTTTTTTATTATATTTGAAAATTTCAATCGTAAATTAATACTTTTACTCCAGAAAGAGTAACCATTTCTGAAAAATGAACAAAAAATACATCAAAATGAAACTCATACAACTAATTACTCTCGCTTTAAAACTGCTGTATTAAGAAAGTATACTCTTCAAATATGTGTTTGGTCACTTTGGTTATAAAAAAGAACCTATTGTTAAGTCGTTTATAATCATTTTGTAAAAAATATAAGTTGAATTTTCACTTTGAGTAGATAAAGGGGACAATCATCGACGAACGAGCGAAAGCTAATGATTTTTCATTACAAAAATGGAAAAACTCTACGGTATATTAAGGAAGAAGTTAATAGGAGCCACACTACAGTGCAATCTGTAATAAAAAGATTTAAAAACGGCCAAAGTGTTGACAATAAAGTCAGAAAGAGTCTCCGTAAAATTTTTAATGGCCATGACGAGCGTTGGATTCTACGAAAAATTAAAGAAGATCCGAAAATTAGTGCACCCAAATTGACTTTAGAAGTAGAAAAGTATCTAAATAAAAAAGTAATCCTCCAAACAATTTGCAATATACTAAATAAACATGGGTTTCATGCTCCTATTGCCAAGAAGAAAAATTTCATAAATCTAGCTAATCGCAACAAAAGATTAAGCTTCGTTTGGGAACATGTTAATAAGAGTTTTGATTATTGGAAAGATGTTTTATTTACGGACGAAAGCAAATATAATTTATTTGGATCCAATGGGAGAATTAATGTATGGCAGAAACCAAATACAGAAATGTTTTTAAAACACTTACATTCTACAGTCAAACATAAGAGCGGTCATGTTATGGTATATGTCTACGAGAGGGGTTGGAAATTTAATTTTATAGATGGCATTATGAAATAAAATGTTTATATTGTTCTATTAAGAAAAAATTTGAAAGCCAGTGCTCAAAAACTTGAAATTTTACAAACATTTAATTTTTATCAGGACAACGACCCCAAGCACAAAGCTTATAAAATACGTTGTTCATTGTTATATAATTGTCCCAAAGTACTGAAAACACCACCATAACCACCTGATATAAGTGTGATTGAAAATCTATGGAATCACTTAAAAGTTTCCATTAGAACACACACTATTATTAATAACAATGATTTAAAAAAGCGTTATTAGAAGAATGGGGAAAAATTGATCTAGCTTATTGTGAAAAATTAGTTAAATCCATCCCGAATCGTTTAAAGGCTATAAAAATTAATAAAGGCTACTCTACTAAGTACTAAAATAATTCAATCCATTGTAAATTTTAATTTAATAAATAATTTGTTCGTTGTATGAGTTTCATTTTGATGTATTTTTTGTTAATTTTTCAGAAATTGTTACTTTTTCTGGAGTAAAAGTATTAATTTACGATTGAAATTTTCAAATATAATAAAAATAACCTTAATAAAGAAATTAAGCAAAAAAAATAAAGAAAGTTGTTATTATATTAAAATATATGTGTAAAATTATTGGAAACATAACTCTGTATGAGTTTCACTTTGACCCACTGTATATACAATATATAAATATTTCTGAATTTTTTCCATAAAAATATTTCTATTCACATAAAAAATTATAAAGTTCAATTATTTCATAATTATGATTATATATTTATTCACATTTTAATAAATATAATTAATAATGCATTTATTTTACCCAAATTATTGTAAAATATATGAAATAAAAGATTAGATTCATACATATAAAAAAACTACTCAAACAAATAGATCGATTACAAAAAAAGTAATTATTTTAAATATATTTTAATCAATTTATTTCATTTAATTATTATATGAACAACTTAATAAAAAAACATTCCATTTTCTTGTCTTTTTAACCACCATTCGCAATTCTTTCATAAATAATTGTTATCATTTATACATTTTTCATTTTAAAAATTAATAATTTATATATATATATATATATATATATATATATATATATATATTAACTCGTTCTTCATTAAAGAGATGAATAATTAAAAATATTTAAATTTAAATTTTACATTTTCATATAATTATATTTTTACATAAGAATAATTACTTTTTTAATCTTACTGCGCAATAAAAATAAAATATATCTTTTCTGAAATGAATATCAAACAATTGAAATTTAAACTATGCAATTATAATTACTACAAAATTGATAAACACCGATGATACATTAATTAAATGTCAAACCTTACAATGTGACTAAAAATAAATCTAATACGATGTAATAACAATTACAACTACATATATATTATTGGCATGTGTTAATTGCTAACTGCACTTCTCCACAGAAAGTGTAGCAATAACTAGTTTGTAGTTGACGTACCAGTTGCTGAATTTCATTTAAAGTTGTGACCAAAGTTTCATAGTGTTTATGCTCAAGAGAGTTGATCTCTTAGCGGCAAGCAACATCTTAGCACGCAGTTCGGAAACACTATTTAGAGGAGTTACGTTATCACTCATGCGATGTTTTACACGCGAATGTTATGTGCGATTTTGTATACAACATTCACTACAATAATCAACGAGGCGTTAACAGGATGTTGCTGATTGCTCGCCTGATTACTTGTCTAGCTATAACAATATTTACATTGTGACAGCTTACTTATATATATTTAAAATATATAGTGATGTCTTACTCTTATATTTCAAATATTTTACATAATATAAATATTCGCTTTTTTCTTACACATCCCCATTTTTTAAATTCATAAATTAAATTTTTAATCGAATATTTCTATAAACATGCATATGTAAATGGAAAAGCATTAACATTAAAATTAATTAAGATATCGTGTATTCAGACACTAAAAAATAATTAAATATTTCCATAAATATAATTTTGTGTACAATTTTCAATTATAGACTTAGAAACGAATTTAATTAAACTCTATTTAGAAAAGAAAAATTACAATTAAATTAAAAAATAACAATCCATTAAAAACTATACTTTTTCGAACAATACTTAATTTCATTCTATACTAATCTGAACTGTATAATTTAGATTTAAATAATAAATTTTAAGTCCTTTAAGATTGTATCATTGTATCATAATCTTAAATATTTAATTCAATAACATTCCGCAATCTAAAAAATATTTCCAAAATCAATCCATTTATGTAAAAACAATGAAATAAATTGTAATCTTACAACTTTTTTATCATCTTAATAACTCTGTTGTATTGTTGATGATTTCCAAAAAAAGATGTTATTAGCAAATTTATCTGCAGAAATAATCAAATTAATCTGTACTTAATTATATTTATAAAAAGTACATAATTTAAGAAATATTTTCAGTGATTTATTTAGTTATAATAGTTATCAGATTCACGTATATAAGTTTTTTAATCAAATTTCTATTTTTTTATATCTTTATATTTGTTATAATATTTTAACAAATACACGTATACACATACACACACACACACACACATATATATATATATATATATATATATACGAGGGTCGTTTGATAAGTATAGTAAAAAAGTAAGAACAACTAAATTGAAAAATGTAATTAAATTAATTAATTAATTATATTAAACAATAAATAAATTTACCATACTTATCAAACAACCCTCGTATATATATATATATATATATATATATATATATATATATGTGTGTGTGTGTGTGTGTGTGTGTGTGTGTGTGTGTGTGTATATGTGTGTATATAGAGAAAGAGAATGTTTATATAAAATATATATTAAACAAAATGTAACAAGTTTTCAACTTGATATTTGCAAATGTGGTTTTATAAAAAAGTAAAAAAATAAATACATTGAAATGAAGATGAAAAAGAAAACACGGCAATTGAATATGTGAAATAAGAAAATATGAAGACATTGTTACATAAAAAGTTTTTTTATGAAAAACTTTTACTGGAAATTGGTTTGAACTGTTGTATAAGTTTGTCTTATTTAAGTGGTTTGAACCGTTATATAGGAGAAGAGTTCCAAAGAGCAAAAGTTTTCGTTCTACAATTGCTACACGGTTTGAACTTCAGTTAAAGAAATAATGATGTGTCTGTATCTTCAATAAAATGAAGTTAGTTTTTTCGCTCATCTCACATGTCCTTTTGTCACATCAATTCAAATCGTTTTCTTTAAATAAAAAGTTCGACGAGCGCAATTTATATAGATTTATTATTAATTCTAATCAAATGAATTCGTTTGATTTTATGATTATTTATATATAACATTTAAATGCTGATAAAATTAATTAACTCATAAATCACATAATTAATAAAAAATCGTTAACAGCAGGTTACTTTTAAATAAGTTTATTTACTTAGTTTATTATATATATATATATATATATATATATATATATATATATATATATATATATATAATTATCATAAATTCAAATGCCAAAAAATTATTAAGATGAAAAATAAAACAGTGAACTCTTTTAGAAAAGACGGGGGGTTCTTTTCAAATGGAAAAAATGGAATATATTTTTCAATATATATTTTTTAATTAACTCTGAAGTATTTTGTAACTTTTTTCCCAGTATGACGCTCGATAGAGTTTGCAACGAAACAAATCAAAGGAAACGTTCTCTTTGAATAAAATATGAAACACGAAATTGATTTTACGTTTATAACCTTTTTTCAGTTATGACTTCTTTATATAATAATTAAAAGTACAGTATAAAACGAAAAAAATCTATTTGATTTTTTATTGCGTTTTTTGAATGTATAAGTAAGAAAACCACTTTTGTTATTTAAAGTGTTTTTACTAAATTACAAATGTATCAAATGAAAGTATATATATTTAAGACATTTTAATTAAATTTTCCACTTTTAATATTTCAGTAAGACATTTAAAGTATTTACTAATTGCTATATTTATACATTACAAGATGATATACTAATCTTCATACATTTTTAATTACGAAAGTAAGGCAAAAAATCTAATATAATTAAATTTCTTATATTTTCCTTAATAATATATTTCAGTGAAAATTTTCATGTACATATATTAATAATATATCATATATATTATTAATATATACCTTCTTTCTTAAACTACATAATGTGACGAAATAACAATAAAAATGACGTCATAATATTTTTTTGTAATTTAAGCAGACGATGTATGAGTATAGTGAACAATTGTAGTAAAAATAGAACACATTTCTGGAACGTTCATGTAAGTGATGTTTTGTTCGTATTGAACACGTGAAATGAGAATTAAAAAAAGACTATTATTATTTTTTTACCTACAACTATTTATTTCAGTGTCATTTTTAAGATATATATATATATATATATATATATATATATATATATATATATATATATATATATATATATACAAACACACACACACATATATATATATATATATATATATATATATATATTCACTAACAAAAAAATTATGAGAAAACTTCATTCAGCATTGGATAGAGAAAGAGCTTGATGATGATGACAAACATACACAAAGTAATACAACAAAAATATCTTAACATAAATATTTTTTCTCAATCACATTTAAAATTTTTTTTCATAGCATGCACTACATTCTTCAAACTCAAATAAACAAATTTATATAAAAAAACAAATAGATATTAAAGACATATTTATATTTCAATTTATTATATTATTTTCAATAAAATTATTAATTATATTTAAACATGTGTATCACATGAAATAGTAATATTTCTGATTTATATACATAATTATAATTTTATATTACACTTGTTTCTTTAAAAAAATTTATTCATTTAACGAACATATTACCTTAACAAGTCTTAACAATTCATTTAAACCAGAAGAATGATCAAAGATTGATCTAGTTAAAAAAAAATAAGTGTATAAAAATCATGTAATGCCTTTAGTATTATTGATTTTATTTAATATATTTCAAAATTGTAATAATCAGAGGCGAAATAATAAATTATTTTTATAATGCAAGCATTGTTTATTAAAATATGTTGAACGATTTTTATTTTGTGAAGCATTTCATTTATGTGAATATTTTAAATAATTTTATTTAAATATTAATTATTTATACAAATGAATTTTAACCTCAACACCACAATAATTTAAAGTGTTCAATAATCACTTATTGTTCACGAATAAGTTATTATTGAACACTTTAAATTATTGTGGTGATGGAGTTAAAATTCATTTGTGTAAAGTGAATCAGCCACAGTTCCAAAACAACAAATATTGATTATTTATTTTGTATGAACATAAAAAAATTGTTACTATGTATTATTATGTAGTAGAAGTTATAAAAAAAGTTTATAAATAATTTACAATTAACAAAAATCTACAAAAGATCTATTTTTTAATTGAAATACATATATTATCGGTGACAAACGACCATCTTGTTTATTCAATATGAAGTATTGTCACTGATTGAATTAAAAATATATATATATGTATGTACATTGATATTATATGTATATATTTATATATATATATATATATATATATATATATATATATATATATATATATATATAATATACTAATTTTATCAATCAGTTTGCAAAATTTCATTGTGAATGTTTTTATTATTTCGAAAATGTATATATCTCGAGAAAATTGTTGATGCTAACAAATAAAATTGTTGTGTAAATAAATTAAAATTTGAAACGATTTTGCGAAAGTGCGTGATATTTATTTGCGCAATAAATACTTTTTGTAAAAACGGCACATTGTTTCAATATTTACGAACTATAGAAAAGGAGCATTCTCTTATTTAAAATGTCATCTCTTTTCAATTTTACATTGAATTGGAACTATTGAATTTCCATTCATTCAAATCGTTTCCATCAACAGCCTACTGAGAATGACGCGAATTTATTTTTACTGTTTCGTCGATTCTTTTGAATCAGTTCAATTCAAGCGTCGCATTTCTGTGTTTCAAGCTCGGATGTTTCATCTTTTTTCACAAGTGAGATCGTGTTACGATATGAGCACGACTGTACGCTGTTCTCTTGTAATAGCCACCAAGAACGGTTACAATGAACAGCACAGTAGTCACAGACAGTGTCACAAACGCTGTCTAGAGCACTCATCTGTAAATGGTATAGTTAGGTCCATTAGTTGTGAGGATGAATGTTTGGTTATCGACCTTTTGATATAATCACGTCTAGTTCACTTTAGTTTCAACAAAAAAGAACGGTTACAAGAAGTTTATTTAGACGCGAAATTGTAGATTGGAAAAATGTGTTCCATGAAAATGTACATAGAATTTTTATGAAATGGCATTTAAATATTTCGATTATGTTTTTACTCACTCGTACTATTTCAAACGTTTATGGAATATTAATCATTATTCAATTAAATTCCTGCTAATTTTTTTATATACTATAATAAAAATAATAATTTATTTGGAATATTTTTATTTTTCTTTATTAAACAAAATAACATTTATATATTTTTTAAATTTTTTAAGAATTTTTAATTCGAATATATAAAAAGAACGAATAATAAATAAACATATACTTATTAACATATATATATATATATATATATATACATACACTCACATATCTTAATATTATATTGTTCAAGTACAGATTATATAACTTACAAGTTTTGCCCCTATTCCAGTATTGTATCCCATTATGTTTTATGTTCAAAACGAGAAATATTGTAGATTTATATGCAATACTGCTTGCATGAATACATTATTATATACACATACATATATGTATGCAGTGCATACAAAACACATGCTATCAATCTCTTCTTCTAGCGTGTAAAAATTAAATGTCTCATTTCTAATTAAGTTTTATACATGAAGATATTTATATTCTTTTTATGTTCAAAGTATTTCAATTTCCTGAATGTATATTTCTTCTGTAAGAATTCTGAATGAATATGTCACTTTCTTAGTGTATTCATAAATACATACATACATATATATATATATATATATATATATATATATATATATATATATATATATATATATATATATATATATATATATATATATATAAACATACACATACATATGTATATTTAAAGAAAAGGAAAGAAATTTCTATTAAAATAACAAATTTTTTTAAATACAACAGCATAAAAGATAATCATAAAATTGTTATGTAGTATCCTTTCTCTTGTTTTTTTGTAACTAAATTTATATAAACTGTAACATATCATAATACAAATTTTAAAAAAATAAAACGAGAAACATTTTTGAATCTGTGTCACAAAATAAAAAGTTATATATTATACATACAAATATTAGAAAACTCTTTATTTATTGGCATTAATCTTCAAGTAAATAACTCTTACTTGTGAGGCTACTAAAAGAATCATAAAATTAAAATATACTGAAGTTTAAAAAGATAAAAAAAAATGTATGAAAACTAATAAATTCTGAACGAATTCCATAAACTTAAATAATTATGTATAGAGTAAAAAAACAGCATTGATTACAATTTACAATTATCAATTTTTTTATAAAAATATACTAATTCGAACGAATAAAGATTTGAATAAACCCCTCCAAAAATAATGTGAATTAATAAGAGAATTCTCTAATGCTCTTAAATAAAGTAATTTAAAAATAACTCTTTTTTATATATTTTCTATCTATATATCTTTGAAACATATTATTTTTAATTAAAATAATTCTCCAGTGTTTACCGCATGTAAATATCACATTTAAAAAAATATGTATTTACTATTTTTAGAATCACGAATAATCCACACACACATACATATATATATATATATATATATATATATATATATATATATATATATATATATATATACATATATAATTTTTGGTATTACATTTTTACAATATATTTATTCAAATATTATTTCAACATTAAAAACTAATTATATTAACATAATCTATCAACACGATCTAATAAACATATTTTTTGTATTTAAAATATACTTGATAATATATTTCTGGATATGTCCTCTGAGGTATACATACTTATCGTTTTTTACCACATATCTCAACAATATAACCGTTTTTCAGAGTACTTATCAACGAATATATATACATATATATATCTAGCAGAAACTGTGTAAATTAATCTGTTTCAGCACGTTTCTTGTATGTGGCTGATATGTGTATTGTTACTGTGCGATTGTTCTAGCTGCACACAGATGCCGCACGGTTGTATGGACACAAAAACTTGCAAATCCTTGTAACCATTGTGTTATTGTACACAAACGCAGTGTGCCCTCATCGTTTTATATGAACGTCGTTCGTTACATTTCGCTACACTACAATGTAACTATTATTGTTTTGTATCTTGTCTAAATTATTAGATAAAAAAGATTATAATCATCTATATTGTTATCTAAACGATTAATAAAAAAGTTTTCTGATTAATCGACCAAATAGGTATTATATAGAAAGGAGTTTTAATACACAGTCTACGCAATAATGTACTATATATATATATATATATATATATATATATATATATATATATATATATATATATATATATATATATATATATATATATATATATATATATATATATATATATATATATATATATATATATATATATATATATATATATAATAATTTATATATATATTATTTCAAAATATTTCCTAATATATATATATATATATATATATATATATATATATATATATATAATATCTAAGATTGTACCTAAGGAGTACCAATCATTTCCATCGTTTTTTTTTTTTAATTGCGGTAATTGAAACTGTGTATACAGAAAATATTAATTTTATGAAAAAAATATGACATATATAAGCAAGTGTTTTTTTAACACTAGTAATATTTTTTATTTTAATTTAGTTAAATTTCTGCGTGTAGGTGTGTGTTTTTAATGTAATATATTATTATTTATGTCATTTGAAATAAATATACTTTGTTAACGAACATATTAATTTAAAAGTAAAAAATTGTAATTTTATTATATTTAAACACTTTTTCAAAATTAAATTAAACTTTCTTAATATAAGTAATGCAACATTTTTTTTTTTAGATAAGTCAACGAAGACTAGTTTATATATATATATATATATATATATATATATATATATATATATATATATATATATATATATATATATATATATATATATATATATATATATATATATATATATATATATATATATATAAACATACTTTAGCGCTTTAAATTTTAAATGGGTAAATTCTTTTAAAAGCGTTTTGCTCCCTAACAAGCTTTTCATATGTAATTTGCAACTCATAATTTATAATCAATTATAGATAATAGCACCCACACTCAATATATCATTTCTTCACATCCATTGCACACAATTCTCCGTAATTTACCTTTGTCCGCTTTGTTTGGTGAACTCTGATATGTATGTTTATATAAATACATACATACATACACACACATATATATATATATATATATGTGTGTGTGTGTGTGTGTGTGTATAAAAATAAAAAAATTATTCAACATAACGCACGAATTGTTCGCGTGACCCTTATAAGCATTTAGAATTTCCAGATTCATGAGAGAATGCATAAATACATATTTACAGACTTTCTTTTTCAGAGAAATATTCGTGCATTTTAAAATTTGTTTTAATATTTTCCACGTCACCATTATTCATTCGTTTCTCTTTGCCGGTAATCCATTCTGTTTAATGCGAAAACTACATAACAACTATTTATTTCCGTTGACAGTCCCAACAAATATCTACTTTGTCACGTTCAACTTGTACCACTGATGAAAGATACAAACTCATGTTGTATCTACAAAATGTCATTGCACAGAGAACTTTGTCATTCTATCATTGATCTTATATTGAAATAGATGAAAAAATATTTTATATCCAAATATGTAGAAAAGTGTATATATATATATATATATATATATATATATATATATATATATATATATATATATCAATTTTGATAAAAAAAAAGTACATAAAAATCAAAATTTGCAGTAAAAGCTTTATTTTAATTGTACATAAATACTCTGACATAATTTTAATTTTCAATTCAAACTTATTTATTTTTTTATTATATTAAAATACTAAAATATTTTTTATTTCGACTATTTTTAATTTTATGTAAGAATTTAAATATGAAATACTAACAAATGTACGACAGTGTTGAAAAATATAATTAAAATTACTTAATTTTTAAATATGGATCTCTTTTTATAAATCAAATACGCAGTTAATCATTAAATAACAAATATTTCACAATATTATGGGTATTGTAATTGTTACAATATTTACAATATTATGCACTCAATGATAATATTTATTATTTACTATATTTTTTATTTTGTGGTTTCTTAATGATTTTTCCGATATTCTTAATTGAATATCAAATTCACACTCAAAATAATATATTGTACAAGTAAATGTTTTTGAAAAATTTTTCACCATTCCTATTAAATATTTACTTCGTCTTTAACCTATGTTTCAAAAAAGTACCATCTATTCATAACATAAACTACTTTATTCTTTTAAAGAGCAATATATTTGGAAAATAAGTTAAAGCAAATACATTTAGAAAAATAACTACATTTTAAGAAGAACATAGTGTCATTTGATGAGTGGTGTCGAGTCTCGTGTTATGTCCCTAGGGAAATCTGCACTGTTGATGCTTTGGCATCGCACAGGCGAGTTTACATCGCGCTAAACGAGTTAGTCAAACTTATATATATGGAATATGACGCCAGAGAATCTAGCACTTTCCATTAATGGTATGTTTCATACTTTAACTTAACTTCATGGGATTATGAGATATGATAAGAAACTCATTTATATTATTTCGTATTTGTTTTTCCTTCCCTTTTATATGGTGTTTGTAAAACATACCAAAAATATTCATTTTGTTGTTTATAAATACAAATGTATCTGTACTTCTAATTCTACTATTAGAAAGAGCATTTCATAATCACTTTATTTTATTATTACCATTTAATAAAATGTACAAATTAATTCGTTCAAATGAATTGTTAAAAAAAATAACACAAAAATTCAAATTATATTATAAAATACCAGGGGGCTCCATCTCCTGCTTACTACCCCCTCCCCACGGATTGCCTACGTCCCACTTACTATATATATATATATATATATATATATATATATATATATATATATATATATATTTCATTATACAGGTGTCCTAAATGAGTCTGAAGAGTTTAGATATACATTTACTTATTACTATAATTTACTATTTTTTATTATCTTTCAGTCACATTTTGACCACCCTATACAAATATATTTGAATAAATTTATTTTAATGTACATACGCATAAATATTGTATTATAAATGAAATTATATGAATATACACAAATAATATATATATATATATATATATATATATATATATATATATATATATATATATTTGTACACAACTGTTCGGCTATTTATATACGAATTTCATTTTGTTTATAAGTAGATTATTCGGTTTGTGGATTAACCGTAGCGCGATCCAACGAATCCCACGAGGTATTCATCTTCTGTGCGTAGCTTTAGACGAATTTAAGAGTATTTCTTGTACAACTGAAAATGCATTTCATTCTTATTTTTTTATATTTATATCTCATTTTTGTTTATTGAATTCTACAATCTATTGTCATATTTCGTGTATTTATTTTGCAGGAGCTTTTGTATTAGACCGTAATAAAAACGTGAAGATATGAAAATATATTATTTATGATAAAGCTTGATAATATTTATTGATAAATAATCTTTTCTTTTTGTTTCCAAAAAAAGATTTCATTGCATATTATACTGTTTTCATACTATACAGAGATATTTAATAGGGACTTTTATTGTTTTGTGTACTTAATTATAAATACTTCGTAAAATTCGGTTACTCTCTCTCTCTCTCTCTCTCTCTATATATATATATATATATATATATATATATATATATATATATATATAAGGCACATCCCCATTTGTAAAATGCATTTTCATTCAAAAATTTATGTTCCTCGAAAATTTCTTCAATATATATATATATATATATATATATATATATATATATATATATATATATATATATGTATATATGAACACATAAAATAAGTACTTTAGAAAGTAAAAGTTTACTAGACAAAAGCATTCCATAAAGCCTTTAACGGGTTAAGAAAACAGTTTTATCTCATTTATAGTAGAAGCACTTCATTTACAAGGATGGGTTTTAGAATACCATGAATGTTAAGCCAGCGGTACCGAGAGACTGTTAAGCCTTAGGGAAATCTTTGATTATATTTCAAGCAGGCATTTTACGACCGATTATACAGGCTTCTGTATGTCGCCGAGTTTTCTTTGAACGCGCAGATTAATTTAGATGTAACGTGTACCACACCCCACTTAATTTGATTATCGCAACTGATTTCATCCGCCGAGTAACTACTGCTATCCTCTGTGCCGTATTTCACTTGAAATATTTTCTTGACGCTGAGGAAATTGCTGGATCAAACGTCATCTTACAAGTACTAATGTTGCGAGAAAAACTCGTCCAACTGCCGCTATGCCTGCAAATGTCACTTTTATGTCTGATATTTTCTTGTTAGTACAAAATTTTGAGGTTACATTTCCTGTTTTATGATGTTCTCACGACAGCCATTACCTTTTCACTCATTATATTAACGGATAATTGGCTTCAAGATTCTTAGACGAGAAATACTTCGATTGATGTATAATGAAAATAAATACACTCAGCAAAACGTCACTAATTATTTTCTCTTTTTATATACATATATATATATATATATATATATATATATACATACACACACACACACACACACACACACATATATATATATATATATATATATATATATATATATAATAAACATAGGCAAATAAAGAGAATTAGTTGTTTCTTAATTAAAACTAATGAGTTTATCATAGAGTTTCATAATAATGAAACAACTAAAAATTTTTCCAATTGAAAAAATATTTTTATTGTAGCAAATAAATCAGTAAAAATGTTAATTTAATAAGAGGGTATTACAATAAATATATCTATATTTAAAAAAAAATCGAAAAAAATATTTTTATATAAAAAATATTTCGAAAACAATTTGATCACATTAATACATGTATAAAAAAATATTTTTTAAGTTTGTTTACTTCTGTTAACTTAATTTAAATAAATATATTTTATTTCAACTAAGTTATTAATATATATACATATATATATATATATATATATATATATATATGTGTGTGTGTGTGTGTGTGTGTGTGTGTTTGTATGTATGTATATTGAATAATTTATTAACAATAATAAATTATTCTTCGGGTATAAAATGCATACATTTTAAAATAAAATTATATATTTTCAATAGACAAGAAGTTTATTAAAATTATTGTAGGATGATATTTAGTATTGTCGTTACTTACCAATTATCCTGTAGTTTTCTATAAGCCTAAAACAGATCACAACAGAGAAGACTGATATAAATCAGTTTCAATAATCTAACTGAATCAAGAAGTAAAATTGATATCATGTGCTATAATATACATATATTGAATTTTATAACATCAGAATTTTAATTAAATCTGCATTGAAAATACTTGTATCTTGCCAATATCACAGATAAAGCTCTATACAATATTGACTTGATAGCATAGCTGATATATATATATATATATATATATATATATATATAGTTTGAACACAATTCTATGGTGATGAAAGGTCTTTTGGGAATTCCACGTCCTCTATAATCTCATGTTCGTTTGTCACCGTGCAACAGTTGTTGTAGACACAGTGAACATTTCTGACATTCATGCATAAAATATTTCAACACGATGTTAGACTTTTTTAAATTCGTGTTATGGCGTTTTTCCAGTTTTTAAAATCTTCAAATGTTTTTTAAAAAAAATATTTTATTTTATTTTAATTATAAATAAATTAAATAATGTTATGTTATTTGCTGTCATAATTTGTTTGAAATTATATAGTGAAAAGTTATATATATATATATATATATATATATATATATATATATATATATAGTCTATGAGAAAAAATCACTTAAAAAGTATAATTCAAATATTGTATATATCAAATAAAAATTATACTAACAATATACTCTATTGTTTATTATAGAGATATAAGTTGCTAATGACAATTGTCTCAACGAATACAAATTACAAATAACTACTTTCTTCATCATATAATTCTATGACTGTTCAGTAATCACTTAATATTAGTTTTTTCTTTAAAGCAATTTTAAATGGCCTATGTTGTCAATTTTTTTAAAAAAAATATTTTTTTCCTATCTAAAATAAGACAGTCATCTAAATGTAAAAAGCCAGTTATTACTAATCTTATAAATTCTTGTAATATTAAAAAATGATTTCTTCCTAAAAAAATGTATTAAATCCAATAAAGCATGAAATTGTTTTTGTTCATACAGTAATATATTTAATGTTTAAAAGTGTTTTATTGCAAAAGTAGTAGAAACGAAATAATTATTACTATTCTGCATTCAACAAAATTTAATTAATAATGTAATTTTTTATAACTTACTCTAATTTGTTATATGTTTGAGGAATTTTTATATTTTTGTGCTACTTTCAGAGTATTTTTCCAATTATTCTCTTTGATTACGTGAAAATATTGTATTTATTTGTAAAAATATATATAAACTACAATTAATAAACGATATATTATTATTAAATAGAACTGCATGGCAAATCATATATTAAAATAGGAAAATTAATTGGAAGAAATGAATTTATCGTTTTATAAACATTTTTTTTAAAGTTTTTCAAAAGATATCGACCTAACATTGATCGATATAAAATACGAATCAAGGGTAATGTTAATGTTTTAATGTATAAAAAATATCACGAAAATAAATACCAAATAAAATTCACACAACCGCATATAAAACATTTACCAGTTACATTTACCTACAACCTATATAGGAAACATTCTTCAGAAATATTTAACTAAACTTTAATAAAAAACGAATATCATATTTTAAAAGGATAATGAAAACAGTTTTAAAATGATAATTAATTTAATTAGTAACATGAAAAATGTTTTAAAATATTTAATTAATATATAAGCAGTACATCAAAAAAGAAACCAAACTTTTTGAATAAAAAAAAAACCTTTATATTTGGCCAAATATCCAAATGTTTATTAAATATAAAATTATTAAATATATATCCCTTTTGCATCAATACAATACTGAACACACTAAAACAATGCAAAGATAGATTTTGGTACCTCTGATTGTGGATCTATGATAGACCCATAAAGTATTAATTTATTAATTACGATGAAGATGCTATTAGAAGTATATATTAATAAAAAGTACGAATAATTGTGCATCTCTTTATAATAAAAATGTTGTATTTTGAGTAAAAATTATCTGCTTTTATTGAAATTATTTATATATACAAATATACAGGAAAATTTATTATGTTTATTATAATATACTTTTCCGAGAACGGAACTTGATAATACGGTACATATTATTTTGTCATTGTTAAATAACAACTTATGATTACTTTTATTTAAACAATTTAAAAACTATATTATTTAATTTCATTCATAAAACATTTTTTTCATATGTTTGTCTTTATAACTACACACATACAAATACTAAAAAAATATTAGCTCCATTACGATTTTGATTGCTCTATGCAAATCTTATGCTATTCATTTATTTTGGACAAGTAAATCTTTATAAAACAACATAAGTGATTGCTATATAATTGTTAGTTTTATCACAATTCATTATCTTATCTTTCTAGCTTATTTGAAAGACACAAATTTTTATTTTCTGCTTTTATTTTTCATATATTGCAAAAATCCAATTATAGATGATAAATTGTTTGTTACTACACAAATATACGATTATTCTCGTCATGTGTTTACACACAACTGCAACATATTTTTAGTATTTTTTATAAGAATAATGCTTTCACCTCAGAAACATTATTCAATGTCAATGTCAAATTATATATTTTCCTTGTTTTCACAATAATACAATACAAATGTTACATTTGTGCTAAATGTTCTATTTTATTTGTTCTCATAAAACACGTTGTTAATTTTTTATGTTCAATATTTATTTTAAATATATAACAAGAATCTAAAATTAGTTATTAATAAATAAATAAATCATTTTTATGATTGATTCGTTAAATATTAAATATTTAAATACACAATATTTTTTAAACATTATTCTTACCCAATTTTCTTCTAATAATTTATCATTATTGTAAAATAAATTTCTGATTTTACTGTTCGTTACATACTAAAAATGTTGGTTTACAATTCATAAAATTTTTTAATTTGATTATTATAAATATATGGAACCTGTTAATATTTTAAAAATTATATAAATAAATCAAATACAAAATTCACTAGTCATAATAGTTAATTCATTTGTCGTTGCTATCGTTAAATCAGCATTTCAAATCCATCGATGAAATTCAATTAACTATAAATGAAATTAATAAATATAAAAACTTCAAAAATATCAGTAAATAAATATATTAAAAATCAAAACATAAAAATAATATTTTTTAATTTACTCATATATATATATATATATATATATATATATATATATATATATATATATATATATATATATAAAGAAATTAAAAATACGTTTAAAACTGAAAAAATTATAAAAAAAATAATTTTAATGACAATAAGGAATTTATATATACATACATTTGAACGGCTGTTCATATATTATTATATTTTAAAATCATTTAAACATCCTATTTAAAAGTAAACATTTATGTGTATATGAATTAAGATGAAAGATTTAAAGACATATCTAAAATTTTATTATTTTAATTACATTTATTTGTTTAAGATGAATTTAAATTTATTATATATAATATATATAGTGTGGCCTAAATAAGACTGAAACGTTTAAACATACATTCATTTTCTATTCTTTACCCTCCTTCAGCATCATTTGAGTCACCTATATAAATATGATACTAAATATATTAATACAAAAAAAAGTTGTTCCAAATAACGTAAAATTCAAATAAAAATTTCAAATTGCAAACAGATAAATTTTCTAATAGTATATTTTAAAAAATTGCTGAATTTATATTATTTGTATTATTTTTATTTTTTTTTTATTTTTATTTTTGCAAAAAAATAAATATCATGTTTTAATTTTCATTAATTATTTCTTTCATGTACATTTTATTGTAATTTATCTTTGAAGTCACTGTATATTGAATTGTGTTTATAAACTTTTAAACTCAAATAATGTTCTGCAAATAAAAATATGGATTATAAAATTCTGTAAATATTTTTAAGTTGTCTTTAAATGAATTTGTTTTACTTGCACGTATTTCACATTCTTATACATTATAATATGTTTTCAGTGGTAAGCCTGCTCCATTTGTCTCGTCTGACAGTGATGAATGTAATGCTGTCCACCAGTCTCTAAGTTTATAGAAGCCGTGATCCAAGCGATTTTTTTATTCATTTATTTTACCTGAAACTACGACAAAACATTTGGCAGAGGTAGATCAAAACGTTTAAATTGAATAAAAAATGAGGTCGATTTTTCAAATTATATTTGTCGAATTGTTTCTTAACCACATACTTTTTAATACAATAATAATATATTTACATTTTTTTATTTAAGTTAATTTTACCGAAAAAATCGTCCATAATTAGAATTATTAATAAATAGTGTCTATAATTTTAATTCATTATTAAAATAATATTTACAAGTACTAATTTCCATCAATCATTACTAAAATAACTAAACAAAAACATTGATTAGAAAAATATTAATTTAAACATATACGTTTTTTGACTAAAAAAAATAAAACATTAATTTGAACTTTACAAATTCTTCATTCTACCATTGAAAATATATCTTAATAAAAAATAATTCTCTATTCTTCTGTTCTCTGGTATAGTATTTATTATGCCATTACTTTTTAATACCAAAAATACACAAATGTAAAATAATATTTACGTTTAAAATATATTACATAAAATGCTCAAATGAGACTAAAGAGTTTAAACATATATTACTTGATTTATTATCATTTTCTTGATTTATTCTTTACTATCCTTCATTCTCATTTGGCCCACCCTATACATTAATTTTTATTTTATTTTCTTATTAATCGATTAATGCGCTTTATATTAAATTTTCATTGAACAGTAGAAACCACTACTGACGTAAAAGTTTTTAAAAAAATATTTTCAGACATACATTATTTTGCAACTATTTAATTTTAGTCATTTTTATAAATTTAATGAACTTTTAAATTTCACTTTTTAATAATAATTTGAAACAAAAGTAGTTTAATATCTATAATTAATAAATTATTTGAACATTATATTCTGTAAAAAGAACAAATATCATTATATTTATTATAATTTGTTTAAAATATGTCTGTTTTAAATTTATTTCATATCAAAATCTATTATACACTATTGTTGTAAAACAATTTAAAAAAAATAAAAGCATTAAACTATAGTTATATATTTTCTAAAAATGTATTTTAACCGTTATATTTTCTTCTTTGCAGAACGTCTGAACGTTCTTTATGAACGCAACTGGACACGATTAGTTCATGAACAACTTAGAAAATTTGAAACAAGTATTGTAGCTGCAACAAAAGTTGAAGGCTACGATGGAAAAGATTTATTAGATTCTGAGAGACAATGGTCTTTCAGTGGTTCACTTTTATATTCTATAACTGTGATCACAACAATTGGTAAGTTGTCAGCTACTAATATAAAATTAATAATATCATTCGATAAAAACGCATCAACGTGTTTTTTTTCTTACAGGTTACGGTAACTTAGCACCAAAAACGCCTGAAGGAAAAATAGTAACGATGTTGTACGCTTTAATTGGAGTTCCGCTCATGCTTTTGTGCCTATCCAGTTTAGGATCGCTCCTTGCTGAAACTTTTCAATTTATTTATTCCTACTTATGTTGTGTACCCTGTACGACTCGATCACATCATAAGAAAAACATTTCTACGAATTCTTCTGAAAAAAAATATACACATTCTTATCATAGAGCACCAACTAGTCCTAACCATCATCATCAAAAAATGAGAGATAGACATGGTAAGTGTGTATTTCCATAGTAAATCCATTTCAATATAAAATTATTATTTTATTTTGTAAAAAGTTAATTATATTTTTATAAAGTTTCAAAAATACACATTAACTAATATACATAATCAATGAATACACATTTAATACTGCAAATTAAAAAAGTTCTTAAAAGATAAATCTATATAAAAACAATAAAAATACAATTTAGTTCCATTTTTTCATCACACTAATATAATAATTATATTTGAACGTTATTTTTTTAATATAAAATAGATATTTATGTGCATTGCTAATTTTAAACAAAATATTTTAAAAAAAAATATTTTTACACCAAAATTCTAAAATGTAATTCATATAAATAAAATTCTATTTTTTATAACAATATTGTGTATACATACATATATACAATATATATATATATATATATATATATATATATATATATATATATATATATATATATATAATGTAAATTATCGGAGAGTTAGAGAATTTTTAATTGTAATATGTATAACTAATTATTAAATACATATAGGTATTTTTTTAATTATTTTCTATTTTTAACATCTATCAAGCCTAAAATATATTTTATTGCAAAATATTTTCATTTTATATAAAAAATTACTTTATTATGATTTTTAAATGATCTCTTTTTGAATACATTTATTTCTTATATTCCTTTCTAAAAATGACAATTTATATAACTGTCCCACACGGTAAGCACGTTGTAACGTTGAGAAATAGTTATTCTTTTAATTATATCTAATCATTTAATTATTGACTAATTCAAGAGAAAAAAATTAAACAGATTTTAAAATTTTACAATAAATAATTACTTTGTAAATCTAACAAATAAATAGTAACTATTTTTACATTCCCCTTTTTCACATTATAGTTAATACAGATATTTAATTTAGTGACAAAAATTGAGTTTTCACTTTCTATTATTATTAACTACTTACTTTTCGGCACTTTTAACATTGCTTTTAAAAAAAATATGTAATTTTTTTAAAAAACAATACACACATGTTTACCAATACCGAATTATTATCCATCAATAATTCATACAATATCAAATATTTATCTTTCCAGAATTACAATTGATCTTTTATAGATCTATAAAAAAACGATATCTTTCAATACATCATATATATATATATATATATATATATATATATATATATATATATATAAGGGTCGTTTGATAAGTATGGTAAAAAAGTAAGAAAAACTAAATTAAAAAAATTAATTTAATTAATTAAATTAAACAATAAATAAATTTACCATACTTATCAAACGACCCTCGTATATATGAATATGTATAAATATTTCAAAATTTCAGAAGCTGTGAGTATTCATCGTCACTCGGAAATACATGAAGTGCAAGTACCGAGAAAAACATTACTTGCAACAGTAAATGCTGGAGGCCGACCAAAACTACAATCTCGTGCCCTAACTGCAGAAGTACATCAACTGTTAGCAGAGTGTAACGAATGTCCTACAACACCTGTTCATTCTTCTCATCCAAGACGCACTAGTGTGCCCATTCCACCAAGACCTCCCCAATGTGCAGTATCAGTCGATACAGACGATGGCGAAGACGCCGATGATAGCGAGCATAATCATGGGTAAATAATAAAAATATTAATTAAATAACACACCAGTAATAAAATTCTATACTTGTTATTATATATTTGTTACTATAGGGTGGCCTAAATGAGATTAGACAGTTTAGACATACATTTATTTCTTTTTATCATTTACTATTTTTCAGTCTCATTTGGACCTAATATAAAATTCAATTCAATTCGATCACAATAATATACTTAAATAAATTAAATTATATTTTATATATTTAACTAATTTATTATTTTGAATTATTAATTCTTTTATTTTAAAGATTACTCGTATTATATTTTATTACTTTAAAATATTTATATACTTTTCAACAACTTATTAAAATTTATATAATATTAAAAAAAGGTTATAAATATATTTTTTTTATAACATATGTATTATAAACCACTTAATATAAGCCATAAACAATATTGCTATTAATTATTGTACTATTTAATTTTTGCAGTTTATTTATAATTAAATAATTTTAACAACTACATTATAGCAAATATTTTTAAATTAAAAATATTTTCGTAATATTTATTATGTTCATTAAATATAATAATTGTCTGTTTAATGTATTAAAATTAAAATAATGTATATTTTTAATATATATATATATATATATATATATATATATATATATATATATATATATATATATATATATATATATATATATATATATATATATATATACACGTGTATGTGTTTATCTGTGTACGTATGTGTGTGAGTAAACATACAAATAAATATTTTTTAAAAAAATATTTTTCAATATTAAAATAGAAAATCAATATGAAATATAATTGGCGTATTTATTTTAAAAAAATATTTATAATATACATATAACAACCAAATTATAAATAAAATCATTAGGAGTTAATTAAATTTTTCATTGTTAATGCAATTTATGAATTTAATTTTAGAATGTGCCCACATGACACCCCTTCGCGGATTCCTCTCATTTGGCGTCCACCTGATGGCGGAGAATCGTCCGCTCAATCGTCCAGCCCTCAGCAAACATCGTCGCAAGAAACATCAATACGTGTACCGATAATTTTAGTAATAATAATAATCTCGGCTTATATTTGTATCGGGGCTGCAATTTTTGCAGCATGGGAAGACTGGTCATTTTTAGATGGAGCTTATTTTTGTTTCACGACGTTATCGACGATCGGTTTCGGCGATCTCGTGCCAGGAAAATCGTTCCAAAGTACAGACACACACAGTGGACAGTTGCAATTGGTGGCATGCTGTGCATATCTTTTAGTAGGACTTGTTATTATCGCTATGTCTTTCAGTTTAGTACAAGAAGAAGTAATAACGAAATGTAGACAAATCGCGATTTCAATCGGATTATTGAAGCAACACTGACAGTGGTTGGAGAACTTTCATTATTTAAATATATTCTTTGCAGTGAACACAACATTTCAGTCTAACCATAAAATGATAATCTTATAGTGCTGAAATATATTTAAAAACACTACAATTTGTGATTATTTGGTGAATTTATTGTACATATTTAATATACATACATTAAATATATATATATATTTCAAATAAAGAAAAATATTTCTAAATTCAGTTGAATATTTATAAAATAATTTTGTATTTTTATATTTTTATCAGTTTTAACGTTTTTTTACAGAAGAAAAAAAAAGAAAAAGAAACTATTTCATTAAATTAATAAAACACATTTTTTATAAAATAAAAATAAAAAAAAATACTAAATTGATTTTTTTACTATATTTGACCAATGCAATACTTTTATATAATTTAATATGTAATATTAAATTATATAAAAAAAAAATTATATAAAATTGTTTGACATTCATTATTGAAATGTCAAACAATTTTAATTTGTTAATATTTCTCAATTATAAAACTCATATACAAAACATATTTTCATTAAATAAAAATTAACATCAATTTGACATATAATTGAAAAAAATATATTTCGAAATAGAAACTTTTAAAATTAAATATTTATAAAGTAATTTTATTACATAAAATAATAAAAAAGTAAAAATCATAAGTAAAATCAAAAATACGTAATTACTTTTTTATACATATAATATACGAGGGTCGTTTGATAAGTATGGTAAATTTATTTATTTAATTCAATTAATTAAATTAAATTTGTTAATTTAGTTTTTCTTACTGTTTTACCAAACTTATCAAACGACCCTTGTATATACAAGGCACAACTAGAAAGAAAGAATCGTCTAGATGTGCAAAAAAATGTAAAGACATTTTTAAAATGTATTTAATGTACATTCATTATATAGGTTAATCCAATTGTAAGGCCTAGATTTGTGTTTTATTAAAAAGAAACTATACACGTTTCCTTATACACCACCTATATAAATAAAACACAAATCTAGGCATCACATTTGGATGGCCCTATACTACTTTTCTACATAAACACTAAGTAAATGAAGACACCATATCATGAGACTAGCTTTTGTATTCCCTTTTTCAAGTCATCGCTAAATCTTTCAACCAGTCCTTCTCAATATCTTTTGTTTCCTTATCACTTCTCAGACTCTGGCCGTCTAAAACCCTCTTGAAGTGAAGCAACAAGTAATAATCACTAGAAACAAGATCAAGATTGTATAGAGAATGCAGAAAATGTCCGACCAGAATTGTTTGGTAACGTACACGTGCGGGTTCCGGTGTTTATTGAAGAACAAATACCACTGCTCAAAACCCCACGTAGATGGTCCTGAATTACGCGTCGTAACTTCTTGAATAATTCGAAATTCGACTCAGATTTTATAGTGGTGACAATGCAGTTTACAGGTGGTAAGGTTTTAAATATTTACATTTATTTTAAACGAATACAGATAACTGAGAAAATAATTTAAACCGTAACGACGACCTAAACATGTTCTACTAAATACATAGAAGACGGTAACGTCAGTAGGAAACGACAAAGTTGCTCGAATAGCGCTATAATAGCGCTATACGCATATCATATATATATATATATATATATATATATATATATATATATATATATATATATATATATATATATATATATATATATATATATATATATATATATATATATATATATATATATATATATATATATATATATATATATATATATATATATATATATATATATATATATATATATATATATATATATATATATATATATATATATATATATATATATATAAACTGTTATTTCTAGTATCTTCATTGTTTTACATAAAACATTATTACAATTAAAAAATTTAAATCTAAGAGTTAAGAGCTTTATAAATTTTAATTTTTATTATTTATTTTCAATCATTAGTAAATAAAATTATTGATTTATAAAAGAAATAAATAAAAATGTAAAATTTACTTTTTAACAAAAATCTAACAATTGAACAATAAAATAAATTGTGTTTCAATTGTTACCTCGACATTTCTAATTGTACACAAGTGTTTTTAAGAAATTGATATATTGAAAATGGAAACATTATCAACAAATAATACTATATTAAATGAATCCCCACCATTTTCTCCAGACTCGTTGTATAATTCGCCAAGAAGTTTTACATTTGATCGACCTTCTCGTAATATTGGAAAATTAGGAAATTTACGTTCTGTCCAAGAAATCCGTATCCTTTAAAATATTTCATAAATTACATATATATATATATATATATATATATATATATATATATATATATATATATATATATATAACCTCAAGTTTATATAAAAACTCTCTTAACTTATAAATAGCTTCTAATTTCCGCCATGTCTTTTCAAAATTCCCTTACTTCAATATGATACAATCTGAAGTAATAGATGATGTATTATATACTGGTAAATTTCTAAACTTATTTAATATGTATTATATATATATATATATATATATATATATATATATATATATATATATATATATATATATAAACATTCAATTACTTTAGCAAAAAAAAAATATTTTTAGATAATTCTATTGTTGTATCAGCACCTACAGGATCAGGAAAAACAGTCATTTTTGAATTAGCTATTATTAATTTACTTATGTTTATAGAAAATAATCAGTACCATGGAGATTTTAAAATAGTATATAGTATGTTTTATTTTATAAAAATATATTACAATAATCTTTTATAAATTAAAAGTTTCATAGTAAAATATTTTAAATATTGATTTTCAGTGGCTCCTATGAAATCTCTTTGTTCAGAACGATTAGTTGATTGGCATGAAAAATTTTCCCAAATTGGTTTACGATGTATAGAAATAACAGGAGATAGTGATAAAGTAGAATTTAATAATTTAGAATCATTTCGAGTTATCATCACTACACCAGAAAAATGGGATTCATTAACACGCAAATGGAGAGATAATAAAACTATCGTTGAATTAATTAAATTATTTATGATTGATGAAGTATATAAACTTTTTATTTTAATTATAACTATACATATTGTTACAATCTATATCAACCTATTGCTGAGTGAAAGCGTTTTTGAATGTTACCATTCACTGGTACGTGGTCGTACTCACCACACTGACCAGGCAGGTTGTCGAGGTATTATCGTATATACATGTATAATATATATATATATATATATATATATATATATATAACTGACCAGTGGTATAGTGATTAGCATCATGGCCTATTATGTGGTAGAAATGCATTTTAATCTCTGTTGAAGATATAAGATAGATGAAGCTCTTTAACTAATGTGAGAACAACCTATCTAAAGTCGTAAACCTTAAATAAAAATTCTCACCAACCCACCTGGTCAACATGATGAATATGACCAGATACCAATGAATGGTAATATTCATTGAGGCTTTCACTCAGCAATGGACTGATATAAGTTAATATGACGTGTATGTGTACATATATATATATATATATATATATATATATATATATATATATATATATATATATATATATATTCACACACACTTGTACATATACTAAGACCTTTACATATACATTTTCAATCATTTTTTTCTACCATTCGTAATTTCATTTATATTCAAATATAACAAATTTAAAAGCAATAGTAATGAATTAATTTGATAAAAGATTAATATGTTTATACAAACAGATATAAACTTAATAAGATATTTTATAACAATATAGTTAAAAGGAATTCTATGTACTTTTAAATTGGAGGTAAAAGTATATAAATTATAATTATAAACTCTTGTTAATACATTTGCATGTTTATAAACATATTACAATATATCTACTGTCACTTTAAAAAACATCTTGACCTTTTTGTATTTATTTTATATTTTTTAAATATATATATTTATTAATTTCATATAAGATTTTTTTATATCCTTTAATAAGCTCATTTTATTTCATCAAAGTTGTTTGTTTTAGATTCATTTACTAAACAGTTCTCATCGTGGACCAATTTTAGAAGCTGTTGTAAGTAGAATGAAAACGATTCAAGATTCTTTATATGTAAATGAAAATAATAATAGAAATATAATATTACATAAAAAAATTAGATTTATAGCAGTATCGGCTACAATTACAAATATAAAAGATATAGCTGAATGGCTTGGCTCTGAATCATCAGCAAAATATTTTTCTATTGGTGATGAGTATCGCCCAGTTAAACTACAAAAAATTGTTCTTGGATATCCATGTTCTTATAACTGGACAGCTTTTAAATTTGATCTTTCTTTAAATTATAAATTACAAAATATAATTAGTCAATATTCAGAAAACAAGCCTACATTAATATTTTGTAGTACAAGAAAAGGAATTCAACAAGCTGTTGAAACATTATATAAGACATTAACTTTTCAATTTTCACATGAACAAAAAAACAAAATTACAGAAATAGCACAACAATTTTTAGATAAGAAATTAAAAGATTTAGTTAACAATGGAATTGGTTACCACCATGCTGGTATGTTAGTTGAAGATAAAATAATTATTGAAGATTTGTTTCGGATGGGATTATTACCTGTTCTTTTAACAACAAGTACACTATGTGAGAAAATTTTTAAAATATTATAAATTATATATATATATATATATATATATATATATATATATATATATATGTACACACATGTATACTTCACAGCAATGGGTGTTAATTTGCCAGCACACTTAGTTATTATAAAATCCACACAAATATTTCAAAATAGAGGATATGCAGAATATAGTGAAATTGAAATATTGCAAATGATTGGCAGAGCTGGACGACCACAGTTTGATACTTCAGCTGTAGCTATTATAATGACTAAAAATACAAACAAAGTAAGTACCCTTATATATACGTTTTATGAAATATAGATTACTGTTGTCTTTAAAATATAAGGTCAACCAAATGTGACACCCAGATATGCGTTTTATTAAAAAAAAAGCATGTGTACAGAGTGGTGTATAGGGAAACATGTATAATTTCATATTAATAAAACCGAATCTAGATGTTATATTTGGATGACCCTATTTTAATAAATTTAAATTAAAAATTCACTAAGATATGACTAAAATTACTATTATATTGAAAAGTTAATTTATTACTTCATTTTTTAAATTGTGAATAAAATTTAAATGATATATATTGATGTAATAATTGATTACATTCATATTTTACATTTTAAATTTTTATAAGTATTTACACTATTGTCATGAATTAAGCTAAACTAAAATTTTATTGGGTAATATGAAATGAACATTATTAACAAAATATGTTTATATAAAATGTTTATTTGGAATCCCATACAAACTACTGTTTGAGATGTTAAAAAAAATTATGTGTATATATTATAAAATTGTTTAATACATGTATTTATACAAAATAATTTATAAAAATAATACAGCTTTATAAAATAATACATTAATTCATTATATATATATATATATATATATATATATATATATATATATATATATATATATATATATATAAATTAAATGAATATCATACTTATATTTCGTTGATATTTACATTAAACATATGAGATATAAATTTGGCCTATATAAATATCATAATATTCATTATTTAAAAATATCAATGCATGATCTTGAAAAGAAATGTAAACTCACTACAATATAAAAATCATGTCCATTTAGACTAATATGAAATAATCTTCATATTTTGCAACTTTTGTATGTTATGAAAGAGATTTTGACTTATCCTTGGAAGGGATTGGCATTTGGTGTAAATGATATTTTTGGCACAAATCCACTATCTCCATCTACTGTATATTCCACAGTCATTAACCGTCCATCAGCTAATAAAACATAGTAACTTCCGGTAACTTTTCCAGCTTGATCACCTACTTCGCTTGCACCAAAATAATTTTTTGTTGGTTGATCTTCAACTTTATATTGAAAGTCATACTGCAATTAAAACATATATATATATATATATATATATATATATATATATATATATATATATATATATATATTCAGCATTTTTATAATTATTAAATTAATAAAAGTAATAAATGTTGAAATTTAAAAAATGTAATTTGTTGTTTAGTTAACGTGGCGAATTCACTCTAACAAAAATGAATTGCTCATCCCATTATCAAAAAATTTTATAAAAGTGTTCAATAATTATTTATTGTTGCTTTTGTTCACTGATATGCATTTCAATAACCAATTTAGAGCATTTCAAAATTATTGTTAAAAAGGTTGCTAGATAAAATCATCACAAATATTTCAAAATGCATGGAAATTGACATTAAAAAACTAAGTAAACAGTAGATGATTCTTGAACACTTTTTTAAAATCTTGTGATATTGGAATAAATGATTCATATGTTAAAAGGAAATATTTATGATTAACCACTTAATACAATCAATAGTAAAATATTTGTACTAATAATAATTATAGCCATCATTTGAATAAAGTAATAATAGTATGTTTCTCAAAATTATTAAAAAAGATTAAAATGCATGTAATGTAAAAATTACAATGCAGGGCAAGTAGGACTAAGCATCTATATCCAATACATGTACAACTGATACAAATTTAATTAAAAAATATTATTTTTAGTCATCTCATATATATATATATATATACACACACACACACACACACACACACACACGCATACATGCACCATTGCTTTTCTCGTGATACATGCAATTGTGAATAAAGTTATTTGCGATCATTAAAGTTCTAAGGTAATTGTTCATGATTAGAGTAAATTAATGACATTAATTTTTGGATGAAATTATTTTATATATACAGATATACATATATATATATATATATATATATATATATATATATATATATATATATATATATACATATGTATATATATATATATACACCCACACACACATACACACAAACTTGAATGTATATATACATATTAATTGTTACTACAAAAATTTAATTACAAAAATAATGTAATTTTGCTTATTTATTTTTAACAATATATTATTATATAATTAATATTTACCGGTTCAGGATGTGAAACTCTTGTGTCAACAGGAGATTGTGGTTTACCTGTGACAACTATAGTAATGATGACAACACATAAAATGGTGATTTTCATCATGATTTTGTCTAAGTGAATATCTGCAAAAATATTTATTGAAAAAACTGTATGTATATATATATATATATATATATATATAAGTATATATATATATATATATATAAGTATATATATGAATTAAAACAAATCAGTTAACATTTTTACCAATATAATTTTTAAAATAATTCAAAAGACATGTTATTAATAAATATAAAAAAGAAACGTTTTTTACTCCCTTTACCTGTATTTTTATTAGTGTTCTTAAATAATATAGTTTAATTGAAATTATTTCACGCTATAAATTTTTCAACAGTGTTATTCGTTTAAAAATTTAATATTAATAAAATTTAAAAACGCATAAGCACATCAATAAATACAATCTTAATTTAATGAAAAAGTAATTCATATTTCTATATAAAGTTAGTTACAATAAAAATTATTTTATATTTCACTTTTTTTATAATTATTAAAAATAAAAAAATGAATTTGATGTTAATTAATCTACTTCATGTAAACATATAATAAAAATTAGAAAACAAATATTTTTGAATAAATTTGTATTAAAAGTTATTTGAAAATATTAGAAAAAATATTTTAGTAATTTCACTTAAAAGTTAATAAAATTTATATATATATATATATATATATATATATATATATATATATATATATATATATATATATATATTTAATGTGGAATAGAAAAAAAAGGTATGAAACCGCTAAAGATGGAAAGTTTTGGGAAAAGCTTCCATCCAACAATAGATAAAAAGAGAGTGATATAAATATAATAAATAATTTAATGATATAGAAAGTGTTATTCAAATATAGTTTGTATAACAACCTATTATATGTCAAAAATGTTTTAAAGTAAAATAAAAAGCACTTTTTTATAATCACTCATTTTGCATCATTCACAATAACAATATAAATACTAATTCCATTCTATTCACTAAATCCACTTAACATTTAGTTGTAACCCACCTTTTGATAAATAATCGCAAGAGATATCACTCACTACAATGATGTATTATGATAATGGAAAGAGATTTTATATCTTCAGAAACAATTTTAACTGGGTGGTGGGGTATATATATTTCATTAAATAGTTTTTTTACATAGCATTTGAAAAGGTGGAACAAGGCCATTTAAAATGGAGATTTAATGGGGGGTAAAATATATTGTGTTACAAGTTATATATATATATATATATATATATATATATATATATATATATATATATATATATATATATATATATATATAATGTAATGTAATATAATTTTTGACTCTTGTTTATTTTCTCATCTATTCTTTTCTTATCCAATAAGATATGTTTCAATTTGTTGTTTTTCCTAGTATACATCTTATTTACTTCTCTGTATTGTTTGAAATCTTTAAATTAGTTTAGCGCTAAAAATATACCTTTTACGGCTATAGATACGGACTAGTAAAATCTATTTAGCAAATCATTTTTTTCAGGCCAAATGGGATCTTTAATTTA
>CP092088.1:33887506-33892506 GCA_029203775.1 Neoneuromus ignobilis
TTACATAGTCTTAAAAGGATCTTGAATTTACGAAATCAACCCTGATTAGTAATAAAAAAAATTATCATAAATATTTTCATTTTTTCACCTTCAAATATTCGTTTTTTATTTGAACTCATCCTTTTTTAATTTATTTTTGTTTCGATTACTCATTGTATTGTAATACTTGTTTAACATATTCTAAAATTAATTTTGCATCTTAAAAAATATTTTTTAATTTATTTTCCGTCACAATCTGTAATATTAATTATTAAGAGCTTGTTAAGATAATAAAAAGATGGGTTTAAAAAAGGTATTGATTTGTTCAAAATAGAAAAAATTAAAAGAAATTTTGATCCAACAGTAGACTGATGACGGTAATTGGCAAAAAATAACAATGATGCTTATATATATATATATATATATATATATATATATATATATATATATATATATATATATATATATATATATTTATTAATAAGAAACAAAATAAACTATACATATATTTTTGTGTTGTTAATAAACTATACACATGTTTCTTGTTAATAAAACACAAATCTAGGCGTCACATTTGGATGACCCTATATATACATATATATATATATATATATATATATATATATATATATATATATATATATATATAAATATATACATAATTGTGTATGTGAAAAAAAGAAACAAATTAGAAACATTATGTGAAACTATGCTTTATTTTTTAAGCAGATCATTAATATTTAAACATAATGTAAGTAAATTCTATTAACTATACTGACACATTCTTTTTGTTTTCATGTATTAAATTCTTTATCAATATTTGGTAGTATAAATTAATAGTAACAATTATTTTTTATGGAAAACATTAAAAATAAATTTAACTTGTATACTTTCCGTAAAATAATAATTATCTTTAATATCCTTTTTGTATAAAAAAAAACAAATTAATTAATAAAAAAAACAATCACTACTTACAGTAATAGTACGTAATTGATATTTCGGTTGAAGAATAATAAAAAGGATAATATTTTTTATTTCGTTGACTTTGTAAGTACATCCTATGTAATTAGAAAAATGTAATTAACAAAGATTTACCTTTATAAATTACAAGCAAATCTATCTCTCTGAATTTATAAATTTCATTATCAAAAATAACGGAAGTTGTAAATGATAGTGTTACACCTCATATCTGTAATTACATCCAAAATAAGTTTATTACGATATCTCAGTCATCATACATAATCTAACAATTTTTGATGTTGATCTTTGAATTACATACCATACATTTCAACATTTTTTTCCCACGACATATTTATCTTACTTTATATATTGTAGTATGGCCGTAATACTGCTTCCGAAATATATTGTAAACAACACATCATCAGGTCAAATACATGATTTATTCTAATGCTGAGAACATTTTTATAATTATATATATATATATATATATATATATATATATATATATATATATATATATATAATATGTGTTAAATAGACTGATTATGCAAATAATGACGAAATTATTTTTATTTTGGCGAAAATTACAAGTTTTAGTTAATTTTTGTTTGTAATTAAGGTGTACTTTGTATAATAGAAAAATAACGTAATTATTGTAGAGTCTGTTATTTTATCAATTACACACACACAGACATATATATATATATATATATATATATATATATATATTATTAGTTTCTTTCTATCTCTTTCTATCCTCTCCCAAAACTTTCTACTTCGATCAATCCAAAATCCCTTACTTCCCACTCCATTCTTTATATGTCTTTCATATGTCTCTGTCTTTCATAACTTTCTTATGTCTCTGTCCCATTTATTCATTTTTATATTTCTGAGTTTTTAATCAATAATTTCTCTAGTCTATCGATGATCTCTTTTTGCTATGACCAGCCCATTTCCATTTCTCACTTTTGCTATAATGTGAGCAACTTTTGTTTTCTTTTTGATTCACTTAATTTTATTTCTGTTCCTAACATGCAACTTTTTATCTTATTTGTGCTGTATGAAGCCACTAAATTATTTTGGCATTAAAGACCCATGTGTCACAGCCACAAATGAGAATAGATGGGATACAGTAATCAAATTTTTTTCTTTCAACATAAAAAAATATTCGATTTTATTATAAGAATTTTATGAAAATTGTCATCCTACTTTTATTTTTCTATTCGATTCGTCTATAAATGTTCTTTTAGTGTTAGTGAATTTTTCTGGATATCATATTTTTTTTCTATTTATACTCCTTTAAATTGTTTTTTTTTGTCATCTAAAAATTCATTGTACATTTGACTTATTGAGGCTCAACATAATATGTATATATATATATATATATATATATATATATATTTAAGCAATTTTAATATTGAAGTTCAAGTGTATATTTTAAAAAAAAATCAATGTTAGAATATTTATATATATTATACACGAAATTATTTTTCTATCCTTCGATAAACTGAAAAAACGATTATTTTCATCAATGCTGACAATAAATGTTACAAAGAGAATGGAATATTCAAATTCATGGTGGGTTTAAATTATTCTATAATAATAATTTTCAATTAAGATATTTTTGCATACATATTCATAAACATGTAATTATATACATTTATATGTTTTTTTATTATAAAATTATGTCTAAAAAAACATTTAAAAATTACATCACAACAAAAAGAATTTTGAAATTTTTGTGCATAATGAATGAAATTAGTTTTTTTATTAGACACTTTTTCTAAAAGGAATAATATTTCTTATTCATAAGTTAATTTAACACAAATGCATAGAATTTTTTCCTGATAAATATTACTTTTTGAAATATGGGTTTATTTAAACTACAACAATTTGTTTACGTAAAATTAATGACTGTCAAAAATGTATACAACAAAGACTATTTATATACAGTTTAAATTATTGTAACATGGAATTTAAATTCAAATAATATCAAAACCATGAAATATATAAATTACAAATGTATTATTTTAAGTTAAAAATCATACAATTAATATATACGAAATTGAGTTTTTGAATCTTATTATAAATTCATGCACAAATATATATATATATATATATATATATATATATATATATATATATATATATATATATATATATATATATATATATTTGGCTGTCTGTATGTATGTATGTATATATTTATGTATTATAAGGCTATACATATTTAAAAAATATATGTTAATAAAAATGTTATTTTTTGGGGAAATACCAGGGTGCTCCGTTCCCTATTCATTACACTCGCCGAGCCTCGGGAGGGGTCTACACCCTCCTCGCTACGCTCGCTCCATCGGGTGGCTCTGCCAATGGCTCGCTTCACGCGCACCTTCCGTGATACTTGCAATCATGAGTGATGTTTATTTGTAATCGTTAAAGTTTGGAGGTAATCGTTCACAATCAGAGTAGATTAATGACATTAATGTTATAATGGAAATATTTCATATATATATATATATATATATATATATATATATATATCATCATCATCATCATCATAACGCCCACATCAGTCCACTACTGGACGAAAGCCACAATGAATGCTAACATTCATTGGTATTTGGTCATATTCACCACGCTGACCAGGCGGATTGGTGAAGATTTTTTTATTCGGGGTAACAGTTATTTTTTACGATTTGTCGGCAATGCTCAACCCTCGACTTGAAAACGAGGGACTCTCCGACTGGGAATAATCTCCCGCATGACACGCGGTGATGCTAACCACTGTACTATCGGTATATATATATATATATATATATATATATATATATATATATATATATATATATATATATATATATATATATATATATAAATTAAACAAAATGTTCTTTTTTATTAATAAATGCGATTTTTTCAATTCTATTTAACCTAAGGAAATATATATATTTGAGTAAGAGTTGGATGAGGTTATTCACGGACAAGAAATAATAGAATGTCGGGAAAACATTTAGGAAGATCTAATGACATTCAATGAAGTTTTTGCCTAGCACAAGACTGATATAGGTTATTATAATAATGATGATAAAATACAATACATACACACACACACACATATATATATATATATATATATATATATATATATATATATATATGCGTGTGTGTGTTTTTGTGTGTATAAATAGATAGGGAGATATATTATCGAAATATTATAATAATCTTTTAAATAAAGGTCAGACTGTTATGGGAAAAAATAAGAATCTGAGAACTTATATATTTACTCACAATTAATTCAAAATAATTAATTAATTCTTTTAGTATTTAAATTTTAATTAATAAAATTAGATCATTTGCGTGCGCTTAATAAATATATTTTTCAATGAAATATATCGGTTTACATACGTACCAAATAAATATTATTAAAATATTATAATTTATTTTTTTCAGGAACAATTCTAAATTTCTTATTTTTATTTCAAATCATCACACACACATACACACACACACACACACACACATATATATATATATATATATATATATATATATATATATATACGTACCTTTAGTTATATTTTTTCTTTAAACAATTTATTTATTTATTTGAATGAAGAAATATAGTTACATATATCATGTGACCCCAATTATGTTATTATACTAACGCAAGACGTATGACAGAAGTAACTGTGTAAAACATTTCGCTAATAATATCGTGGGAGTGTGACAAACCACGCGTTTCAAAATATATATTTCATTAAAAGACGATTTAATCTCTCAACAATTCAAGTGAACACGCTAAAATGCAAATACCCAACCTTGACTAAAAATACCTTTTGCAGACAGTACCTTATTAAATGTAATACTAACAAGCATAGCTAATTTTGTTAATTATCTAATTCAGAACAATTAATGCTTACGATGTGAATACATATAAATAGTTTTTGTAGACAAATTAATGTGCTATGTATAATACACAACTTACTATATAGAATGTTTGTCTGTTTATATTTAAATGATTAAATGCAAATAATAATAAAATTGATTGCATATTTTAAAAT
>CP092088.1:33897506-33955006 GCA_029203775.1 Neoneuromus ignobilis
TTTTGAAATGAAATTGTAACTTTTAGAATGGTTTAAAAAATAATGAAAATTGTAAAAGATAATACATATTTCAAAAAAATATTTTTACTAAATTGACAATAGTTAATAAGTTAATAGTTATTTATTAATACACAAGTGAGTATTTCCAAAATTATAACATATTTCTTCTGAATTTTAAAAGCAAAGTTTGCAGTCTCATTAAAAATTGGTAAAAAATATACTTTATTGTACGTGTATATATTCATAATAGATTTATAATGGAATTTTTATAAAATTCTAGATAATAGTATTTTACAAGGTCTAAATCTAATATATTTGCACAATATAACAATGAACCTAACATTTTTTTTTCATTTTTTGGTAATATATGTACTACTATGTTTCCGTAAACCATATTTTTAGTTAATTTTGTTTTTAGTATACAACACGCATATGTACATACATACATACATATATATATATATATATATATATATATATATATATATATATATATATTCGGGCATGTGCGTGCATGTGTATGAATATTTACATACATAATAGTACATAAATTAATTTATTACAAAAATAAATAAATGTTAATTATTTTTTAAAAAAATAGTTTTATATCATATTCGTCAATTTTTACATATTAAATTATATAAAGCATTTTATACTACTTTAATAGATTTAATTTTTCTCATAAGTACAACCTTGGATATAGTAGTTTTTTATATGTATATACTTCCTGTAAATTCGCAAGGTACTTCCTACAAATGACTTCATACTTTGATTTGTGCTGTAAGAACAATTCATTTAAGATACAATTCGATATTAATATGTAAATGTATTTAGTGTTTTTAAAAATTGTTTAATTTTTAAATACAGTAAATAAAAATTCATCATTTTCAATTTATTCAACTTGTAATCATATCTTATTATTAACATAATTCAAGAAATAGTATAAAATAATATAGTTACTTAAGTAATTGTTATACTTTATTCTTTCTAATAACATGACAATTAATTCATATGTTGAAGATGACATAAAATAGTTTAATAAATTTATTATAATATACATTATATCTTTTAACTTATTAAATATATTATAGTTCTTTATTACAGTTTATATTTAATTAAATGAATTATATAACTATCATATTTAAATTAGTCTCGATAAATAAATCATAAGTAAATACCATCATATTTAAATTATTCGTAAATTTAGTTAGAAATTAATACAATATTTTTAAAAAATTATAATTAAATATTTTTTTTAATAAATATGTTTAGAATTTAACAAATAACAAAAAGTTTAATGAAGACATATTCAGAGCTATAATATATTTTCTGTAATTAAAAAATTTAGTTATTACATTAATTTATTTTAATAGACATATTTTCACGAAATTTACAATATTTGCATAAATGAGTTTTTGAATAAAATATATGGTATACATATAAACATATGTATATGTATATTAATGTGTGTATGAATATTTTTTTTAATTTTAGAATTATGTCAAAAAGAAATTAATATGTTGGAAAAAATAGGAATGCTTGAAACAAGTCAAGAAAATGGAAACAAATTAATTACTACAAAAACTGGAGAGTTAATGGCTAAATATTATATTGCACTCGAAACAATGAAATTATTCCTTAAAGTATGTAAATATAAAATATTTTCAGAAAATTATTTAATTTACTTTTAGTGCTTATTTTTTATCCATATTTAAATTCATTAAAACATAAATATTTAAATATTAAAAAGTATATTTATATCACTATTTATAATAGTACTTCTAAACTCATGAAATATTCTTTTTCTAATATTTATTTAATCTTAGAATAATACATTATTTTGAAATTTAGAATTTAAATGTCTAGAACAGATCAACATTTTAAAACGATCTCTTAATAACATTTTAGTGTCTTGAAATATTTTTATTAAGTGTGATTATTATTAATAATTTATAGGTAAAAGGTAATGAAAATTTGGCACAGATTTTAAGCATCATTGCACAATCACAGGAATTTGTAGATATTCCGTTAAGAGTAAATGATAAAAAAACGCTGAATGTTTTAAACAAATGTAAAAATAATGAAACAATTAGATTCGCATTGCCTGGAAAAATTAAAACGCGCGACATGAAAATTAATTGGTATTTTTTTAAATTTACACACTAATCATTTATAAATAATTAATTTCACAAATTAAATTCATTTTAGCATTATTCAAGCTATATTGGGGTGCCTCCCAATATTTGATTTCTCGCTTAAACAAGAATCTATTAGAATCTTTAAAATTGGAGAACGAATTACAAATTGTAAGTATCATTTTGTATTTTTATATATATTTTTACATACAATAATTATCATATCAGCTTATATCAAGTCCGATCTAGATGGAAGCCTCAGTGAATGTTATCATTCGCGGATCATATTCAGTATGCCGATTAGGCGGGTTGATTAAAATTTTCTTTTATTTAAGGTTTGTTCCCTTAGGCAAGTTGCCTTTATTAAGCTAAAAGGACACCTTTTCCCTCTATTCTTCTTCTGCATGACAACTGACGATGCTAACAACGAAACCACCTCTCTCTTTCTCTCTCTCTCTCTCTCTCACACACACACACACACACACACATATATATATATATATATATATATATATATATATATATATATATATATATTATAAGATGGCCCAAATAAGACTGAAGAGTTTAGATATACATTTACTTGCATACTATCATTTACTATTCTTTACTATCCTTCAGTCTCATTTAGACTACCTTTGTGTGTGTGTGTATGTGCCTGCATGTGAGCAAGCGTGTAAATATATATGGGTATTTTGAAAAAAACATACCAGCACTAGTTTTTTTGTGAAAAATAATAACATTAATTAAAAACTATTTTTAATACTCAATTATAAAAACATTTACACAATAATATATTTATATTAAATAATTTATTCACATGTTCTTATTTTTAATATCAACCTTCATTCTATTGAAATTTAAAATAACTAATTGGATGTGGCACTGATTAATTATTTTTTTAACAAGGAAATTCTATCATTACAAGATCTTATATAAAATTATTTAACACTCATTTATTAATCACTTTTAAATAAGTCAGTCTTCAAATCCTACATTATAAAAAGTCTTTTACAATAACGCCGTTTTAAATTGAAATAAATAAATTATGGTTTTAAATTTTATTTATTTTTAAACATATGTACATATTTAAATATAAGATGAATATAATATTCTTGATATATTAAATACATTTTATTTTAGGTCTCTCTGAATATTTATCTAATTCAGAAAAATATTATGAAAGTTTAAAAAATACCCTCATATTATCAAAATGTTTACATGCTCGACTTTGGGAAAATTCAAAATATGTTTCACGGCAATTGGAAAAAATTGGTGCTTCATTATCTACATTATTGGTTTCAGCAGAAAAAACATCTTTTTCTTCTATTCTCAGCTGCAATCCTCGTGATCTTGAACGAGTTAATATACATTTTTTAATTTTCATTTTTTTGATACGAGTATATAGAAAAATATGAAATAAAGTCATGATTTATTACTTTTCTAACTTTTTGGAACACAAAATAAACTTATTAGATTAACAGTCATCATTTAGAAAATTTACAATTAACTTCATATATTTCTTTGGAAACTTTTTTTTAGATTATTCATAAAACTCCCCCAATGGGAAACCAAATAATAAATGCTATTGAACATTTGCCAAAATATGCTCTTTCTGTTAAATTACCATCTTTAATGTCTACACTTCCCAGATATATAACTGTTAATATAAAAATTGAAAATCAAGACAAAATGAAAGAATTAACAACTGTGGGTAAAAATCATAGGGTTTCATTATTAATTGGAGACTCTGATAATCGTATATTATGTTATGAAAAATTTAGGTGCGCATATTTTAAAATTATGCAGACATATGATGATAATTTTTGAATGTAATTTATTTTAGTGATTCATACATATTACAAAATACAATCATTACGAAAGAAGTAAAATTAAATCAAAACAAAGAACATAACATTTACTGTCATATAATAAGTGAATCATGGGGTAAGATATTATAAATTCATTTCTAACCATTCATACATATATACAAATATTTTACACACCTGCATATATGTGTACATATAATGAATTACGAAAAAATGATCATAAATATAAATTAGAATAGTAAAATTTTATATCACAAATACTTAAAACTCAACTCACACATTTAATCATCAGTTTGTGTTTTTTAATAACAAATTGAATATTTCTTTAAAATATAATTTCAACACTTTTTTATCATTTACTACCAAATCCTTTAGTATGATAGAATAAAAACAATGAATATTCGTATATTATAAAAAAAATAATAAAAAAAACATGAATTTTATTTTCAATTTACATTAATTGTTGTTTATAAATGACAGTTACAATATTTATCTTATATTTAAAAATATTTATTAAATTATTTCAGTCGGTATAGATGCCTATATGAAAGTATTAGTTCCACCTGTAAGTTTATTATTAATGGCTGCAATAATTAAAGAAGAAAAAGATAAATTACCTTTTATTGCACTAAAACAACAAATGGAACAAACCGTGTTTGATAAAACAATAATAAAACATAATAATAAAAAAGATAATGATCAACAACCACAACTTGTTTCTACTGAGAGTACTCAATTAAATGAAAAAGCTATTATTAATGATGAAAAAACAAATGATATTAATAATTTCCAAAAAAATATACATGAATTCAATCAAAATAACAATCTATATATTCATAACACAAATAAAAATGACAATTCATCAAATCAAGCTATATCAAAAGAATCAATATCATTCAAAGTATTTCATTTTATTTTAATTATTTATTATTACTTCAAAATGTTTATTTCAAATTTATCTTTTTAAATATATATGTTAAAATAATGAAAAGAAATTATATCAGTAGGATTTTAATTTCTATTAGTAGCATATATAATATACAAGAATATCCCTTTCATATGTATCGAATAATAATTTAATGTACAAATGAGTGAATGTTTATTTTTTTCCTGTCTGCTTATTAGTCAAATTTAAAATATAATGATTCATAGAACCAATATTATTCATATAATTTTTAACAACGCATGCGTTAAAATTATTGTACGTGTAAAAAAAATATAACTTTGAGTATAGTTATCGGATACGTACACATCATTTCGTATTCAATCGTTAACAATAACGGGTGACTGTGTTATTGCTGATCATTTAAAATTATATTAGAGCAGTTTGTAGTATATAAATGTATTAAATAATATTAAATATTTTACTAATTGTGAATTTACAATTACAAATTCATTTTAAGAAAGTAATCGTTAAATTGGTAAGAATCAATTTTACAATATATATCATTGAATTTTGAAATACTCTTATTGCAAACATATTTTTTATTAAATGTTTAATTTTTTAATGCATACTATTTTCAAATATTATATTCACTCTCATTCACTGATACAATCCTAATAATGATATTAAATATAAGTTATCTTTTTTTAATAAAATGTAAAAATTTAATTACAAGCATGTTAAATTACGATGTTAACAAAAATAACTTCATAAAACCATAAATATTAAATAAACACTTATTGTTTATTTTTTTCACTAATGTGCATTTTAGTAACCATACAGTCATTTTAAAAGCATCGCAATATAAATGTACATTAGTGAAAACAGTAAACGTTTTTATAATAAATAAACATTTTGAATAATTTTACTAATAAACACTTATAAATTCTTATAGTGTAAAGAAGTAATTCATTTATGTAAAAAAGTATTTTATTTTTAGTGACAATATAAAAATTAAAGTATTATTATATATTTCAGCATATTGTTTTTATATTTTTTATAAATAAAACAATAATTTACTTTTTCATAAATATAACAATTACATTTAACAAAATGTATACTTTTTGATACATATGTAAACTTTTGATTTGTGTATAATTTAGTTTTTAAAATTAATGTACATTTCAGAATGGTTCAGAAAAATATAACTGTCTTCCTCAATTTAAAAAAACTGAGAAAAGAAAATTATTTAACACAGATTCTTCAAAAGAAAATCTATCTAATATATCAACATTAAAAGAAACTGAACTACCAACAAATTCTTCAGTTCAATTTATTTCAAAAAATATGACTGATAAAAAGTCTCCAGTAAACTTAAACTCTAATCATAATATAGAAATTTTGGATGTTGAAATTTTTAGACCACACACTAATGAAATTGATAAAAATGAAAATGTCAACACTCATACATTATGTCCAGAACAAAATGTTATTCATAAAGACATTAATATAGAGGAATTAAATAAAAATGAATTAGATTCCAAAGATAAAAGTGAGAATATTGACACTATCCTTGATCAAAACAATGATTTAAATGTCTGTTCTAAATCAGTTTCTTGGAAATCACCTATTGTTACAACATTAAAAAATAATGTGCCAAATAACAATGAAAATAATTCAAATAATGATCTATTAGATGATAATGATTATTATGACTTTGATTATGGAGTTGATTCTGAATTTTATGTTGATTCCAAAGAACTTCCTATACTAATTATATCAGATAATGATACTGATACAGAAGAACCTGTGATTAAACAAAACATTAAATCAAGAAATAACCCAGAAAACAAATCAATTGATGAAAATGAAAAAAAATATGTAAGAATTAATAGTAAAATATTCGAACCTGATATAAATACAAAAGTTGAAGAAAAACAAAAAGCAAAATTTGAGCCAATTTATGAAGTAAAAGAAATATTAATGAAAGACATTCCTGAACAAAAACTCAAAAAAGAACAAAAAAATGTATTAAGTAAATGTAAAGAAAAGGAAATACTGAATCAAAACAATTTTGATCAAGATGAAGGAAAACGAAAATTCAAATATTTTCCAGATGCATCATTTAATTTGGGGTAAAAACAATAATATATATATATATATATATATATATATATATATATATATATATATATATATATATGTGTGTGTGTGTGTGTGTGTGTGTGTGTGTGTATATATATATATATATATATATATATATATATATATATATATATATATATATATACAAATTAAAATTTTATTGGAATAAAATAATAACATTTTAAATATATAGCAACAATTTAATTTTTTTCATAAAATGATATTTTATTTTAGACATAATGAAATTATTAAAGAGATCTTCAATGATTCAATTATTAATTCAACACAAGCATTGGAAACACAAACAAAAAAAAATTATTTAGAACCTCCTAAAATGTTCTATAAGTCAAATCAAACAAATGATAATTTTCTACATCAATTTAGTGATGCTGCACATAATTCTGATAAGAAGAAATCAACTGACACAAATATATCACCTAGACATCAATGTAACTTTTCTGATTTAATGAAAAAAAATGAAAAATCTCGACTGAAAAGAAAACCTAAATCAGGTAATACACTTCCAAATAAGTCTATAAAGACTAAAAAAAATGATTATGATCAATTAGATGAACCTTTACAAAAAACATACTTTGAAAATTCTAATCAATATATAAAGAAAAATATTGTAAAAATGCCTAAAACACAAACAGATTATTTTAATTTTTCTTCACAAAACGAAGAAAAATCTATACCAAAATCTATTAACTTTACATCTTATGAAAATAATAAATATAATCAGTCTGATAATTATTTATTTAAAATGCCAAATAATTATTTAAACAAACCTATTTATAACTTGCCAAACAAGTTAAGAGAAAAGTTTTATTATAAACAAACTAATCAAAATTCTCAAGAATATACACAAAACTCAAAAGATAAACATTTATTTATGCATTCTAATTACATTCATAATGATAGCGCAAATTTATATACACCAGAAAATCAAGTAAATGTTCCAAACAAAATATTTCAAAGTCAGTATCTTCAAAAGAAGTTTATTGAATCAAAACTGCCATTTAACTTGGAAAGACAATATATATACAACAATCAATCTTATCTAAAGAATATTTATAACAATTTTAACAAAATTCATAATTCCTATCAACCATCCAGTGTTATCCATTCCGATATGTTTCATTCAAATAATTACAATCTATCTAACACCTCTCAGTCAAAATCATCTTATCCACAGATGATTCCACAAACCAATTTTAAAAATGTTTTTGGAAACAATTTTACAAACCTTAATCCTTATTCTGAAAACAAGTCAGCGCATTATGATACTTTTAAAAATGACCACTATGATCAAAATAATTTAAAAACTCAAAATGGTTATCATCCCTTTCAAATGTCTACTAATATAAATGAAAATATTTCAAATTTACATAGCCAAACTTACAACCCTAGTTATCAGTCTGAATATTCTGCACTCTATAATCCACATGTATATGATAATAATTTACAAAATTACTATTATAACAAACCGTCATCATCATTACAAATTGATCAAAATAATTGTTTAACATCAAAAAATGAATACTCACCAACAATAAACGAAGATAATGGCAATTCTCTTTTAAATTATAAACAACCAAACATAAATACTGATTTGTCCCCAAAAAGTTTTCTTCGTTCCTTAAAATCAATATCACCAGAAATTGTTTACAAAAATCAAAAATTACATAAATAATTTATTTAGTTTAACAAAGAAAATATTCAATAAAAAAGGTTTATATATATATATATATATATATATATATATATATATATATATATATATATATATATATATATATATATATAATATTAAAACCTTTTCATGAAAAACAATGTTCAAAACGTAAATTAAGAATTATTTTTTTCAATAATATTAATATTTTAGTATTAGATATTTCTAAACTATTTACTTTAATTTTATAATATATAATTTTTAATCAATACATGACTAATAAAATGTATATATATATATATATATATATATATATATATATATATATATATATAATTAAATTTTAATTAATTTATTGGTGTAATTACTTCAATAAAAACTTTTTAAAAAATTAAAATTATATATAATATTAAAAACTCAGCCATTCAAATTTATATTTTTAATTTAACATATAAATAAGTATAAATTCATTTCTCTAACATATTTGTATTATAATTCATATTTGTATTAAATTCTAATTCATTGTACATTGAAATTTAATACATTATCAATAAAAATATTAACACAAAAAAAATTTTTTTTTCATAATAAACCCATGCATATTACACAACATATATTATTATGAGTGAACATTATGTGATGTTTTACATTATGAAGAAAATTAATAAGAATAACAAATCCGCAATTATGAATTAATTATTATATATTAAGTACCTAATATATGTTTGCAATAATTAATTCTCTAAAACAGATGCATTTCAAATGTGTGAAAATAGTATCTTTTTATTTTTTTTAAAAAAATAGTGCTCTATCTCTGATTTGATGTGAAATCTCGAAATTTTCCGAGAATTACCAAATTACAAATTTTATGAAATAAATTAATGGTGCAACGTACAATTTTAAATACAAGCAAGTTCAGGGTTTGACGAGGGAGAAGGAGGCGGAACTTCCTGATAAAAAAAATAATTTTTACATTGCAGAATTGCGTTGTCATGCATATGAAAGAACGTATACATATATGTATGCACGTGTATATATATATATTGCACATCAATCCACCTCATCAACATTGTATGACTATGAGTCAATAAAATTGAATAAAACTTTTACACATCAATAAGTTGAATACAAGGATAATGTATTTATACATAATTTTACAGTATTAAAAATATTTATAGAGAATTCAAATTACAGCGAACAGAAAAAAGTTTGTATTTTAACACACATAAAAGGTTTACAACTTGCATAAACACTTGTTGCATATTCTTAGTTTATCTATTCACCGTAGTGTGCGCAGAGTTGCAATGCTTTTGTATTGAATATATTTTATTCCTGTAATATGAACTATACAATTTAAATAAATATGAGTGAGATAGACAATAAGACACTTCGAAAGTTATCAGCATGGAGGTTAAGCGTGTTCATTTCGCGTCCGTTCACCAAACCGGAAAGTAGAAAGAACAGTATTAATTAATTTGACATATCTGTCAATGCCGGCTCAAAATTTAGATAAACATTCCTTAAAAATCCTAACAATGGAACCTTCTGGTTTGGTTACTAATAATTCACATCAAGAACTTATGAGTGATTGTGATAGTGTTGACGTAACTGGGGTGGCGGGAAATTCAATGAACAGTGATAAAACTGAAACTGAACGTGGATTAGGGGATGTGACTCTTAGAGAATGGATAACTGTTATAATATTGTGTTTTGTAAATCTTATAAACTACATGGATCGATTTACATTAGCAGGTAAGGTATTATTTTCCATTAAAGTTTTACATAAAAAAATATACAATTCAATATTTTAATCAAAATATGTTAAATATTTTATATCTAATACATTAATTGAAATTGTATTTTATGTTTAATACTAAAATTATATACTAACATATTAAATAATTTTAATAAATTGTTTCTTTATTTTAAACATTAAGGTTATTTACACGTTGCAAAAATGATCAACTGATCGTGTAGAAAGTAGCTTGTTAATTTCATACAGGTAGTAGAATTCAATAACAGACTTCGTAACATCACCTGATTTATTATATTTGTTACCCAGGTGATGTTTGAATATAAGCCAGAATATATTTTTAACGCAAATGTTGTCTTACGATAGGAGTATATAAAATAATAAAAATAGATTTTTAAAATACTGTTTTTATATATTTAAAAGTAGGTCTTCATGTCAAATGTTTCAAATACTTTTTGCTTTTTTGTAATTATTATGCAATGTGTTCATTATTTCATACATATATATATATATATATATATATATATATATATATATTATATATGCGTGTGTGTGTGTATTAAATTAGTTGACCTATAAAATATATCGTATTATTTTATTAATTGCAAGACATACTTAAAATTAATGTTTTCTGAGATGTTTTTATAACAATTTTTACAAAGGACTAATTGTTTTTTTTAACAAAAACGCATTCACTGTAATAATTAATTAAATTATTTATATACCATTATTTAAAGATCTTTTGTATTTTAATCCAATATTTTTTAGTATTGCTGTAACCACTTACATAAATAATTTTTACCACAATTTTTTTTTAAATAAAAGTTATTTTTATTGTAGAACAAAAAAGTTTAATTTTTATTGATAATTTTATCGTAAACGTGAATTTCATTGTTGATGTTATTGGAATATTTGGATTTACGAGTATGATTTAAAATTCATTTCTTAGATGATATTCAAAATAATGCCATAAAATAATATTTTTTAGAAAAATAACATATTTTAAATAGTTTTCTAAATTATCTGTCTTTTATGTAAATACGTTATATATATAATCCTTAATATTTGACTTCTAGTATTAATTTAAATATTAAAATATTCTTATTAAAAATTACTGGATGAATTCATATTTTAAAATATATAAGCCATTATTTTGTTTATGTCATCGTTGTGTATCAAATAGTACGAATTTATTTGAATATAAAAAAACATTCTAAATTATTCATAAATCATTCACCATTTTTTAAAATTACCTGTATTTTTTGAAATTGTCTGTTTAATGTTATCATTATTAATGTTTTAATATTTTACTTCAATCGTTTTTTTAAATTTGTTTCCAATTTTTAACAATCATAATTTTTATTTCAATAACAATTTTTAAAATTTCATTATTATAATTTCCTTTATTCATTATATTTTTTATACTGTTAAATGTTCTTCAAAGTTATAAAAAGTAGCAGTTATTTTAGAATGTAATAAATATTTTATATATAAAATATTTATTTTCCATATACAAAATGAAATTTCCGATTTTGTACACGTCATTATAATCTTCGTGAAGTTTTAATGATCTATTATCTCCATATTGAATAAAATTTCAATAAAATCATCGATACCTTATTCTAAATGTTAGTCATTTTCTTTCGTTACAAAAATATTTTTGAATATAAATAAATTAAATTTAAAGTCATTTTAAACAAATATTAAATATACATAAATTCTTATAAGACGAGTTTGTAATATTTTTATTATCGTTATATTGAATTTAAACTATGTATACCACTTTATTTATGCAATATATTAAACATATAATCTACATTATTACTTCATTAAAAGTTAGCATGTAATAGCTAAAGTATTTGTAAAACAAAAAATCTAATGATACTAAATACAGAGTACACTTTTAAACATTTTAACCAGTATTTGTTCTTTATTTATATTTTTTTACAGTTGAAAAATGTATATTTTATCAAGAATGTTCTCTACATGTAATATAGTTATTAATTGATATATAAATAAATGTTGATGTAGTTTTAATATACTTTTTTAAAATATTAATAATAAAAATGTAAATTTAAACTGTAGATTTGTTTTGATTTATTTTTTTATCTCTTTTAGAATTTGAAATGAAACAATTTTCGAAATTTAAATTATAATATGATGAATTATAAAATTGTTACAAACACTAAAGTATGAACATAAATAAATTATATATATATATATATATATATATATATATATATATATATATATATATATATATATTGTTTCAAAAATTATATACTAAATGTGACTTAATATATATTTTGCTGACATAATAACTACACACGAATTATTTTCAATGCTTCAGCATTGCAAATAATTTATCATTTTTGACAAAGTTCATGTAAAGTATAAATGACGTATTTTTCCATAACGTTGAGAAGAAAACTGTATGAAAACATACGATGAGAGAACGTAAAGCATAAGCTTCGAAGTCTTTCATATACGCTGCTTTTGAAATTTTCCATACAAGGAAAATCCATTTTTAAATTCAGCATCATCAGCGCGTGGTGAATCGTCAATCATCTTTTTAATAGGAAAGTGTGATCTTTGGGTTATTGCTTACCCTCACTTTGATTGCGTTAGCTTCGAACGAAAAGCTATTCGGAAATTTCACGATTGCATTCGAATAGATTTTTTATCACAAACTTCCACACTTTTCAATGTAATAACCTTTTAATAGATAAAGAATATATGAATTCTTTTCGATAAGAAAACATAATACTGATGTATAATATTAATCATCACCTATTCACACAAATAGATGATGTGAAAGAGGTGATTAGAATTGAATAGTCTATACAAAATATGTGTTGTCAGTAAAGTAAATTCGATTTTTATATTTATATTTAAACATTAATAATAACACTTAGTATATTTTGTTTGTACACAATCAAATAAATGCTTATAATTGATATTATCATTAATGTTTATTATCTTATTTAAAAATATTGACGAAACTATCCTTGAATAAAGACTTTTTCATTTCTTTCAGTTTAACGATTCAACGCTTTCTTGTTTATTGTCCAATTTTATTCTTAAGAAGACTTGCAGAATTTAGATTAACTATGAAATACGACTTTTGTAGTTTTTAAAACTTTCCACATTCCAGTCTTACATTACAATTATACTAATGTATGCATTCATATATACAAATGCGCACATCCACCCTTTTTATGTGTGTGTGTGTGTGTGTGTGTGTGTGTGTGTGTTTGTCTCTGTGCCTACGTATACTCTCATGTTTATGTAAAATATATATGAGAATTAGTTTAAATTAGTCATTGTAATTTATTTGTTAAGAAAAATACCACAAATTAAAGCATCTTTACTTTGTAGTTAAATATTTTTAGATGTTGAATAATTGTAAAGTTATATGAGTATAGTTACTGCTCTTAAAAAGGGTGAATTTTCAACTATATATACATTATAAAATTAACACATTTTTTTAAAATTCTTCTTTAAATTAAAAGAAGGAAATAAGGAAAATTCTTTTATTTTAATGTTTGATGACATTCAAGCCCTGTTTAGACACATGTATATATGTATTTGCATGAAATATTTTCTTGTAACTAACAAAATGAAAGTTTCATAGTACAGTAATCACCTTGCCGTTAACACGATGACTCCATTACGTACTTCCATCATGACGTCATGTAAAAACAAAATACAACGTGTATGTTATTTTCTGTGGCTTCGTAATGCAGAATGTGCCATTACATAGCCAAGTTTAATATGCTATTACATTTGAAGGTAATGAAGAAGTTTAATTATACAATTCTTTTACTCGGCAAAACTCAACAGTACAAAACACTGTTGATTCAACACACGTGCTCTGCGCATATATTTTTCTGCGACATTGGATGACTAGTACAGTATTCTGCACTCGCACAGATCAGAATAGATGTTACCCCAGGGCTTATATATATGTTCAGCGCACAAGTGTAGCGTGTGTGCCGTTGCAGTATTACTAAAAAGGGGATAAAATTCTATTGTAACATACTCTTATATATTGGATACAAGATTCCAGCTTAGGGCAGTGATTCTTGATACCATTAAGTTCGCTTTTGAAAAACAATTACTCTAGGGTGGAATAAAAGGAAAGTTTAAATTTTATCATGCTATTTGATTATGAATATTTCGGGGTAATTTTGATACACTTTCATAGATAATTTTTTATTAGTTGATTTGAGTATAATTTTGTTGGTACATAATTAGCATTTGTATTTTAAATTATATTTATTATATACCGATTTTCTATAATTTTTTGAAGTATTTAGGAAAAACACCCTCCACACATCACGCTCAAAAACATATCTTGCATGCATACATATGCGCGCCATTTACACATTTCACACACACGTGTGTATGTGTGTATATATATATAAAGGGTCATCAAAATTCGATGCCTAGATTTGTTTTTTATTAAAAAGAAACTACACATGTTTTCCTAAACACCACCCTATTCACATGTTTCTTTTTAATAAAACACAAATCTAGGTATCACATTTGGATGACTATATACATATGTATATTTATACAAACACTTTTTAACAACAATGTATTAAAACAAAAAAATAATATCTTTATGTACTTTTTGTTATGAAATTGTGGCAAATTCACATTCACGTAATGAATTATCTCACTAGCACGACAATGTATTAAGTAAGTGTTCAATAATTACTTATTGTTCATTTTGTTTGTTTATAACTACGCGACGCTCTGTTAATGTTGACATTGCCATGGAAACACGTATCAACCTATCGTTGTTATAAAAAAGTTAATAATAAGTAGTTATTGAAAACTTACGGACATATTATAGTGTTGTTGGGGTGATAATTGCATATGTACATATAATTATTCATTTTGTTTCTTTACGTATGTATTCGTACTTATATTATTGTAAATTAATTTTATTGATATTCGCGTAAGTAATCCGTATTATTTATTAAAATCAAACAAAAAGTGTAATTTTGTTTGTTCTAAACTGTTTTTTCAAACAAACTGAACTCTCTTCAAGCGTGCGAGTATTATGTGCTTGCTTACTGTGTACATATATATTATATACGTGGTCGTTTGATAAGTATGGAGAATTTATTTATTGTTTAATTTAATAAATTAATTAATTAAATTAAATTTGTCAGTTTAGTTTTTCTTACTTTTTTATTATACTTATCAAACGACCCTCATATATATATATATATATATATATATATATATATATATATATATATATATATATATATATATACATACGCATACAAACATAAATAAATACATCCATATAAATACACACACATATATCACTATCATATATACGTATGTATTAATACACATGATACTTGAAAAAACATTTTCTTCCGCTTCATTGTTTACATAAATTACCAATTTTTTATTCAAATATTCTAACGTATTCAATATTTTGTTTGTATATGAAAATCATGCCAACATTTTTATTAATTGATATTCTTTAGGGATATGTATATGTATGTATATATGTATGTATGTATATATATATATATATGTATATATGTATGTATATATATATATATATATATATTTATTTACAGAAATACATCGCATAGTCCGGCTAATCGGTTTCATTGATTAGCCGGACTAATTGAAACATTAACTAAATACAAAAAACGTTAATTGGTTCCAAACAATTTTTTTTCCTATTTCTCAGTAAATAAAATGAGGGTAATATATTCAAATGTTTGTATATATCAACAAAACAAAATCAGGGGTTTATACATTCATTTTAAATACATTTTCCAATGGGTTATTGAAATTTAATTATCAAAAAATCGACTTTATTCTAGAGTTGCGAATCGAAAACTAATAAAAAAAAGAAAAAAAGACCACAAAACTAGAACTGCGCATAATGTGCATATAGGATTTCGGTTTTCTTTTTTAGTATGTTTTCATAATAAAGGGGAAAACTTGAAAATTTGCGTATAAAAAAAAATTATGTATTAATTTTTTAGGATTTTTCAAGTCAAAATTTTTTTTTTTTTTTTTTTTTGGAAATTTCAAACCGAACTAATCGAAGCCAGACTAATGGAGGTATTTCTCTCTCTCTCTCTCTCTCTCTCTCTCTCTGTGTGTGTGTGTGTGTGTGTGTGTGTGTGTGTGTGTGTGTGTGTGTGTGTGTGTGTGTGTGTGTATTTAATGTCATTAATGCTCATGCTACTCCGAATGTGAATAATTATTTCCGAAATTGAACGATTGCAATTGTGGATTTATGTGAAAATTTCAACACATCACTCCGAAATTGCAATCGTTAATCTTCGGTGGTAATCGTTCACGATCGGAGTAGATTAATGAGATTAATTTTATAATAGAACTATTTTATATATAAATAAGATAAATAATGAAGCTAATTCATGTGCATTTCTAGTTTGAATAAAAACATAATGATTTGAACAGTAATAATCCATAAATCTATGCTTTTTATATAATGTATGTAAATAAACAAACACTAGTATTTCTTTGTATTTAATAATATAAAAGTATTAAATAAATTATTAATGATTCTTTTTGATAATACAGTGTTTAAGTGTATCAAAATATATATCTACTAATCGTTATATTGAGAACAATATAAAACTTCAGAATTAAATAAATATTTTTAATTTGATTCATTAAATAATGACGAATAAAAGGCAGTGACATTGATAGATAACAAACAATTCTTACAGTACTTGAAACAGTTCTTCTAAGTATTTGATGAATAAATCAATATTACGTGTTTATAAGCAGTTAAGTATATACGCTAAGGCGGATGGTTAACATACGACAAATTAAAATTTTATGGATGAAAAATATCATATATTTCTAGAAGTTTTCGCAACGATGCTATACATAATTTCTATAGGACGACCTAATACGCTATTCTTTAACCCGCACTATAAATTCAAATAAAATTAAAAATGCATCCCCGACAACGTCATATATCACATTTTTAATTTAAATTTATTATTGCTTGAGATAATTTAAGAGGGGAGAGTGTGCCCATAGATATGGATGATACAGCGGTTAAGAATAAGCTTACCTAGTAGATGAATAACGCCTGCCATATAAGCGCTAGGCTTTATAATACATAATAAGATGTATTTATTTTCGAAATATATAATGACGTACTTTATATGTAAATTTTTATGTAGTCGATAAATTTTATTAATAAAAAATTTTTATTCCTGCTATCCTGGTTTTCAGTAGTATGTTTATATCTTAATTAATTAATTACATGCATATACGAGTATTTTAGTATATATATATATATATATATATGTATATATGTATATACATTTATAGTTATAAAATTAAGCGTACACGTTTTAAATTTCAATTTTTATTTATTTATATTAAATACTTTTTAAAAATTGGTTAAAAATATTAATAAACATAGTGCGTTTATTATTTTTAACTTAATAATTTTGTATGATGAAAATACAAATATATACGTAATACTGTAACAATTCATGCTTTACGTAATTGAACGTAAAGTTCGTATTTTATCGTTATATTATTCGTATATAAAATAACATTATGAGTACAATTTGTATTTCGTAGTTGAATTTTGAATAAAACCAATTAATTACCTAATTTTTAAAATAATATAAACCGAAACGAAAAAAAAACCAAACGTCTACAGATTCTTCATCTAATAAGTTGATCAATATTTGGAAATAACAAAATACTGAATACAGCAAAAAAATTTAGTGGTACAAACACGGCGGCGGTTCTGTTATTCTGTAGGGGTGTATGGCCGCAAATAGCAGTGGAAACATGGAATTTATGTACACCACAATGGACCAAATAAAATATATTCAGATTTTAAAGAATAATTTAAAACAGTCTATTGAGAATTTAAATGTGCATCAGATTTATTATTTTTAATAAGATAATGATCTGAAGCATATTTCTATGAATGATAATAAAAGAATTCCTATTATACAATGTACAAAACTTTTGAATTATCACAACCACAATAAACCATTTCACTATGATAAAGAATTTGTGGACTGCAATTCGCAATGCTGTTTATTCAAATAAAACAAAAGAAAATAGATGCACTTTTTACCGAAAAACGAATGCATTGAGTACTAGCTAGGATGCAGACTGTTATTAAACCATATGGTAGCTATATGATATTCTAAAATATTCTTTATTATTTATTTTTTGCATTTTTTATTTTGTACGCTTAATTTTCTATTCCTAAAAAAATAATAAATTATAGTTATTTTCACACAAATGAATTATCACCCCTAACTGCACAAGATATTACTTCAATAATCATTTATTGTTCACTTTGTTTATAACAGCAATAGGTTAATATGCATTTCGATGGCGATGCTATCATCCTCAGAGTATTGTGTTAGAAAATCTTTTCCATTTTGTTATAAAATCTTGTATTATAAAAGATTTTATAACACAATACTCTGACATTGAACACATTTTAATATCCTATAATATTGGGAGTAACAATTCATTTCTATAAAAATAAATTTGTCACAGTTCAAAATGAATAGTATAGTTATTTTGTTTAAATCATATATTTTTTTTTTATTATTTTCTTGTTATTTTAGTAGAGTAATATATGAATTTTGCAAACTGATGATTTTTTTCTATTTTAAAATAATTCACAAAATACCTACATTTTTATACTAGATGATCAATTTTGTGATTAACCATATGAATTGTAATTTACATTAGACAGATAAAATACAATTAGTACATGTCAATAATAAATTTGTTGTGAAACAGAATAATACCACAAGCCAAATGAACAAACAAAAGTTATGAAAAAGTGTTATATGTATGTGTGTGAACACCATTAAAAACAAGATTGTGTCGAGTGTCACAGTTTTTGGTATTTTGAAACTTTATATGTAATTAAATTTCCTCGCAGTAAAAATTGCAAAATATTCGTGGTTGCAGTGAGTAATTTAGACATTTTTCACAAATTAATTGTATAGAAAAAGGTTTTATTATTTTCTGCGAACAATTATAGCTTGTATTGATGTGATTTAATAATTTTTTTAATTTATTTTTATTCATTTAGAAAACAATTCTGATAAAGTGTAATTTCAAAGTTAATGCTTAATTATGACTGAATAATTTGTTTTTATTTATATTTTAATTTTTAAATATTCATTATATAATAATTTTTTAAAAAAATGAGTGCTATTTTTACTCTGTTAAAATAATATTATTTCAATAATAGCCAAAAACTATACAAAGATACAATTTAATTTTCTATTGTAAATTGTTTAACCATTAAATAGACATTGTTAGGTAGATATTATGATTAATTTATTTTTTTACAAATGAATCATTTACTGAAGTGTATTGTTTAAAACCTGTTTTTATAATGTCACGATCTAAAGATATTGACATGGCCACTGAAATAAGCGAAAGCAACATTAATAAGTCCTGATTTTTTTTTAAAAAAACTGCAGTATCTGTGAGAATTTAATTTTCTTTTGTAAAGAAAACAATTAATTTTCATTTATAAAGATAATTAAAACATTCATTTATATATATATATATATATATATATATATATATATAGATATAATCATTAACAATAATATATTTTTTTCTATCCACTGCTGGATGAAGATTTCTCCAAAAATCGTACACTTCGATCGATCCAATTTTTGTCTCTTTCAGTCCATTCTGACGATCTTTTTATGTCGTTATCCCATCTTCCTAACAGTTTTTTTGTGGATCTTCTCAAGTATCTAGATTTACAATCAATGATTTCTTTTGTCGATCGGTGTTCTAATCTTCTTGCTATTTGACCAACTTATTCAATTTTAAATTCCTTTTTTTGTATGGAAATTGTTTAATGTTTAAACATACATACACAATTTGCAGTCATTGGATATAACAACATTTATCTTATTATTATCATTTCTGAAATGGCACGTGTTCAACTCCTAAAACATTATATTTATACAGCTGTTCTATCATTTACTAGATTCATATAGCACTTGCCGCCAGCTCAGTGCTACTTTAATCATCATATACCATTCTACGTTTTTCAAACTTACACAAATGCATGTATATATATATATATATATATATATATATATATATATATATATATATATATATATATATATATGTTTGTATGCATGTATATGTGTGTGTGTGTGGAGACATGGGAATTAAATCTGCCCCCTTCTATATTTTAAAACCCAATATAGTATTATTAGTGGTTTAATAATGGTTTTCATCACGAGGTACTTTTGTAGGGTGTCATCATTGTAAATAGTTTCATTGTTAGTACGATTATTGTCAACTGTTGATAGGGTGCAAAAGGGTGCTATATTGAACATACGGTTATTCATTCATGTAAAAAGGGGATTTACTTTCTAGAATCGTTCTATTTATGGTACCTCTTATGTGCTACTAAATGCATTCACACACACACTATGTGTATATATATATATATATATATATATATATATATATATATTTATATTTATATTTATATAATGGTCAAATAAAATAATAGATATTAAGCATTTTCAATTTTTCTATTAATATTAGCACCTTGCTGTATGAATTTATCAAAGTATATAAATTGTATAAAAAAAGATAAAATAATTAATAAAATGTAAAGATTATTATTAATAACAATAATTTGTTGTGTTATTAATAATAGAAGTATAATAAACTTTTCAACAAAAATGTTCTATGATTATATATAAGAATATATAGATAATTTAATATATATATATATATATATATATAGATAATTTTTGTCAAAAGTAAATATCGGTGACATTAATAGTTGTTTACTTTTGTATAAATGATAAGATAGAATATTAAATATTTTCATTTCATCGATATTTTAGAGATTTTCACAAACCATTATTATTACGTACATTTGTATACACAATTTCATAATTCTCATCGGTAATATTCTAAACATAGAATTATCATACACACATTCTACTGTTATTATTAATAACAAAAAAAAGAATGATGACAATATCTGTTTACTATTATAAATTTCTTAACATTAGATATTATTGATAAGTAACAAATTAAGGATGACTAAAACATATTAAAATAATAATAATAATCTATTGTAAAATTAATTACACTTTTTTAAGTTATTAAAATGTACAATTATATTACTTAAATTATCCATTTTGTTATGTAAAAGTTTTATTTATTTCGCATATATATATATATATATATATATATTATTGGTCATCCAAATATGACGCCTAGATTTGTGTTTTATTAAAAGAAACTATACACGTTTCCCCATACACCACCCTATTCACATGTTTCTTTTAATAAATCTAGGGGTATCACATTTGGATGACCCCAAAAAATATTATATTTATATATATATATATATATATATATATATATATATATATATATATATATTGTTCAATGGACATTTCTTATTCTTTATATTTTTATAATTTACATTATTAATTTTAGAATAGTTTTTTTTATTAAAAGAAATATATTCTCATTTCTCAGAACGTTGAGTTTGATATAAAATTGTATAAATTGAAAGAAAATTGTAACAAAAATGTACATACAAATACAAAACACTATTCATTTGAAAAACTCAAAAACATTGAGATAAAAATTATTTTTTAATGAATACATACCTTTATGATTATTCTAGTATATTCGTAGTTTCTCATTAAAATTTGATAATGAACAAAAATATGAAATTATCCGTGTTTTTAAATCTGTTTTTTATACTGAACTATTTGTAACTATTAAAATATATATATATATATATATATATATATATATATATATATATATATATATATATATATATATATATATAAGAAGAGATAATTAGTGTTTATTAATATTTTTAATGTACATTTGTATTTACACGCACGTATACGCAGATGTAAAGGGTGGTTTTTTAAATTAGATGGAAGTTTCGATAGGGATTCAATTTAAAATTCTATCATGCTTAAAAACACACACACACATTATTTTTATATATATATATATATATATATATATATATATATATATATATATATATACATATACACTTACATACATACATACTTACATAGTTACAAAAGTCGTAGGACGCAAGTATAATTTGGAAAAAATAATAAAACAAGCTTAATTGATAAGATGTATTCAATTTTTGTTGTAATATAAACAAATATAAATAATTACAGAAGTAAAAGAAAAAACTAATTTCTCAACTTTTATTACTGTAACAAAAAAGTTAATTAATAATTGAAAGTAATAAATCGATCTTACAGAAGTCATGTAGTACAATGTAGTACTAAGAACTCAATTTTATTCAATCAATTTCAATATTTAGTGGTATTTTACCTTTGATCCCAGTACATCGTTTAAACTTCTTGTCATTGATTTTACCAAGTTATAGTTACTTGGATGGGAATAGAGTGGCTTATTCATCTGCTAAAATCTTTTTCAGTATCTCTTTTGAAGTATTTGTATGTTTTCTAATTTTTTAGCAATATCCCAATAAAGTTACATATATTTATATATTGTGCCTTGTATTTTTTTCGTACTTAGTAAAGAATAGTCATAAAATGGCAATGTGTTGTCAAGTATTGTATAAATTAAACCTAGATTTTTTATTTTGTTATAAATAAAATATAAATCAAATAATATTTAATAAATTTTGTGGTATTTATTCTGAACATATATTATAAAATATCCCATTAAAAATATTTTTAATTATAAGTAAATGAAATATTTTTATTTCATTTAAATGACGTTAGTTTCGTTGAAAATGTAATTAATTTCTAGTTGTCTAAAATATATACATATATTGTTTTTAGAGAGGAAATGTTAACCGCATAGTGGGTTTTTAATAGTTTGTGTGAATGTAAATGAACAAATTTAGTAATATTTATATCTCAATGTACAAGTGTAATTATTAAATGAAATGTTGAGGCTTTGTGAAAACCTCTTATTAATTAATGTAATTATTTGCAATAACTTAATTATTTGCAATGTAATGCATTTTATTGATAATTATGAAAATGCGTTTTTTATTTTCTCAATAATATCACAAATTAAATAGTAAATATTATAATTAATAATGGTTATTACTATTTGATCTGCAAAAAAAGAAATTCAGACTTTTAAAAAAAGCATCTTTTAAAGAGGTTTTTGTATTACATACATGTATCTGTTAAATACATGTTATATAGTTTTTTTATATGTATGAAATAAAAAAAAAGAAATATTTGTATAAATATTTTTTTTTAGTTCTGTATTATAAAATATTTTTAGCAAATGTTTTTGTTCTAAAAAAAGATTGAAACATTTCTATAATTTTTTAAGATATCTTTTATTATATATATATATATATATATATATATATATATATATATATATATATATATATATATATATTTAAATAATATGCAATTAAATCTGCAAATAATATTTAAAAAATTTCATAGTTTTCCAATTTGTTACTAGTGACATACAAATAAGTTTATTAATAGGTATTTTCAAAGATAATACATTAAATTTAAAAATACTACATACATTAATACTTGGCACTGTGCGTACGAATCAGTATCTTAAATACCATATTATCAAGTTTTCTTTATTGTTCTGATAAATAATTGAACATTTTTATAAAGAAATGCTATTGGCATTCAAGTTACAAATAATTATTAGATGGCTAATAATATTTAATTATTAAATAAAGAGTAGCCAATCATATATAATTATTATTTCTAAATTTCACATTTGTGTTTACAAGCAAACATGCATGTGTATATATATATATATACACCCGTCTCTCAATTTACGCGGGACTTTTTTTACGCGGCAAATAATATTTATATTTACGCGGGCATTTTTTACGCAGTATTGATTTACGCGGCACTTTTTATAAACGGTCAGTTAGATTTCATTTTATATAATTTTTCATGGAATTTATTATATATCAGAGTGACGCAAATTCTTACTTGAACGTATAAAAGCACGATATAAATATATAAAAGTTGATTGTTTTGAATTACAGTAGTGACATCGTTTGCGATAGTGACACCGAATAAAATTTATCTACTTTTGTTTTCTAAAACGTCATTTTTTTTTTGTTAAACTATGTGAAATAAATATGTTTTTTTACTACTTTACTAGCTTCTATTTCCAATATTTTTTCTATCGTACTGACAGACTCAATTTACGCGATTTTCATTCGCGTAAAACAAATCCACGTGGAATGGATACTCCGTGTAAATTGAGGGATGGGTATATATATATATTTGTATATAATATATATATATATATATATATATCAATTTTTATCATTATCAGTTATTTCGTTCCTTAATTTCAAAGTATTGTATCATAGGATATTTGTATATCTTATCTGCAATGTTATTATCAACCTGTTATTTAAAACAAAATATGCTTTAGAGTATTTTAATTACAAACTAAATCATATTTATAAACATAAGAATGATAAATCATTTTATTTATGCAATTATAAATATTTCAGTTACTATACTTTTGTTAGAAATGATATTACTTATTGGTTGTTTTGGAACTGTGGCTGATTCACTTTACACAAATGAATTTTAACCCCAACACCACAATAATTTATAGTGTTCAATAATCACTTATTGTTCACTTATTATTTATAATTATATAATTTATAATTATATCGGCTGGTGCATTTCGATGCCATCATCGTCAGAGCCTTTCTCACAGAGAAATCGTCAGAGCCTTTCTCTGAGAAAGGCTCTGACGATGATGGCGTCGCCATCGAAATGCATCAGCCGATATAATTATAAATAATAAGTGAACAATAAGTGATTATTGAACACTTTAAATTATTGTGGTGTTGAGGTTAAAATTCATTTGTGTAAAATGATATTACTATTTTATTTAAGGATAAATAAATAATGAAATATTCTTAACTATCTCGTATAAATATAAATTTCTTTGTTTCTTTCATTAATTATTTTATTTTACTATATGTATTTTTTTTATTATGTATTTTACTGGCTTGATAACATTTAATAATGGTTTTTATTGTTTTTAATTTTATGTTTGAATGGAGTAATAAAATGATTATGCGTTATTTGTTAATTTAATAATCATATGAAGCATTCAATTTTTTTAAACATTTTCTTCTCTACTTATATATATATATATATATATATATATATATATATATATATATATATATATATATAATTAAATAAATAGGTTACAGAAATAAATAAATTATTTTTTTACTATTTTATAAAATCTCATAGTATATATATTAATGATTTATTTGTATTAATGTTAATTTATCATAATGCCAAAATTAATAGTCATATTACTAGTTTTAAATAAAAGTATACTCAGAAATGTATAACAATTAATAAATAAATAAAAAATAAACGATTCAGTATTGTATATGCACAATCATAAATTGCAAAAAGAGAACAAAATAAAAATATGTTGTATATTTTAATAAGCACGATAACAATAGCTACTGTATGACGAGACATATTTTGTACAATCACGTTTTAAACATTATAAAAACATTAATGACTTCAGGAATGAAAGAAGTGCTATAAAAAGTATTGAAAATAATTTTCTAAAGGGTTATGATTACGCATCAAGTTTACAGATTATTATATGTTTCTGTTATGGCTCGCACATAAACGATTGACTATTAAATCAGATTTTTTTTGTAGTTTATTTTACAGTATTCAGATTCATGTTTATGCGTTTCATTTAAGTATTAATATTTTTTATTCACTAAATAACATAAAATTAAAACGAAATTATATAAAGTGGTTACCTTAAAATTGAAAATTTGTTGATAAGTAATATTTATTCAAATGAATTTTATTCTAAATTATATATATATATATATATATATATATATATATATATATATATATATATACATATATATATGTATACGTGCATGTGTATATGTTGTAGATAATAATGAAATAAAATCTCTAGAAATCTATCTTCAAAAAAAGAAAAAAAATCTATGCTGTCATAAACTAAAACTACTCAGTCATATTAATATTGTCCATTCAAAGAATAGAATAGTCTTAGGTGGTCTAAAAAATATAAGAGACTGATACTTACAAATACATATACACATATCTTTATTCATATGGTTCTGTACTGTAAGATATCAGCTTAACAGAGAAAGACATGTACATTCATACATTATTTATGTAGATGGTAGATATGTTTGAGTTAAACTTGAGCGATTGTTTCCAGGGCACTTTTGTTGATTTATGTGAACTAGACTGTTCATTTTGAAAGTAAGAAAAAAACTAAAAACTTCATAATCTTATAATTGTACTAAAAAAATAATTTGATGGTAACTTGTTTATATCATAGTTTGTTCAATTCAATGGCCAATTATTATATCAAAATCAATATTTGCCATTTTACTATATGTTCGTATTAAAGGAGACGAAAGAAATTAATTATTTTTAATAACAATAAAATAAAAATATCTTTTATTCGAAATAAAATTTATCATTTTCTTCATATTTAAGAGTGTGTGTATGTTTGTCTGTCTCAATAATTTATAACACAAACATATTCATCGTTATTAAAATTTAATTTATTTATATTTTAACTGAACTTTTTATATTTGTAATTTAACTCTTGCAATTATAGTATAAAATTGAAATAGTAATAGTATGTATAACAAAATATTTATATGCATAATAACAAAATTTTAAAATGTTTATATTGTCAATATTTATTAATAAAATTTATTTACTCTAATTTACATATTTCTTAAATTAACATACTTTTTTAACATTTTATATATACATACGAGGTCAGACAATTAAGTAATGCGACCGATTTTTTTTCTCGGCCTGTGGTAACACTGCGAACCTGTAACTCCGCCACCGTAATAGCAGATCCCTACTCTCTCGATTGAGACCTTGACCACCCTCGTACGATCATTTCTTCGCCAGCTGTTTAGTGTTTTGTAACAACGAGCGAGTAGTGCATGTCACGAAAATGGAACAGAGAAATTGAATGAACATCGCTCAAGATTGTCTCGAGCAGGTTGAAAGTGATCCTACTCTTCTCGATCGAGTTATTACTGGTGATGAAAGTTGGTTTTTTCAATATGACCCCGAAACTAAACGACAAAGCCAACAGTGGCTGTCCCCTGGAGCACCAAGGCCAAAGAAGGCGAGAATGAGCAAGTCCAAAGTGAAAACCATGTTGATTTGCTTCTTCGACAGCAAAGGGGTGGTTCACAAAGAGTTCGTACCACCTGGACAAACCGTAAATCAATTATTCTACCGCAATGTGCTCGAAAAATTACGAAAAAGGGTGCTCAGAGTGCGTCCAGAGATCGCGAAGACTTGGGTTCTGCATCACGACAATGCTCCCTGTCACAGTGCGTTCAGTGTCTCTCAGTTTTTGGCGTCTAAAGGCATCGTAACGTTACCACAACCGCCCTATTCACCGGACATGTCACCCTGCGACTTTTTCCTATTCCCCCATATGAAAAAATTCTTCAAAGGTCGACATTTTGACTCCGTTGAAGATATCCAAGAATCTGTGACGAGGGTACTCGGAGAGGTCCCACAAGAAGTTTTCCAGAATTGTTACGAAAACTGGAAAACTCGCTGGAATAAGTGTATAGATGCGGGAGGGGACCTTAATTTTTAAATATACTCGATTTTTGAATTTTGTTACATTACTTAATTGTCTGACCTCTTATATATATATATATATATATATATATATATATATATATATATATATATAAACTGTTGGAATATTTTAGGATTTGAATTCTAGATTTTGTAATTCGTACATGCAATAATAATTAATCTGTTAAATTAAGTTTTTTTTAAAAAAAAAACAACTAAATTTAAAAGTTATATCAAAAAAAAAACTTAAAATTTTAACTTTATTTAAAAGAATTGAATATATTAAATTATTCTCTTCATTTTTAATTTATATAATACAATAAATATAATATAATATATTTTCCATAACTACGGCATTTTAAAATAAGGCTATAAAACATTTTATAAAGTAAACTTTGTTTGGAAGTAGACTTTAAAAGATCATCAAAATAATTTTCAAAATATAACAATCATTGCAAGCATTTCATTCAATAAACATAATAAAAATTCAATTTACATATGTACGTCATTTATTATTACATATCATTTTAATGTTTCAAAATGCAAATGTTATTTATTTTATCAAGTTTAAAGAGCCAGTCTATAAGATCAAAAGGTCATAAAATGTACGTCTATCGTATGATGTTTCGTTTAGTGGAACTGTATTTTGAACTTGCCGCGTGAGAATAAATAATACCTTACAGTGTAAAGGCCACTCTGACTTCGTTTTGTGATAAACGTTGCTTCATATTTTCAGACAGTATCGTAACCAATGCATATTACTATCGATTTATTGATTATTAGACCATTTATAATAAAATATCTGAAATTACTAACTTTATCAACATAATGTACAATACATACATTTGTATAATCAATTTTATTCGAAAGTTATTACTACGTAATTTTGTTAACTTCATTCATTATAACATAATGCGCAAGAAATTTTAATTTTGGTCGTATTCCAAATTGATGTTAATATATAAAAAAAATCATTATTGTTAATACAAAACATTTTATTTGTAATCTATGCTAATATTTAGTTATTCCATACTTGAAATACATACATATTTATGTTGATATTTAGAATTTTATCAATTTTTAATTTCGAAGATCGATCAATACATTCAACAATAAAACTAATCTTGTCTATGTTGTGTGAATACACACACGCACATCTCTCTCTCTCTCTCTCTCTGTGTGTGTGTGTGTGTGTGTGTGTGTCTATATATTAATTTATATATATATATATATATATATATATATATATATATATATATATATATATATATATACATATATACATGTATACATACATACATACATACATACAAAATTATGTATAAAATTATTTAAAATATACACAATTTAAAAGTGTTACAATACAAAATGTATCTAAATGTGACCTTGAATGAATATCATTTAATGCACGAAAGTTAAAATTATTGAAATAGTTTGATGTTCATATAATTGGTAGGCTGTATATATTGTAACAAAGTAATATGTTTCTAATTATTTTTAAATCTGTGTACGCCCTAGTCATTAAATATATATATATATATATATATATATATATATATATATATATATATATCCAATATACGTACACATGCATGCATGCATACATACATACTTATCTCTACATTAAATCTTAGTTAATAAATGCATTAGTAAATGCATTTTTTACTTCTATATTTTTTCTGTGAATTTTTTTCAAAATTTATTGTATTCACAGGTTTAAATGTCAGTTAAATTCATTTGTAATGACGGAATATATTATATAAATATAATTCTAATTATTATATATGAACTTCCAGAAAAACGTTCTATAATATATTAAACAGGTTTACTTGTTTATTTTTTTCTTGAATAATACCATTTATTGGAATGAATAAATAATAAATTCAGATATTTACTGCTAATTAGAAATAATAATACCGGTAAACAAATATTTTGGTAATTTTTCATTCCATAGTTTAGAATCGTCCAGTGTAACAAAGTACCAATAGTGGAGTAGTCCGATGAAGCAAAATACAAATTATGGCGCCGACGCAAATTTATTAATAATTAATAAAAAATATATTTAAACATGTTTATTTAAAATAAATTTCATTCTAGCGACCAGTAGTTATAATCTCTTAAATTCGTCTAAAAACAAAACAAATATTATTAATGCTGTTTGGTTAGAAGAGTCTTATATATCCATAAAATATTAGTTGAATGAAATTAAAGAGAAAAAATATTTTTGCAATGGATTCTATATACGTTTTAATTTTATGTTATTATTCACAAAATAAAATTTATTTTTTAACAGATTTTTAAAATATTTTAAATTGTATTTCATTAACGAGTATAAAATATTTATTATTCATTGATTTAAATGTAACTTATATTTTTGTGAATTTATTTCATATTTCTTACATTTTCTTCCAATGTATAATATTTTATAAATTTATTTTTTGATAATTATTTTCGTTAAATTTTAATAAAATGTAAATTTTATGATGCCGCACTCTAAAATTGATTACATACACGTCATAATTTTTTTTTTATTATAAAAAGTACTATAAGTATTATTAAACCTTTGATAACATTTTCCGGTGTTAGTGAATAATTGTTGTGATTTTTTATTACAACTATTTTTTTATTCATCTGATTCACTTTTAGATTTTATCATGTATGTATCAATTTCCTTTTTCATACAAATGAATCAATTTCGTTACATATAATATTTTTTCTGAAAGAATTTATTTTTATATTTACATTAAATTATATTGTGATTCATATTGATTAGAGTTTTAAATCTGATAATAATTTTTATGATTAATTTAACTTATATATATATATATATATATATATATATATATATATATATATATATATATATATATATATTTCTAAACTTGTTTGTAGTGTTTTAAAAGAATACATTATAATAACGAAGACATTTTGTAAGCAAACGAATTCTATTATATTCATTTCACTTAAACTCTGATTCATTTTAGTTATTATAAAGAGAAAATACATTCAGTATGAAACATTTAAAGATTATCTCTAATGAACGATTCATATTTTCATTGGCGTCACATTTTCGATTCTGTGCTTAAATGACGTCATTTTTTTTACAAGAAGCTTGTATATATAGCGGAACTATTCTGCAATCTCGACTTATTCATAGGATTTATATGTAATATGTGAGCAATAAAGGTGTACGACCTTGATTCAACAACTGAATTATATATGTATCTGTCTAACAAAAAAATGGTTTTCAACTGTGTGTATATATACTGTTATATATATATATATATATATATATATATATATATATATATATATATATATATATATATATATATATATATATATATATATATATATATATATATATATATATATATATCTGTAAAGCATATGTTCCTGATTTGAAATTTGATACTTCAATACTTAGAGTAAAAACAGAATCTTATCATATACAACCGTTGAGATTATTTAAAATGGTTGGTTACTATTTCCGTTTTGAATAATATAGCATTATGTACAATAATATATTTAAGCATGTAAAGAAAATCACAAGTTTTTTTCTGATTATATATATATATATATATATATATATATATATATATATAATATTTAAAAATGATTTCGGGCATATGTGCACCACGAGTACCTATGATATACCGCATTCTGTCAGTCCAATTTCGGGTAACTTTTTCAATTAGGGCCATATGTCCGCAATAACACGAGTTATGTTGTCTTCTAATACTTTAATCGTTGTTGGTTTATCATCATAACCCAGAGACTTCACATATCCCGCCAAAAAATAATCCAGAGGCGTCAAATCACACGATCATGGAAGCCAATTCACATTTCTGGAGATAACGTTATCGCCGAATTTTTGTTTCAATAGCTCGATTGTTTCGGTCGTAGTATGGCACGTAGCACCATCCTGTTGAAACTACATCTCTTTCAGATTGATGTAAATTTGGAAACAAATAATCATTGATCATTGTTCTGTATGACGGTAACGCGCTCACAAACAAAATTTTGTGCTTTATAAGTTTGGCGAACAGAACACTGATTTTTGAAATAAATTTCCACAATTTGGAAATGTTACTCAAGTGTAAAACTTTGCATAATAATTTACCGAAGTATACTGAATCCAAATGTCACTTATAGCGCGTAAACTGACAATTGACTTGACAGTTATTCCTATTGAAAGTTCTGTCTAACCTAGAAAAACACTCTTTATCTAAGAAAAATTAAAAATTGAATTTAAAACTTGAAGTCTTTATTAATGAAACATTTATAATGATACAGTTTCATGAGTTTATAAGAAGGCAAAAATAGTAGTAATTGAGTAAGTAATTACTTATTATTGTGTTATTTAAATTTTATTAGCATTAAATCTGAATTAGATATTAATACGAACATTATACACGTACATGTTATTTAATTAATATGCATGATATAGTTTTTAATATTGTTGAAAATAACTTATTTACGGTATATTTATATAAATATGCGACCAAAAATATATATGAGAGAGGTAAAAGAACTTTTATTAGTAAATATCCGCCATGTTTTAATAAGTTTTATGTAATAATTTTAATCTTCCGATATGACGACGTTCATCTATGAGTGCCATGCACACCTGTTGCTACCAAAATAAGGTTAGCGAACACAACAACATAGCTTTAATTAAAACTGTTATTGGCAGACAAAGTTTTCTTCTGTTTTTGACAGCCTCTATTGTATCACCACCGGGATAAGGTTCATCCCCGACCGGTAGTAAAAACGAAATTGGATAATTCCGTTGCCTCCGCGTTTTCTGCTTCGCTTCCCCCTTACCTACTGTTATGTTGACATAAAGTAAATTTGATCGTGATGCCGGAACAAGAAATTTTTCATTCATATAATAACTACATACAAAACGAAGTGTAGAGTACGAATTAATCTTGCCGTGACTGGAAAAGTAATAAATTTTACACCGTTCATATTAACATGCAACGAATGATTTCGTGTTGTTTTATGTTTACGATTTAAATGAAATTTGTTAATCAGTGCGTTGTATTGTTTTTTAGAAGTTATTTCAATCTTATGTAAATTTTTTAATATATGTTTTAAATAAAATACAAAATTGAATATTTTATATTCTTTGGAAAATTATATTTTTTACATTATTTTAATTAAAATATTTGGGACATTTTTTTAGACAATATCTTACGTTTTTCAAATCTCCTATTTACTTAGTGTTGAAAGTTGTAATTATTTTTTGTTAAGGCAGTCAATTTGTTTAATTACATTAAGTTAACCCTTTAACTGTTTATGTCCAGTATACTCGTCAGAGTGAAACGAAAATTTTTCGCATAATGTCGAGTATACTCGTCGTGAAGATAAAAAAAATCGCATTCGTATTATTATTAAACGAATCAACTGTAATTTTTTTTCCCTGAAAAAGGGCAAATAAAGATCTTTTAAAAAATGTACATTTTAGAATATTCGTTAGTCTGGCAACCTTATTTATTTTAATACACAATAGCTTGTATTAAGCTGAAATAACAAATTCTGGGCAAGTACCGTTACAAACGATTTTTTTATCAATGAAATAAATTTTGTTTGTTAACAACAAATAAAAATATATATTTTCTAAAAAACCAACACGCAACTTTTGATTTTTAATCATAATTGCCTACTTTTATAGGCAGAAACATTTTACTCTGTTTATGTCGAGTATACTCGTCTTCGCTGGAAAATAATTAAGCTGGCAGAAAAAGTTTTTCGAAACAAAATTAAACAGTTAAAGGGTTAAATACATTAAGTGTATTTTAAACGTACAATGTCTAATTATGAACAATTATTTTTAATATTAATTAAAAGAAGCATTTTTTTTAAATATTAATTAAATGATTATTTACATTTGAAAAAAAATATTGCATAGAGTATGAATTCAGAAAAAGTAATCAATTTTAAGTGGTTTAATATGTCCTAAAAAAAAATGAGAAAAAATTTATAATACATTTTTATAAAACGAAATCTACTTGAAAATATCGAAATGTCATATAAAAGTGCAATGTTTTCCTTAAAATTTATACTAGATAAAATTCTTGTATACAGATGCGACCTTCTTGTCGACCTTAGCAAACAAGTGTTGGCAAATACCTGTTTTTACACGAATGAGTCACATGAAATAGAAAAATATTGACGACGTCAAACGTAAAACACAGTACTGAAATTTAAATAAAATATTGGGAACCGCATTGACGTATTTAAAGGAAATAAAACATATTGAACTTGGAATCATTTTATAACCTATAGAATTTTATGGTAAAAATGTAATACTTTTTCATAAATTCAAATATCAATTGAAATATTATGTCTGTACATGTGTGTGTGTAAATGTGTGTATGAACTGGTATTATCAAAAAAATATCTTCAGCATTAGTAATTTAAATATCAACAATCTCTTTTGTAATATAGGAAGTGCAACATTGGTTTACCAATAATTATATGAATGACTAAAATGAATGCCATTTAATTCCAACTTTAAAATAACGTTTCCTTTTAATATTCATTCTTTTATCTATGTTTTATATACTTTTTTCAATTCTAATATATATATATATATATATATATATATATATATATATATATATATATATATATATATATATATATATGTAGATTTATGTATGTATTCATATAAATATAAATATTTCAATAATATTACAAATAATTTTACATTAAATCAAACATTCTTATATCGAGATATGAATGTGCTTTTTCTTAAAATAATTTTATTGCATAGTTATTAAATCATGACCTAAAATAATTTAATTTTACATATCTGATTTCAAAATGTACATCTACTTTTATAAATTTCTGTTTGTATATACTTAAACCATTTCGTTCATATCATAAATTTAACTTTTTTATTATAAAAGTGGTTTATATCAGTATTTTATTAATGCACAACTTTCAAATATATCAATTGGAATATATATATATATATATATATATATATATATATATTCAAATTAAATTAATTTTAAAAGAAATGCAGATAAAGAATGCTTAATTACACCAATTTAAAATTGATTAAAGCCTACAATCTCTTTATAGACATTAATACGTCCATTAATTAACTCCAGTTTGAACATGAACTAGCTATTAAATTTAATTCAGTCGGAACTTACTTAATTTACTGTAAAATTAAAAATAAATTCATTGTTATTTTGTTATTCTACTAAAATATATAATCTTTATCAATTATTAAATAAAATTGTAAATATATCTTCTTTTTAAAATAATTCAGAACTTATTTTCGATTTTTCAATGGTATTCTTCGGACATTTTTTTTCTTTTGTGTTTAACACATTGTATGCGGGCAACGTCTCGACAACGTCTTTCGCATACTATTACTAGAGCGCGAAATGCGTCGTCGAGACGCGTTGTCCGCATACGATGTGTTAATATAAAACATTGTTAAAATGAAATATACCTTGAAGTCGGAAATAAAACTTTTTTCTTAGTTTTTTTTTCAATTTAAGGTAATGATTGAAAAAAACATCATTGTCTTACATGTAATATTTTTTTTTGATTAACTATTGTATATTTTATTGTTCTATTTCTATATTTACATTAATAGATATAATCAAAATCCATCCTTTAATGAAATAGAGGACATAAATTAAATTTATCTTTATTAACAATCTTCTCCCTCGCATATACGTATACACACACACACACACACACACACACACATATATATATATATATGTGTGTGTGTGTGTGTGTGTACATATGTTTTATGATTTAAAAAAAATACCCAAATCATAATGAAACCGGCTACATTCTTTACCATTCATGAAACACATTGTTCCATCATCTTTTTTACAGATGGTACAGTTTTTTTCGTTTAGAAATAAAAAGTTTAAATTTAAAATCATCTGTTCAAAAATGTTTTCTCCTATCCGTTAGTGTCCAATTTTTATATTAAAATTTCATTATTTCTTTTAATTTTAATTTAAAGAATCAGTGGATATTTTTTTCACCGTCAACATATTCATATAAAATACTTTTTAATTTGTATACTTTATGTATAAATTGTTTATGGTTTCAGTAATGTGTTTTTGTATCTTCATCAATGTCTTATCTATCAAAGTGTTATTTCTGCATTTCCCGTACTCTTGATAACATTCTTTCTTTCTCCAATTCTCTCTAAAAGTCATTCTATCATATCATATGGATTTAAGATAATTTTCATGCAACGTAGCGAAATGTGGAACGGCAATAAATCGTAATGAGTTTTCTTCTTTTAATAGTATAACAATGAAACACATTTATATGACAGTAAATTTCTTTTACAAAAATCATAGGAATCAAAAATGTTTTGCAGTAATATTTAAATATATCAATAAAAGTCATCGTTACAATAATAAAATCAAATAACTGTCCTAAAATGATATTTTATCTTATAAATTATTATACATGCTTTAAATTAAAATATTTGTTTTACTTCTCAGATTCTTTAATTATATTCTAATAATAAATTTTACTAAACTCTATAAAATTATATTATTGGCTCAATAATAATTTAATAATTTGAATTAAAAAAGATAAACTACTAATTTATTTTTCGATTTGAAGTCAGACCATTGTAAATTAACACAACGGTATTAAATTTTTAATCAATAGTTTGTGTGTTGTGTGTGTGTGTGTGTGTACACATACATACACACACACAAACTATTGGTATAATGCCCACTATTGTACGAAGGCATCAATGAACGTTACCATTCATTATTTTTCTCATGTTCTCCACTTTAACTAGCTTGGTTGGTAAGAAATATTTGTTTATATATATATATATATATTTCGCACACGCACACATATACACTTAACAGAATGGAATTTCTCTAAGTTGAATTTTTTTGTAAGTATAGGACTACCTCGCATAGTACGGCTAATCGGTTCCACTAATTTGCCACACTATTTGAAACCGGACTAATCGAAACATTAACTAAATACAAAAAACGTTAATTGGTTCCAAATATTTTTTTCCATTTTTTCAGTAAATAAAACGAGAGTAATATATTCAAATGTTTGTATGTATCAACAAAATAAAATTAAGGGTTTATACATTCATTTTCAATTAAAATTTAATTATCAAGAAATCGACTTTACTCTAGAGTTACGGATCGAAAACTAATAGAAAAAGAAAAAAAGACAACAAAACTAAAACTGCACATACGATGAGTATAATGTGCGCATGCGCATATAAATATTTTTTTTTTAATTTCAAACCGTACTATAGTGAAACCGTTCTAATCAGAGTAGTACTATACGAGGTATCCTGTATAATGTTTTCACGTGTAATAGCATTAAATTCCAAAAAATATGTAGAATTGATTCCACATTTTTAATTTAAATTCAACAAAAAATGTTTTATTTACTCGACATTATGAATTGAAATAAAAAAAATATTCTATATAAAATATTTTTGTGTATATATTCTTTCGAAATATTAACTTCATTAAAAGTAATCTGTAAGTCGAATAAAATGACGTGTCGGCAGTTTGTAATTCTATTACACAAAGTTCAACTGTGTTTTATGTGTGTCATATATGTTTCATGTATGGCGTGTATGTGTGTGTGCGTATATATATATATATATATATATATATATATATATATATATATATATAACATTCTATAAAGTGTACGATATATATTACTCTTGACATTGCATTTTGTTGTTATCCATTTAGGCTACTTCTCAATTGTTCCTTTCACTTATAAGTGTTGACGTCTTATTTTTTAAATACATTTTACAGTCCTAATGTGCACTTTATGTGCAATCTTAATTTATTACTTAATTCCATACTTAAAACGAATATCATATTACAAAGCAAGTATTTTAAATCAACCAATTACACAATATTAGTTTAAATTATGTTTTCGTTAATCTTTTCAATGAATACTTCCTCGAAGTAATATCAACCAAAAAGTACTTTTTCTACTCAACAAAACAAATGAAATAAAGTTTTAATCTATTTATTTCCGTTTAACATATTTTTGAAACAGTATTATAAATTGATTGTGTGCTCTTTGCTGAATTATGTAACATAACTGACAACAGAAATTATTTTATCACGATTTTTTTAATTTTATTTTAGTTATTTATAGGATGCGAATTAAAAATAAAAATATTATCTGAAATTTGTTTATTCTTCGTGTGTTAATTTTTTACATATGAGATATATTTTTGTATTTCAAATAATAAATAGTAATAATAAAATATAACTGAATAAAAGTATTATTAAAAATTATTTTATACTTTTTTTAAATACATGAGCTTCAGAATTTCCAAAAAGCATCCATAAATATTTCTAGCAATGTACTATGGAATTGTTTCACTAAATCTTGTGCTATCTACCTAGTAGTACTCATAATTATTTATAGCAGTTCATCCTAAAAATGTTTGGAACCGATTATTTAGTTTATTTTTAACTTGTGTTTCATGAAATCCATGCTGTACTTTGGAGAATACATTGAATCATACATAAGCATTATTGTATCTTATATTAAAGTAACAGTGTCTCTTTAACAATGCAGTTATTAAAAACAATAACAAAAGAGAAAAAATACATAGTTTAAAATAAATTATATATACAGTGTACATCATTTCATTGTATACATTTAAAGAAATTAACAATACAATATGGTTTTTATTCATTTTTTCTTTTAATTTATTTTGGAAAAAAGACTTTCAAAATTAAAAAAAAAACATCATTATTACTATTAACAACAAGAGCCAGTAGCTTTCGAAACAAATATGTTGTACAGAGTTACACACGTTAATGAAATTATTTTCTTATTTTTTCTAAAAATGAAAATTGTAAAATAAGCCATTGCTCTCAATATCTGATTTCAGAATTGTTTGAAAATATAATTGTAACAAACAATTTTTTATTATGATTCATAACAACTTATTTCAAAATTATTTACAAATAACTGTCTCTCTATTTTAATTTTTTGAGTTATCGCTTTAATATTAGTCTGAAATTAATTATCTTTCATATTTATGAAATATATTTTTACCATTCCAGGTATTTTAATGAGCTTTCGAAAATATTTATGTAATTATTTAATGTTCAATTAATGTTTACTTCTAAAACAAAACTTCATTTCGTAAAAAGATAAGTTAATGTTATAGTATATTTTCCTTAGACGAATTTTCTTGCACATTTCTTTTTCTCATATATAAAATTTATTTAAATACTATAAAAATTTACTCGTACTTCTAACACAAATATGCACATGTATTAATATTGTTTGTGATATATTTATTTTTAATAAATCTATATCTTTTTAATATGTATTATTTAGTAAATATAATATTTTTATGTTTAATAGTATATTTATAGAAATAAATAAATATTATATATATATATATATATATATATATATATATATATATATATATATATATATATATATATGTATGTCACTAATGATTATTGAAGCCACATAATGCTAACCACGTTTAATTAATTCTTCAATTAATTTCTAATACAACAATTATTATAAAATATTATTATGTGTGTCTATGCATAATTATTCATGTGATAATTTTATTATTTATATAAATGTAATTTTTATTTTTCTAGGCATAATAATCTTAGTATGAACGTAACATTACTTCTATGGATATATGTTTTGTTATATGACAACACATTAAGTTACTGTCTACTATGTTTTAAGATTAGATTAAATTCTTAAAACATATAATAAAAAAATATTTTAAATACTTATTAATCTATATTTTTTTTAAATTCAAACAAATAATTTTGCCTTTCATTATGTAAGAGTTAATAATCTCCCCCCCCCCCATACATTTGTATAGAGATATACATTTGTGTGTGTGTATACATTAGTTATTTAATTATGTATGTGTACTTTCACATGATTTGAAGAAGAAATTTATTACAAGATTATTGGCATTAAGTCCACATACGAATGTAGTGTAAGTTAATAACCAGTAACAGGTCTCGCTTCACTCTTCACCCACTTGTTTAGTTACCTGTCAGTGTCCGGCTTATAGATTCCACTAGTCCATTCTAATATACGTGGCAAAAGAAAGAATATTTATTATAATACATGTCATTGGAATTTATTCTCGTTTTCATTAACCAAACGTTTGTTGAAATTTTATACAGTTGTCATTGATTCATTTTCAGTTTTTTTTTTTTTTTTAAGAATATAATTACATTGTAAGTTAGTAATTTAATATTCAGTCTATAATTATGTAAAATATATAAATTTCCTATTATTTAATAATAATTTAGAATGCAAAGCTTTGTATACAAATAAAACAACACACTTTTAATAATTTTATTTAATAGATTTAAGTATACAAAGATAAAATATAGTTTTTTTTTGTGTAAAAAAATATATTATTTTCATTTTTTAGATGGTAAATCTAAACATATTTTATAATACAAATAAAATAAAAGTATCACTATTTATAAATTTTAAACGTACAATTTCCTTCGTAAATTTTATATATATATATATATATATATATATATATATATATATATATATATATATATATATATGCATGTGTATGTATTCAATCATCCGTTATTATGAAACCACTGAGGAAATAGTTTAAACAAATTAAACAGTGTATTTTTATGTTAGTTGAATAAATAATGTATGTATGTATTATATAGTCATCCAAATGTGACGCGTATATTTATGTTTTATTAAAAAGAAACTATTCACATGTTTTACCCTATACACATGTTTTTTTTTAATAAAACACAAATGTAAACGTCACATTTGGATGGCTATGTATATAAAAATATAATAAGGATTTGTATAATTTTTTGTAATAAATTTATTTTATCTTTTCTATCGTAAATTTTGACATATTTAGATTTTTTAAAACAACTTTTATTATCGGATTGTGTTAATAGTTTTTTTAATTTACTACTCTTAACATCACAAAATATGTATTTTTTTATAAAAAAATTCTTAATTGTTTATTATTCATTTTAGTTTACGTTGGTACATTTTGACTGAGTTGCCAATATTTTCGATCTAAAATACGACGTATATATTTTTTTATTAAAAATGTTATTCTTCAACACCGCAGTTTTATAAATATTAATCATTTTTTGTCTTCTTTTTGGCTTATTTGCACTTTAATGGTCACATCATTGTATTTAGAATAGTACATACGTAAATCATGACAAGTACCGAAGTTATAACAATAATTAAACACCTATATAATTCTAATTGGTAAATGATGCTTTACTCAAAAAGCTACAATACTAAACCAACTATAATAATCAGGATTTTTCTAAAAATAATGGAATTATTTTTGAAATTTATGTAAGTGAATTAAATAAACAATGAGCAATTGTTGAGCACTCTAACAAAAGATAATAATGATTCATTGAACTATCACGCCAACACCACAAGATATTGATAAAGCTTTCAATAATGATTTATTGTTTACTTTATTTATAAACTTATAAATAGAATGAACAATAAATGATTATTTAACATTTTTAATATTTTCTGGCATTGGGGTGATAATTCATTGATGTGAAAGTAAATTCGACACAGTTACGTTAATTATTAGCGTAATCTATTTAATAGTTTATGTATTTTTTAATATTCTGTTTAGTTTTTTAGACAATTACCTTTAACCTGCATTTATAATTTAAGTCTAAAATATTAATTGTTATTATCCCTGTATTATTTACCTTATATAGATATATTTTTAAACATTTACAGTTTTTATTTGTACAATATTCGTGTTTTATTTCAAATTAGAAAAAAAACGTATTGTAACTTTTAACAACCCCACATGATACAAAATACATTTTTAGTATGCATGTGTGGTGCATATATATATATGCATGCCCGCACGTAGTGAATATAAATAAATTGCTTAATAGCCGAATGTGTGTATAAATTGTCATTACAATATTGCCCTATTTATTACCTCACATGCATCGTCATATGTACGTCAAATCTTTTCGTCATCAATCGTCATGACAATCATTATATTTAATAATATATTGTAGCGGGCAACATTAAACGTTTAGCTACGATGTGTTCGTAAACGAAACAAAATTACAGTTCACAAATGTCGTTATAACGTAGACAGGTGCTCTTTACTAGCGAATTGTGAAATGAACAAAATAAATATATAATCATAATCGACACCTAATACAGAAAGGCCGCATGTAGGTTTACAGTGACGTAGTGAAGGCATCGTACGATTCTTTTTCGCCAATAGTAACCGATCCTGAGCAACATACCCGCTGCCGCGTCACGCGGTTACAACGCACAACTATCTCTTACACACGCCCTCCCCCCACTCACATGCAAATCAGTGTAACTGGTAGATAGCCAACGTGGGCACTCACGTGTGTCTGGTTGTCTGGTGAGCACAGTGCACTTTGTACCAGTGCAGTGGCGTACTTAATGAAACATACGATAATTAATTAACACATACGAACTAGCCGTAACTATTTATATATATATATATATATATATATATATATATATATATATATATATATTAATTAGTATCAAAAAATCAGGAAATTAAAAATCCAAATTAAATGAACAAATAATCATAATACTTATTGGTTGTTTTGGAACTGTGTCTGATTCACTTTACACAAATGAATTTTAACCCCAACACCACTAGATTTTAACAGAAAGGCTCTGACGATGATGGCGTCGCCATCGAAATGCATCAGCCGATATAATTATAAATTATATAATTATAAATAACAAGTGAACAATAAGTGATTATTGAACACTTTAAATTATTGTGATATTGGGATTTAAATTCATTTTTGTAAAGAATCATAATAAATATTATTTAAAAATATCTCAAAAATTTTCGAAAATGAGAGATACTAAACACTGAATCATTTCGATTTTAAAACATATTCTATACTGAATCATCAAACATAAAATTATACATACACACACACACACACATATTTATATATATATATATATATATATATATATATATATATATATATATATATATATATATATATATAAAAACATACGCATACATGATTATTTGATTTACATATTTTTGATCTTCATTGCTGATTAATATACTATCATAATTTTTTATATTATTTACCTTGTTGAACTTCTAATTTTCACTGTATATGTTAAAAAAATTCTTTGCACAACTGTATTATATTTACAATGGAATGCAAAAAATAATTCCACTTTTTACATCCGTTACACTTTAGTATCTAGAACCATTAATATATAAATATTTAGTATGTGATATAAATCTAAATATAATCTAAAATATAAAATAAACTCTAACTTGTATAATTCAAAAAGTAAAAATAATCAAATACTTTTAATTCTTTACTCACTTTCTTAAAATATTCACATTGTCTTTTTAATGAATTGTTATTTATACGGTTGCCAAATTTTAAATCAAGAAATGTGTTATATGCTTTTCATATTGAAAATAATTTTTAGAAAACAATGTCATCAAAACTATCCCCTATTTCTGAAAGATAATAAAATATACAAATAAACTATTTTTTTTTTCAATTTGTTTACATCCTAGAACGTAAATACACAGAGCAACTGTGTAGAATTTTGGTATATAAAAGAGAAAAGAATATAATCTCGTTTTCATTGTGTGGAAAAAAACTATTCAAAACATATTTTTAAAAATTTTAAATGTTTGTTTAATGAGTACATTGTAAAATATTTCATGTTCGACGACTATGCTGTTGTGAGTACTTTTGTTCTATTTATATTTTGTTATTTTAATGGTACTTGATGCTTAGATTGTATAAAACAGCTTGCAATATTTATCATTATTTAGTGAAGTACATACATCACCTGATTTTTCAATAACCGATAAGAATATGATATCATTTATAACTAATATGAATAATCAATATATACTGATTATATATATATATATATATATATATATATAAAGAGAGAGAGAGAGAGAGAGAGAGAGAAAGATGTAAATGTGCAGTCAGTTAATTAAATCGTAAATTATTTCTTTACTAGTAATAAAGCAATTATATTAATATTTGCATATATTTTTCAACAGAATGTATCTTTTTTGAAAACAATCTATTTTTTTGTTGAAATTATAACTTGTATGCCAAAATATAATATATGAAAAAATAATTATTGTTTTTACAAATGTAATTATTCATTAATTTTAAAACATATTTCATTTATTTCAATTTTTCTCATGTAACGACAATGATAAAAAAATTAATGTATATTTTTATTCAGCACTTAAAAATATAATCTTATCGAACAGAAGTACTTTTTTAAAAAAATACTAATAGCACAATAAATATTTTTATCATTCAAAACAGAATCAAGAATTTAATTTTTTAAAACAATAGTATTATATAAAAGATATGTAAATAAATAAAGGATATAAACTTATAATTTTATTTTATTTTGGTATTATATATATATATATATATATATATATATATATATATATATATATATATATATATATAAATGTAGAGAGAGAGAGAGAGAGAGATAAATAGGTATATAGATAGAATAAATCTGTACATCAGAAACATGATAGAACAAGTTGTGTTAATAAAAAAAAATTGTGAGATATGTTAAATTTTTATAAGCACCTTAACATCTTGTCCAAAAACGGTCTTTATCGTTATAAATATTAAATTATTAAAACGAAAAATCTTAAATCATCAATGTATTGTGTGATAAAAATGTAGTTCCTTATAAATATTTATAGACATGATTCGACGACGTCATATAATGAACGCAGGTACATTTATACAGTGCGACCTCGACCTCTATGTCCACTGCTCCTAGACGAAGGCCACACAACAGAATCATCCAATCACGAGACAATTAATGTCGAATTTTTGAACGAGTTCTACTTTAATATTGTACTAGTGTAAGCATAGTTGGAAAGTTATCTTATTTATTTGGACTTTAATATTTTTATTATTACTATTTCAGTTTCATAGTTAAATTTAATATTCATATTTTTTGTTTACTTTGTAGAAAATTATATATATATATATATATATATATATATATATATATATATATATATATATATATATATATATAATTAAATAAAATTAAAAATAGCATATTAGTCAATTTATTATCAAGGAAAAGTATTTCAAAATCATATGTGATAGCGAGTTATTTATATACGGTTACACAAGTTCTTTACATTTTCCTGTAATTTTTTTTTAGAATTTGAAATTGATATATATATATATATATATATATATATATATATATATATATATATATATATATATATATAACGTATTTTAATATCCAAATGTTTTTTATAAATGAATTGTTATAGTTGTACTTTTTGCAGTAGGATAATAATTATAAAATACATATTTATTAACTTATTTTGGTTCAATTATATATATATATATATATATATATATATATATATATATATATATATATATATATATATATAAACGATTTCATGTAAAAATAACAAAATTTAATGAATAATTTTAATATTATAATGGTGCGTATACATTTCTAGTTATGAATAAAGTTTAATGTGCAGGTATATCAATTTATATATTTTATTAAAATAGCAAACATTCACATTTGTAAAACAGTGTTTTTCATATCTTTCTAAATGTTATTTTTTAATTATTCAGTATTTTCAAATATATTCGAAAACTTTTTTGTTCGATTAAACATTTTAAAGTAATTACTAATAAAAATTATTATTTTTTTAAAAATCAAGATTACATTCTAAAACCGAATTATCCCAATTTTTAATAAAATTTAATATGTTTTTCGCGTAAAATTATATTCTATATTGCAAAAATGTAAACATAAAGAAGTAAAATTATGTAAAATGTTCAACGTTGAATAATATTTGAATAACCAATATACAATATACTTTTTTATTAAATTTCTAACGTTCATTTTATGATAATGAACTCCAACTCTATATTCAATTTGTTTGTCTTATCTACTAATATAATAAAGGTAGGTATAATCTTGTGAGTAATTCATCATAAGGTCGAGTGAAGAAATAAGATAATTTACATATTTATAGCCTTTCTACCTCTTACACTGTTATTTAAGAAAAAATAACTTTAGAAATTACTATATATATAATTATTTTAGTTCAAAAGTTGTTATAACACTTATAAATAGTTGCATATTTATAAAGTACAAACTTTTAAACATAATTCTTTTATTTAATCTCATTTTTATGACTATCGTTAAATATATATATAATCTTTATTTATTTATACTTGGCCATTTTATCAATTTATTACCTGAAAAAAACATATTGTATTTGTTTAACGAATATTAATAAAAAAACATGTAACAAAGCATTTTATGTGTCAAATATAATGTAGAGGATTGTTACTGTAAGTACTTGTGTAATTAAATCTGAAGACACTTCATGCTTTTACTTATTTTTTTCGTTATAATTTATGTTTCCACATAACTCAAAAGTTTTCAATAAATTAAAAGATTCCACACATTAAATAATTGCAAATTCCTCTATGATTTTGCATTTCAGTACTCGTGTTTGTTTTGACAAAAATTATCCTTATCTCTGATATTTAATCAATTTTGTAGAATAATACAAGTCAAATCATCATTATCGTTTATTTTGTTGTTATTATAATATTTCTGTTTCATTATGATTCATTAATTGAAAGTGTATAGAAAAAAAAAGAAAAAACATACAGCGACATAATATTTACCAAAAAAGTATTTATTATTATGACTCTAAATTTAATATAATATCTAAACATATGAATTTAAATAGAATATATTTTAATAATATTAAGTAAATTGTATATATAAATAACTGAACGAATGTATAACTTTTAAATAATGATTATTATATAATTATGATTAGCATTGATAATTAAAATTTGTCTTAGTACAGAGAAAAGATTAACAAATATATAAAAACTAAAGGTAAATAAAAAAATATTTACTAATGCTTCATATTTGAAATTGAATAATTTTAAATTTTAGCTGCGTCAGATTAGTTTTTTATAAATCAAGTAAATACTATAATTCGTTCAACTTAAATTGTATAATTCTTGTAAAACACGATCATTAATGTTAATACACATACACACACACGCACGCATGTGTGTGTATATATATATATATATATATATATATATGTTTGTATGTATGTATGTATGCATATAGCATGCATGGTGTCAATGTGAAAAGATGTCAAGTTGGCCTCAGATGCAACTAAACACTTTACAGTACCTATATATTATACTACTTTATTCGTAACAGAAGGTTCAAGATATAAATCACAGTGTACTATTATGTTTTGCAAGTCATGCTTGCACCTCAGGGGCTATCGACCATAGTCTAACCCTATTATATAAGCTTGGAAAACAATTTGGTCTATTCTGTAATTGCTTTTAGCGAGATGATGTCTGTTGCGGGACGGAAGACGTAAAGGGTACAGTGTTGAGACCATCACGTTTATAATCGGTTTTCCGCCCTCTGCATCATGTAAACGTCCCCTATGATATGTATCCTGTTTATATGCAATGCACGTAAAATGTGTTAAAGATTTTGATTCGAGATAAATAAATCTTTATACGGTTCTGTAAAATATTGTCAAATCGTACTGCAACAATACGACAATTTCCCATGAGAGATGAAACCATGTTATAAAACAAATTTATTATTTTATTGCACCTCTCAAATTTAAATACGATTTTTTATAATACAATTTATATAATGATTTTTTTCCTTTTTATATTTTATTTTTTTGGTGCAATATTATTAATTGCTTAAATAAACATGACTCTGTGTTCTTTTTATGTACTAAAAATATGTAATATTGAATAATTTTTCATCGTCTTTCTTTGTAAGATTAATAGTTTTAATCTACATACAATAAAAATATACATTTTTTTTAATTGTTTAATAATATGAAAATGGTGTTTGAAGAAGTTCGAAATTCTATATTTATGAACCTGTTTTACAATTATTTAATTTTATATACTCGTATAGTAAAATAAATATAATATATATAGTATAATATAACATGTGTAGTAAAATAAAACATATAAATTTCATATATGTAAATACAATTCAGTCATATAAATATAACACCAATAAAATATTAAATATCTTTTATATATATAAGTACTGTTATCTAATTGAGAATATTGTTATCATAAAAAAAGTTATGTTAGATGACGTGCATGTTTTAAAATACTATTATTTTAACCAATGTATTAAATATTTGTTTTTTTTTAGAATTAAACAATAATAATTTTAAGTTTATGCGTCATGTTTACTCTTCAATAATACAGTCTTCAAAAAATATCGCATAAAAATTTTCAACATGAATATAGAGAGTATATAATTAAATAAAGTATGTAGGATATTTTCACACTTACTGCACAAACGGTTACTTCAGTGAAATGTTGTGTCTGAACTTAGTCTACGAGAGGAGCATTCTATTTATATCAGATGTCAAATTTCTTAAATAGTTTCGTATTTGAGTATTACTATTAATAAAATTACTGTTCATTGTATCTAACATTTTTATTTAAATTATATAATCTATAAATAAATATGTTACTGTAACAATTTGATTTAAAAAACTATTAACATTTGTCATACATTAACTTTTTTATATTGGATAATAATTTTAAATATTATTTTACTCTTTAGGTAATAGTGATGTTGATACATATATATATATATATATATATATATATATATATATATATATATATATATATATACACATACACACATATATACACGCATATACATACATATATATTTGTATGCATGTGTAAATTTATATCCCACTGGCATTATTTCCTTTTGCGAAAACATCTCACGTCCAATACTGCATCTGACGTACGGTAAATAGAAATGTCATTTCCATTAGATGTGTAAACGTTTTTCTATATATATATTTGTTTGACGCAACATGTTTATAGAACTGTAGCCGACACATTTTACGGAAATATTCAGGAAGCAATACGTGGGTAATCGGTTTTCTTTTATTGAACCAATTTTCTAACCCCAAGTGCGACATAGGAAATACTTTTTTACTATAGAGCATTTTATATCAACTTTTGTTTTAGATTGAGATTAAGGTATTTACATTTGTTGTAGATATGTAATTTAATTTACTGCTAATCTTAAACCGGAAATTATTTTTTTAATTTCGAAATAACTTTTTTTATGATAGTTTATAAATAATCTTTTAGTTCAATAATTGTAATTCTATAATTGATTTTAGATAAAAACATTATTTACTCGTATTGTATATAATCTTTCACTATCTTATATTCATATCTTTTATGTTTGTGTATGTATTTCCTTTATTTGTATGGAAATGATTAAAAGTGTAAATACAATGCACGTATGTATGTACAGAGATGTACAGTTCCACATTATTTTCATTCAAGTCACGGATAAAAACGACAAATATAATTAAATGATAATATATTATTGTTAATCACATATATATTAAGTTTGTTCATAAAACTTTACAATATTAAATATTTATTTAATATACAATACAATATTAATAATAAAAGTTATGCAGTATAATAATTTAAACTTACAATAAATATAACCGGATTACTAATTTCATAACTATTAGATTTTCAAGATAAGTCATGCAGTTAGTAATTGTTACCAACACGGTCAACTAATAAAGGGATGCTGTATAGTATAATCCAGTATTATCAACAACTAATTGAATTAGTGGCAATATTTTATTTTTAAACTAATTTTTTTTCTTCTTTATACGTATTCAACTATAAAAAAACGGAATATTAAACAAATAGAATGAAAATAATATATTCGTCTTTTTTTACTATTCATCTTAAAATATACATTTTATTATGAATAGTAAAAATGAAATGATAAAAATTCTACTCGGAAAATTTAGAAAATAAAATGTAAATTTAAAAACAACCTATTTATTATTCATTTAATTTTAGTAATAAGCTATCTGTCATTATTATACTGAATAATAGCTTCTTCTCTTTATGAAAAGAAACGCCATGTACTAGAAATTAAATTTGAAAATTATTATAAAACTATTTAATAAAAACTCTGTCTGAATGTTGTTCATTTTGGTATGATCAAATTATTACCGTTTTCAATAAATAAACTGATAAGAATTAGTAAAAGATTACTCATTGTTCTTTATTAAAACCAGAACCACTGGAATTTATTCTTTAACACGTTCACTACCAGAGCATGAGAAGAAAATCTTTGTAACAAAGGCCAGAGAATTTTTTCTTATAATTACTTCAATTGGAATTGGGTTTTTAACATTATATTTATAACATTGAAAATAAACAAAATAAGCAATTTTCCAAACTGACGCATATTTGCGACGCTGGACTAGGAATTAAAATCTCATTTAATTAGACCGCACGTTGCATATATGCGACATTTTAGTAAAAGGAAAGTAAGTACATCAGAAAGGATAAACAAAATAAAAACATTTTTCGAATCGAAATACAAGCAATTTTTTCCATGAAAAATTTGGAAACATTCATCAATGCACAGGCCAATGAGTAATCCCTTATTTGTCTTACGAATTCCACAGTAATAGAAAGTTACTTTCCGCAGCTTCTTAATGCCACATACACGGTATTTTATTCTTTTATCCAATTATCTTAGATCATTATTATTATTATTATTTATTATTATTGTTATTATTATTTTTTAATTTTTATTATTATTTTATCGTAGATTATTTGATATATCTGCATCACAAGTTATATTTTCTTCGCTCGAATATTTAACACGCTTTTCTTCATTGGAGATTTCTTACAAATATTTTACATCTTGTAAACGCAAAAAATATGATCTGTGGAAAGGTATGCATTTTAACAATATTTTATTACATCGCATATCTAGCTACTTACATTAAATTAATGAAAATTTTGATACTTGAATAAATATAAGAACTTTTTGCATTTTCTTTTAACACTTGTACTCAACTAATCAATTCAATTTCTTCTCATGGACTAAAAAATGTAATTATCTCTAGACCAAGGACATCCTGCATCTATTTTGTTATTTTATAGCCCATTACAACTATTTCGGCGAAAAAATAGTGCAACACATTGTCATAAACTGATAAAAGTACACACTTCACATATAATATTATATGTGATTCACATATAATATTATATATAATATTATATGTTATATTAATATATGCGACGCCGGGCTAGCATAACAAATGAAGCATAATATATGCGACGCTATATATATATATATATAAGCATATATATATATATATATATATATATATATATATATATATATATATATATATTAAATGCATATATTTGAACAAAATTATTTCAATAATAATTATTAAAACTGAATATAAACAGTTTAAAACTAACAAGTTTCTAAAAAAAGGTTGTTGCCAGAGGCATGGATTATTTTATTCACGAAAACGACTTCAAGTGACAAAAATAATATGTCAATATGTAGGGTTCAGATCCTGCGAATGAGGTTGATTTCACGTTCCAAATTTCAAAATTTTTCTAAACTAATTATTTGTATGTACGAATGATATTAAATATTCCATATAACTTCATATCTATTTACTAATATTATTTATTTGATGGTAATTTTTGATGCATAAATTGAATTGTTAAAAATATACAATAATTATACTGTAATTGTTTTTTGAGATAAAAAATAATATTGAATAAATTTGCTTACTAACTATAAATTCATTGTTTTTTTCTAATTAAAATTACCTTTGCCATCCAGAAAACGTACGAAAAACAGTCGTTAGTAACATTTTTTGATTCATGTAGAAACTTAGACCAATATTTATATTAAAAAATATATTTGTTATTTTCTCATTGAAATACGTCTACGGAAGTCAAAATAATTATTCTTAAGAAATAAATTTTGACTCATTGAAAATAAAAAATAATTCTCATGTATAAAATGACAATTTGATACATGTCTTCAACTTAGTCATCGTAAGCATGATATTTTTTTCATCTCTCTCTCTCTCTCTCTCTCTCTCTCTCTCTCTCTATATATATATATATATATATATATATATATATAAAATTTAATAATTACAAAAATTTTAGACGTTCAATGAAGTTTATAAATACTAGGAAGAACTCATTTCCAGTTTAAGATAAAATACATTATATGTTATGAATCCTAACACAAGTAAAGTAGACAACTTGGTACCAATTTTGTGTTTGCCGAAAGCTATGTAGATAAGACACGTACAGGTTAAATATCGCTGCACACTCTTTACTATATTAGAACTGATTGTCATGGAAACACAGGTAGATTTTTCATGTTTGAAAAATCTCATTTCGAACTTTTTTATGAAATATAATATTGAAAACAAAATATGTTAGAGAAAAAAATAAATTGGATATTATATTAAATGAATCATATTACAAATTTAATCCACATATTAATGTCAAAAAATAATCACCTTTTTGATAAAAAATGTAAAAAAAAACATTCCTATTGCTTATTGTATATGAAGTATTTATATAGTAATAAACGTACTATAACTATATTGTATTTAGTAAAATACCGGTTATATCTGTACATTAGTATTGCTATTTTGAACTATAAATACTTTAATTATTTTTGTATTATATTTAGTTATTTCTTTTCAATTATTATTTTATTATCATTTATAATACGTAATAATTAATAATAAAATAAAAATGCTAATTGTAATAAGTTATATATTAATGGCTATATATGTACTTTTCACTATTATATTTTTAATTATAGAAAATCTCAATCTTAATACAAAAAAAAGTTCGAAATTTAAATAAAACACAAGTAAGTTGCAATAACATACAATGTATGTATGTACATTCGTGTATATATATATATATATATATATATATATATATATATATATATATACACAAACACACACACACACACACACAAACACACAAACACATACATACATACACACACAATTATGTATTGTATAAGAAAGTACATTTCTTGCTACCAAAGTAAAATCATAAAGCAATATAATTTAATTTTAAATAAAATACAATTTCTGCTAATAAATTTGATTATTAAGTAAGGGAATAAATTTGATTAATTCTTCTCTACTTATGTTATGAGTCATAAAGAATGAATAAGCGATCCTAACGCAAAGAGGGTTCATATTGATTTTTGTATACTTATTAAGTGTATGATATTACATATATATATATATATATATATGTATATATATATATACACATACACACACACACACACATACATGCACATGCATACTTACAAGTGTGTGTGCATGATTGTGTATTTACTGCAGGATCTATATTTTTATTAATTATAAACTATTATGATTCATTGTCAGTATTTCATTGTTAGTAAAGTTTAATTTTTGTTTGTTGATATAAAGTACAGTACGAAAAATATAATGCCATTAAAATTATATAAATATGTGTGTGTGTGTGTCTATTACAAATAATCGCATGAATTTCCTTTATACTTTAAAACTTTCTAGATAGACATTCAGTCTACTGTAGTTATTACGTACCAGTTACTCAAATATGTTAATCAAATTATCTGTAAAGAATACACAGCGGATTCTTATTTACATATTTACTGAAATAATGAAGTACATTGGTAATAATTCTTTTTTAAACTGTATATGCATTTAAAAATCAATATTGAATTAAAATTGGTATTTAACGAACTAAATGAAACCATAATAATTATATTTACATATGTGTTCTAATATTTACAGTCTATATAAGTAGGGTCATATATTCTTGGCAAGTAACAGATTTAGGCTTGTATAAAAATCCTTATATTCATTAAACTCAATAATATTTATTTTTTCATTCAATACATCCTCATTTTTAGTTATTTTAATTTTTTGTATAATATATAACAACCTTAAATGTATATACATACATATATGTATAAGATTTAAAAATATAGTATATTTTTATATTAAATTTTTAGAACAAATAAAATGTTCAGACAATGCAAATTATAATTACTAAGAACGCATCCTATTAAAATTTGTTTCCTCTTTCATAGCATGTTCATTTATATCAAATATATAGTAAATTAAACTACCCTCGCATAGAATTCACCATTCGTGCAGGGAACAGGATATTACAAGACGGACGATTAAACTGTCGACATTCTGTTTGCTAAATTGGGCTGGGTGTGGTATTTAATGTTATTGTCTCTGTAGCAATAGAAGTGCACATTTGCGGTGATTGTCTACATTCTTATCATGAGAGTCATTAAGAATAATACACTTACATAAAATGTATGCATTATGTATTAATATTTAATTTAATTGTTTTTTTTTTTAATAAGGTTAATAAAATATTTCATATATATATAACCATTTATAAAATATAATTATATTAACTTAAAGTCTCCGGAATTGCTTTTAAGTGTATTGTTACAGTTTGAAAAACACTTTGTGTTAAATATATAAAAAAGTAGCTTACAAAGGATATCTTAGTTTTTTAATACTTTTAGTAATATTTTACAATAACTTTAACAATTTTTTTATGTTTCAAAAATATAATTAGATTAATTAAATTGTTATAATGTTTAAAAAAATAATATAAAAAAAATCATTGTACAAATAATATTATTCTCAAGTATGTAAAAATTTATGTATATAATTTAAATAATATAAATTGTCTAAAATGCAGCCCTAAGAAACCTAGCAAACTAATATATCGAATGTAAAATTGTACATAATACAACTTCATCTAATATATACACCTATCAAAGAAGCAATTCAAGTAAGCAAAAGACAAATATCCGTATTCGTAAACAATCTTTCATTTACTTTTGGGGGACATTTCGTTGCGAACGGTAGCATTAAACTCGACTGATCATCAAACATCGATATCAAACAACTGAATTCATCGTTGTGAGGATCAAAATGAAACTTTGCCAATTTCCGCCGTAGGCAATATGAGTCTTGTGTCAATCTCTCCTTGCACTATTACATTGATGGCGCCGACTTTTACTAACAACGCATATAAATCTTGCTCGTAACATTTCATCGACTGACCATGGCATATTGGTAAACAATGGGAAGTATTAGTAGTATATAATCATTCTAATACATATAAAGTTTGTTTTTTTCATTTTGTACGACAAAATTCAGGGTTTTATGAACAATAAAACAGGTTCTCTTTTAAAAAATAGATTTATGGAAAAACACATAATATTTTTACTGATGAGATTATTTCAATAATAATGCTATAAATGTTATTTTGTAAATTAATTAAAAATCAATAAAAATATTCAAAAGTTTAATTAGGAGACAAATATTATGACTGTGCCAATTGTTTTTTTTTTAATCATTATGTATTTTTATTTTATAAAATTGATCTCAGAAAAAAATAGTATAGAATTAATATTTGTTGTGAAGAAAAAATATACATATTCTATGATATAAAATAAATTCATATAATTAATAGAATTATTTATATTATCTGACTCATCTGAAATGTACAGTTTTCTTTTATTACATTTAAGTACATATATCAAACATTGAATTTTTATTTCATATTTTATACTAAAACGAATATCATAACCATTAAATAAAATTAAGTTTTATAAACATTTCTAATAGCTTTTAAAAGTTTTTTTTTACAAATACATATAAAATAAACTATATTAAACTGTTAGTAAATGATTGAAAATTAATTTTAATGTTTACTAAACAAATCATTCGCATTAAATAAATCTGTTCTATTTGAAAAAATCAAAAAATATAGTATACTTTTTTTAAGAAAAAATATATAAAATTCTTATATTACAATCAAAGATACTAAATAGTAAATAAACATATGTAGCTTTAAGATTCCCATATGTTAATTTATTTCTGTCGTCTTTTTAAACGGACCATTTCTTTGAATCAGTCACGTACAGTTTTGAACGCCGAGGTAGATATTATGACACTATGAATGTTCCAGGTGCCTGCAATAGCTTTTCCCGCGCATAAAAACAACACTCGGCTGTCGTATACCATTCTCGACATCTACAAATCTTCTCCGACTTTTAACAACATTCATAAACTACGCTCAGATGTGGTTACGTAGAGATTTTTTTTTTAAAACAACTCCCCTTCATTTATTTTTATATCCGTTTTTAATTCTTTTGAAACACACGAGGTAATTCGGTTTTATGTTAACAAGAACATCAAATTTTTGTTAGTTAATATTTAAGCGCCAATATTCAATATTCTTTTTTTTTAAATCATTCCAATCCATAATCCTTTTTTACAATTTGATTATATTGTTACTAGATAATGTAATCTCCATTAATATAAATTTAAAATGATAGTGTCAATTTAAAAAAAATCTATCGAATAAAAAAAAGAGATAATGTATAAAAAATATAGGCATCTTAATATTTGTTTATATTTTATAATAAAGGCTTATATATACCTTTAATGCTACTGCATATTAATCCTGAATTAAAAAATAGTAAAAATAGATAGTTCAATCTTAAGTTTTGTTATTCTGTAAATAGTTTAAATGAAACTATTGTAGTCTGATTAATTGACATAGTTGTAATAACTTTACAGTAATTTATCTAAAAAAATATTTTTGTTGTTTTTAATATTACTATTCTGCATTCTTCTATCTAAATAAGACACACTTTAATTATAGTTACATATTTTCTATACAACTGTTATTTATATTATATATATATATCACCGCGTGTCATGTAGGAGATTGCGTTCGATTCCCAGTGAGAGAGTCCCTCACTTTCGAGGGTTGAGCATGAAGGCCGACAACCTCATCTTGTAAAAAAATAACTGTCGAAAAATTAAGGGAGTAAACTCCGAATAAAAAATCTTCACCAATCCGCCTGGTCAGCGTAGTTAATATAACCAAATACCAGTAAATGGTAGCATTCATTGAGGCTTTCGTCCAGTAGTGGATTGATATGGAATTTATGATGTGATGATATATATATATATATAAGGCATTGGATCGATCGAAGTGGAAAATTTTGGAAGAGGCAAATTTTTCCAACAATGGATAGAAAGAAGTTGATGATATATTTTTCATCAGTCCCTCAATCCACTACTGTTTAATAAAGTCCTCTCCCGCAATTTTTCACTTGGACTATTTGAAGTCATCCTCTTACAGTCCATTCCGACGAATTTCCTTATTTCCCTATCTCATCTATCCATTGGTCTTTTCCTGAGCCTTCTTATATATCTAGGTACCTAATCAATAATTTCCGTTGTCCATAGATTGCCTCTGTTCTTTCTGTATGATCAATTCGTTTCTATTTCAAATATTTCA
>CP092088.1:33957506-34007506 GCA_029203775.1 Neoneuromus ignobilis
GGGACAATGGGTTAATCGTGGTGAACAACCAGGATAAACACCGAAACCATCTTTACATGGCCAAAAGATTATGGTGACAGTATGGTGGACTCCAAGAGGTATCGTTCATTATTCATTCTTGAGGTCTGGACAAACAATAACTGCTCAGTCATATTGTCTTGAAATTGAAGAAATGCATAGAAAACTTGTCCAAATGGACCCTGCAATAACCAATAGACATGGACCCATCCTTCTTCACGTCAATCCAAGACCGCGTATAGTGCAAATAACCTTGCAAAAGCTGAACGACTTAGACTACGAGATCCTGCCGAATCCTCCATACTCGTCTCTTTCACCAACAGATTATTACTTATTTCGCAGTTTAGAACACTACATACGAAATAAGACCTTTCGTAATATGAATAAGGTCGAAAAAACCTTCACAGACTTTGTGTCCTCTAAAGACCGTGACTTTTTTCGAAAGAGGATTTTTTTGTTGGAAACTCATTGGCAAAAATATATAAAATATTTCTTGAAATGTTCATCCAATCTCATAGCACCATTCGGAATTTGACAAATTAAATTTCATTAAAATTTCTTATGAACAACTTTACTTCGTACTGTATCAGTTTCAATCGATTAACATTATCATAAAATGTATAAAGAACTTGCACATGAAATTGAGTTAAATCCTGTTTTAATTGAACTGTATAAAAGTGTCTTTACAAACGATCTTTTCACTTGTGCTTCCTTCTGACGTCGAAGATTGCTTCGTAATTCGTATTCACGAAAAATAGCATTTTATATAAAATCATATTCCATTTACTTACTGAATTGAATATTCAGTTGAACTCATAAATAAATTTAGTTAAATTTATTTTTTCCATTGATTAGTGTACTTTCATTTTGTTTGAATTCCTATTATTGTACTTGTATTTATAGTAGAAAATGATATTCGTGAGAATCAATGAAAGAAATGAAAGAAAAATATACTTTAAGCATTGAAAATAATTCTAGAAAATATTACAATTAAAAGATTTTATTTATTTTTAACAATAACAATTCACGTGTAACCGGATTCTAAAAATATGTATAAAAAAATAATAATTATTAAAATTGCCTTTTACTAAGAAAAATACAATTTTAATGTTTTTTTAATGAGCTTTAATTGATATATATGTTTATTTTTATATAAAACATCATATTTAACATTAAAAATATTTTTATTACGAAATAAATTATTTCATATAATTGATATTTAAAAAAATTTAACTTTTTCTTATCTGAACTATTTTTATTGTGAAATCTAAGCAGTTTTATTTTACGGATATAAAAGGATATTTTTATATTAGGTTGGCAAGTATCTCCCTTCCGCTTTTTTTTTTTTTTTTTTTTTGTACATAGCCGCGAAATTCGGAAAAGCGGAAGGCGGAAGGGAGATATTTGACAACCTAATATATATATATATATATATATATCTTAAAAAATTAAACTATGATTTTTCAAGCTACAATCTTTCATCTATAATTAACAGTTAATTGAATAATTTTGATGTCAGTTACGAGTAAAATTACGCGGATGTTGTCTTAGTTAAATTCTCATGTTTTTCAATTACAACTATTATGTTTATTAAAAATAATTTTCATGTAATACATATGCCGACAAAAAAAATGTTTGATTTACATGGAATCCCCCCAAAAAATATAAAAGCGTTTTTACAAAATATGCGAAAACTTAACACTATAAAATGATATTTTTTAAAAATGGAATTATTAGTGGTCGTTATTTTAATATATACTTTTCTTAATAATTAAACTAATATAGTTTCGTTAACAATATTTTTACTACAATAATACACTAATTTTTAAAAATTATATATCACTGCTTATAGCACGCTTCATTGGTTGATTAATATGAACGGTAGACTATGTTTCAACATAATATGATTCCTCTTATAAGCTGTAGAAAGGGGAATAAATAATATTGTCGAAGCACGTGGGACGGTGTCGGCCCATAATTGCCTAGTGACATAATTCACATAGTTGATTCCATTATGACAATTTGTAAGAATAGATTTAATATGTCCTTTATATGTTTATATGTAGACTGTACACAGCTATTTCTTTTCATAGAGGTATTCATCTTTAACACACTATATTGGCATCCAAGGGCGTTGACCTTTTTAAGATTTAAAAATAAAGAAAGAATTAATTGACAGTATAGACAGAGAATTAGTAAAATAATAGAAACACTAGCAAACTACATATATTTCTTTATTAATATTGCATTTGTGTTCCCAATAGACTGTTTTTTATAAAAAAAGAGTTTTCAAAAGCAGTTTTGAGTTCTGCTGTCTTATTTGTTGCAGTAGTTGTATAATTTCTAGACACAATCCGTTTTTATGTACGTCAGTATCTCTCATTTAGTTTTAAATTTCAACCATTGTTTCTTTAATAGGTATTGTTTTTCTATATGAACATTAATGTTTGGTCATACACGCTGATCAAACAAGTTGACATTAAGAAATATATATATATATATATATATATATATATATATATATATATATAAACATATATACACACACACGCACGTGCGCACACACAATCAAGTAATGGTATAGTGGTTAGCATTACCGCCTGTTGGAAGAAGTGCGTTCGAACTCTCTGTCGAAGATATAAGACAGACTGAGCTTTTTAGTCTTTAGTGAAGGCAACCTGCCTAAATGACTAAACCTTGAATAAAAAATCCTCACTAACTCATCTGGTCGGCTTAGTAAGATCAAATACCAATGAATGGTAACACATTCATTAAGGCTTTCACTCAACAGTGGTCTAATATAAGTTGGTGTGTATCTGTGTGTGCATACGTGTGTGTGTATGCGTGTGTGTCTTTTCTGTATAATTACAATAATATTTAAAGAAAACCTATACACAAACTTTAGTATGTAGTTATGTGTAATGTAGATTAAGAATTAATATTTTATTGGAAAAAAAATCAAATATTAAATTTATCGTACGAAAGTATATTTTAGAATAGAAAGTATGTTTTATATTTCCGTTAAATAAAATGTTTGTTAATATAGCTATACTGTCCAGTATAATTTTTTAAAAAAATATTTATATTTTATTAAGTGTGTGTATTTTACATTTTTAAATCGCTTTTATTCAGTATTTTTTCATCCTATTGACTTGTTTTCAATATTAAACATTTTTAAAATGTGATGAATAAATATTACATATTAAAATTAAACAGGCAGTTGACTTTATCTCAGAATAAAATTAAATGAAAAAAAAACCTATCGGAGTTTTTCATTACTAAATTTACTTTATATAATTATATTTGTACAATATGAAGATTTTATATTCATATTAAAGAAATATAAATAATAAATGCATTTAACATTTACTTTTTTAAAGGGAAGAAAAACTAAAAAAAAAAATAAATACGACTAGAATTATGGCGAAATAATTAAATTCTACATAAAGATTATACACTATTCACAAATTATCAATGTCACAGTTTTTGACCAGTTAACAAATAACAGACTCAAATATTCACCGTTTTCACTTAATCTTTATAATATTAACTTCATTTATTATATTAATAAAATGAAAGATTTAAAGAAATTCATTTTTGAAGTGTTATGGCAATATTTAATTAGAGACTAGTAAAAAAATATTTTTAATTAATTAAATTAAATTTTTCAATTTAGTTTTTCTTACTTTTTTACCATACTTACCAAACGACCTTCGTATGTATGTATGTATAAACTATATATGTAAAAATCTAAACTATGTGACTTATTGTATAAAAAAAACTACATACATATATAGGTGGCTCAAATGGACAAAAGGATAGTCAATTACTTTAACCAACTAAATGTATTTCTAAACTCTTAAGTTTCCCATATATATATATATATATATATATATATATATATATATATATATATATATATATATATATATATATAATATCATCGCAAAATTAATGTCATTAATCTATCCGACCGTGAACGATTACCTCCGAACTTTAACGATTGTAAATAAACATCATTCACGAATGTAGTTATCATGGGGTGAGAAAGCGTTCGCCGAGAAGAAGTGAAGTGAACCAGGGGGTGGAGCTCCCTAGTATATACATATACAAAAATAGATTAAATACAAATTAAAAAGGCTTCATTCACCATATATATGTACACAGTTCTATTCAATAAATCATATACAATAGTTTATATTTTTAAAATAATACATTATATGCATAATTTTAAAAATGTATTGTTTTTTTCTTCTTTTTCTGTTAAATTACTCTTAAAAACCTTTATTACATTAATATGGTTAAGACTAACGCCTTATTTAATTTAAAAGATTTAGAAAATTCAGAAACAAAAATATTATTCAAATTCAGGAAATATATTAAATACTTATCCTTTTGTATTTAATTAGATTTTTTTTTCATAAATTATTATTTTTAATACAAATGAACATAGTGTTATCTATGTATATTATATAATTGCAGTATTACCCGTTTTAAATTAAAAAAATATTTATATTTACATTAAAACTAGTTGATGTTCATTACTTTGAAAGTTTTGATGTCATAAAATATTTATCTCTAGAAAAACTTTTTGCAAGTATGTACTAAATATTTTTTTCATAGGAAAAGTTATACCTTAATAACATTAGTAATATATCATCATCATCATCACATTAGCTTACGTCAGCCCACTGATGCACAAAAACCTTATTGAATGTTAAACCAAGTACCATTGGCAGTATAACCAAGTACCATTTACTGGTACTTGGTTATACTATACTGCCATGCTTACCTGGCAAGTTGGTGAAGCAATTTAATATATATATATATATATATATATATATATATATATATATATATATATATACACATACATGTGTTATCATTTATAAACATTTAGTCAATTAATTTGTTGCAATTTAAGTAATTTAGTAAATTTTACAAATATAATTTTTGTTGTAGGTATTTTAACTGATATTCAATCCCAATTCTCCATTGGTGATGACAAAGTAGGCTTACTACAGACAGCTTTTGTGCTAAGCTACATGATATTCGCACCACTGTTCGGATATCTTGGTGATCGTTACAGTCGACGTGCTATAATGGCCTTTGGTGTTTTTCTTTGGAGTTTAACAACTCTAATAGGATCATATATGGATGTAATAATTATTATTAATATTAATAAAATAAATTTTATGTAACAAAAAAAATCTATATAAAAATCTTTTTTTACAGAACTACATTCTTTTCATTATTTTTCGGGCATTTGTTGGTATTGGTGAAGCAAGTTATTCTACTATTGCACCTACCATAATCAGTGATTTGTTTGTAAAAAATATAAGATCAAAAATGTTAGCCCTTTTCTACTTTGCTATTCCAGTTGGAAGGTATTTTGTTTATATGAAAATTATATTTAACTCATACATATACATGCATACATACACACACATATTTATAAAATATTTCAACATTTATTGTACTTTTAGCGGTCTAGGATATATAATTGGATCAGAAACTGCACGATTAGCTGGTAGTTGGCAGTGGGGTTTACGTGTTACACCATTTCTTGGAGCTGTTGCAGTCATTCTTATTATAGTATTTATGCAAGAACCTGAACGAGGACAAGCAGAAGGAAACACTCATATTCATACAACATCATGGTTTGAAGACATTAGAGATCTCTGTAAAAAGTATGTATTATAAATAAATTAGATGTATATTAATTTAGTATTAAATTAAATTATATGTGTGTGTTTATATATATATATATATATATATATATATATACACACATATATACATACATACATACTTACATACATACATACACACATGCACACACATATACATACATACATACATACTTATATATGCATATGTTTTTAGCCGAAGTTTTATCTTTTCTACTGCTGGATTTACCTGTGTAGCCTTTGTAGCTGGTGCTTTAGCATGGTGGGGACCAACATTCATACATAGTGGAATAAAACTACAACAAGGAAATGAAAATGTAGCCCTTAATGAGTATGTAACATTTAAAAATAGTATTAAATATTATTTAATTTTATTCGATTTATGTAGTGTGTATATGCATATATATATATATATATATATATATATATATATATATATATATATTTATTAAAAATAATTCTTTTAAAAAATGGCCAAATTAAAATAAAATAAATTCATTTTTATTTTTGTATATAAAGAAGTAAAATTTCGTTTTCATTTTTTTTGTATTTAATTAACTTTATTTTGTATTTCATGTAATAATACAGTAACTCAAATGAAACTGTGGAATTTAGACATACATTTACTTGCTTACTATCATTAACTATTCTTTACTATCCTTCATTTTCATTTGGGTCTATATGTAGATAATTAAAAATTATCTTACAACAACCCTTAATAATTTTAAAAAATAGATTTCTTTAAATAAAAGGAACAATTATTTAAGAATATTCTTTTTAGTTTAAAAAGATAATTTTATTTCAAGTTGAATCTTTAAGAAATTAATTGTTATTATTATATAAATTATTATTAACATTATATGAAATGAAAACTTTTACATGTATTCTAATTTTCAGTGTTGCATACAAATTTGGGTTGCTAGCAATGTTAGCAGGAATAATTGGTGTACCATCAGGATCATTAATTGCACAAAGGCTTCGAAACTCTTACGCAAATATTGATCCGTTAATTTGTGCTACAGGATTACTTATTTCAGCTCCGCTAGTGTTTTTTTCATTAATTACAATTTCAGTTTCAACTACTGGATGTTTCTTTTTGATGTTTTTTGCTGAACTTACATTGAATTTAACATGGTCTATTGTTGCAGATATGTTACTGGTGAGAATAAAAATTATACTTTTTGTTTCAGAATATCTTTATCCTTTGGTATAGTGACCATGTTATCAGGCCTTTTGGGTGTACCTTTAGGCTCATATGCATCACAATTATTAAAAGAAAAATACCCACGAGTTGATGCTATCATCTGTGCAATCGGGTTGTTTGTATCAGCGCCCCTCATCGTTGCTGGAATGTTTGTTGTCAAAATCAACGCAACATATTGTTTAATACTGATATTCTTTGCGGAATTAATGCTGAACTTGAATTGGGCATTAGTGGCAGATATATTATTGGTAAGATTTATTTCAAATCAAAGTTCACAGCAGTGTAAATTTTTTTAGATGTAGAAATTGCTTGAATTGTGTCTTCTTGGTATTTGGATTAGTTTTTGTTACATTTATTTTTATTTATTTTCTCATACTTTTTCTTTGATGTAATGTTGATTACCTTTCTTATATTTGTCTTAAATTTGTGTATATGAAACAAAAAATATATTCTTTATGTATGTGATTGTATATATGAACCTGTCTTATGTCTATATGTGTATGTTACATGAATGTATGTGTGTGTGTATGTATGTGTGTGTGTGTGTGTGTGTGTGTGTGTGTATATATATATATATATATATATATATATATATATATATATATATATATATATATATATATATATATATATATATATATATATATATATATATATATATATATATGAAAAATCTATGTGTGTATGTATGCATATTATATTACACTGACAATAAATAAATTCATTCTTTATTTTATATTGAAAAATGTATTGGCTATAAAATATTTTTTCTTATTTAAATTAAATTTATTTTAAACACATGAAACTTACACTTACTTTATCTACACTACTGCCTGATTATATACATTTAAAAATATTTCTTTGAATTTTTTAATTCAATAACATTTCTTGCAAGCCTTTTTTATATCAGGTGGGGGGCGCTGATATGTTGTTCAAACTCGATTGTAATTATAAATAAATAAATATTATTAATAAAGTTAAATAGTACACATGTTTTCAAATATATGTTTATTATAATTTAAAAATAATATTACAGTATGTGGTGATTCCCACAAGAAGATCAACAGCAGAAGCATTTCAAATACTTATTTCCCATGCTTTGGGTGATGCTGGTAGTCCATATTTAATAGGGGTGGTAGGTATTTGTTATTAAATTTGAATTTTCCGCTTGTTATATTAATAAAATGTACTTCTTCTTCTTGTTCTCCTAATTGCGGTAAATTTAAATTTTATATATAAATAAATTATTCAAGAAAAAAAAACGTACATTTTAATTAATATAGACATAAGTGTATAATTTAAAACATTTTTTTTATACATTTAACATTTTATTTTATATTTAAAATAATAGTAAATAAGAACATTTATAGAATGAGGTTATGTTACTTCTTATCTTTTGTTTTCAGATATCAGAAGCATTAAAGATAGTTTTAACATCTACTAATCAAAATTCTTTAAATAATTACACATCATCTGATATAAACATGGCACTAGATTCGAATTTTGATGAAGTGAAATTTAAATCATTACAATATGCATTGTTTACAACATGTTTCGTTGAAGTAATTGGTGGATTTTTCTTCTTGTTAACTGCTTTATATATAGTAAATGATAAATTGTTAGTCGACCGGACAATTGCAGGTAATTAAAAAATGTATTTGTGAAAAATATTAAACCTGCTTTAGCATGATGCATGTTTTTCAATTTTTGCTGAATTGTTATGCTTATTAGTCCATTATTTTATATTCATAGTTCAATTAGCACTTATAACAAATTTAGTATTTTGTTCTTATTTATCATTTTGTTTATATTTATGTATAAATGTGTGTATATGTCTAACATTTTAATATCATCATAATTATTGTAAATCTTTTTAAAAGCTTGTAAATATGGAAAAGCAATTTTCATGTTTATTTACTTGTACCCAAACATAGAAGTTTGATATAATAAAAAAATTAAAATAGAAATAAAAAAAACATTTAATAAAGTCACTGCTTTGTCCTTATTTATTTTTGGAAGACATTTGATTAAATCAGTCTAAATTTTATAATATAAATCTATTTACATTTTTAGTATTTATAATCTCTATTTTTAATTATAAACACTTATTTTAAAATTACTCATAATTTAATTAAATTATAATGTATATTAAAAATGCAATGTATTTTAAAAAGCAGAAATCTTGCTATTATAAATTTAAATTTGAAAAATATATATATGTCCATTTAATACATAATGTATAATAAAAGATTTCTTGCATGAATAGGATCATTTGCATTGTTGTTTAATTGTATGGAAATATATAAACCACAAAAATATTTTTAATTCAGAAATAGAACAGTCAAATGGAACCGGAATCAGCTCGGAACCAGGAGATCGTTCATCAACGGTTACTAGCATTACCATCTCGTGAATCAGTCTGAACTTCAAGAACAAGTACTTTCTTAAATTTTTTTTTTATTTATTTTTTATAGTTGGGGATACAGTGGAAGGTGATCTTATAATGGATTTTGTATTTCACTTTAATGGCTTTTAATTATAATCATATCATTAGATACTAGTTTTTGCTTTTAATATTAATTTTTTTGGTTATGTAAAAATACTCGCCAAATTTAATTAGCTTCTTAATATTGCATCCTGTGCTGTGGGCATTTTTATGCTTCATGTGTATGTTAAAGTTTTATGTAAAAAGAAAGCATTAATATATAATTTTGTATTTATACTTATGAAAATACATACATATATAAATGTGTGTGTATATACGAGGGTCGTTTGATAAGTATGGTAAATGTATTTTGTCTAATTTAATTAAATTTTTCAATTTAGTTTTTCTTACTTTTTTACCGTACTTATCAAACGACCCTCGTATATTTGCTTATATGTGTGTGTGTGTATATATATATTAGCACACACTTTCACATACATATAAACGTTTTAAATAAAGATTAAAAATAAAGTGTGTAACTCATTATTAGTTTTTATAAAAAATACTATAACTGAATTTCATACAAATGAACTATCATAGCAATATATTTTGTTGTGCTGGAATGATAGTTCATTTGTGTGAGTAAACTAGTGACATTTCAAAGCAACTATTGACAATAACTAAAATTAATGAACAAAAATTTAATCCTTTTATTTAAAAAAATAAATAATAAAAAAAAAATTCATATAATACCTAAGTAATATCTTCTAATTTTATTGAATTTCTGCATGTTTTTTTATAATACATTGCATTTTTTATTTCTTTATATTAAATTTCTTAGTCATAATATCTGAAAATATAAAAATTATAATCTATTATATTTAAACAATGTTTCAAATATGAGTTACATATTTTAATACAAATGATACTATAACTATTTAATACTTTCACAGCAGAACAAAATCAACCAAGAAATCTATATGCAGAGGACATCAATAGTGATATAGAACAAAGGAGAAATTTGGTGACCTGATTTTTGGTTTATTAATTTTAAAACTATTTAATTATTATATTTCAGAAATTGACTGAATATTATAAAAAAAATATTAAATTATTACACAATTAATATAAGTATATAATAAGTGTAGTGTATAAAAGTTAGACTTTTTGTGTAGAGGAAACAAATGTTTTGTTTCTCACTGTTAACTGTTCATATAATAAATGTCATGTTACTTTATATAATATTAAAAAGTGAACGTGAAAAGTTTTAGTAATTGTAATACAAACACTTGAAATTAATGTATTAAAATTTTTATTGATTAATATATTATCAATAAAAGAAATTTTATATTATTTTTCATCTTATCTTAATGCTGTTTTATATTGTAAATCTGGCAGCTAAATATTTTTACTGAATTAATATTATGTAAAGAAAATTTTATTCATATATTAGTTTTATAAGACAGAACCATACATCAAATTTTATTTGTCATATTTCCAACATTTTAATTTTATTATATATATATATATATATATATATATATATATATATATATATATATATATATATATATATATATATATACATATACATACAATGTCATTTATATGTAAACATTTCAGTTCTCATTGTAAATATTCATATTTATTTATTTCTCATCATTTATCTTATTTAATAATAAAATAGTTAAAAAAATTGTCTTTTTTATCATGTTATATGAAATATTGTATTTCATTTATATTTTAAAAATAAATTCAATATATTACAATTGTGCTCTTGTAATCCTTGTTTTTTTACTCATTTAATGTATTTACAATCATGTTTTATTAAACATAGTTTAATTTTTAAACCAAACTGCATATATGTGAAATATTAAAAAAATAATTAAAAATCAATGAAAATTAAATTTTATATGGATATTAAAAATCTATATAAATTTGAATTTATTTATTTTTCAATGTATTACATAAGTGATCCATCAACGTCTTGATAGTGATCTATCAAGACGTGATCTATCAAGACATAACATAATCAAAAAAAATTACATAAAAATAAGTAACATTACCTAACTTGCACTAAAATCACATTAAACTATTAATACTGATTGTTACATCAATTTTTTGAATTCTTAAACAAAACCCATTCTGGGCAAAGATATTTTAACTAGAAAAAAAAATTTAAAAAAAATAACACTTAGAATATATTAAATTTTAAAGTATCAACTATTTATATTACAAAAAAAAACAATAAGTATAGAAAAATGAACACTAAAAAAATGCATTCCTGAGTTATATCACAAATATAAAAATGAATAATAATATTTAAAAAGGAATTAATCGATTTTAACTCTTTTTGGTGGTACTGTAAAACTTTCTGTTTCTAATTCAACATTCCATTCACCAATTTTCAAATTACAATCACTTTCTTCAATATTCCAGTTATCGACTTCGAGAAATGATTTAGTGTCTTGAAAATTCATCAATTTTATCACTATTTTTATTATATTTTCATCTTTCATCCACTTATGTTCTAAAACTTCTTCAACTGAAACTCGTTTTTCCGGGTCAATGATTAACATTTGTTTTATTAAATCAATAGCAGTAGCAGAAACACCATGGAATAAGAATTTATCAAATGAATATATACCATTAATTATTTGATCACGCAAAGAAATATCTGGATTGTTTTGACAAAATGGAAAAATACCACTTAAGCTACAAAATTAAAAAAAAAATCTTTCAGTATCTAAAATAACTAACAAAAAGTATCCATATATACATAATTTTTTAAAAATATTTTAAACTTACGAAAAATACAGAATTACTCCTAAGCTCCAAATATCAATCTTTTTAGTGTAAGTTTCTTTTCCTGCATTAAGTAAAACTTCAGGTGCAACATACATTGGTGTTCCACAAACAGTCTTTAAATAACTTTGATAATGTATTTTACTCAATCCAAAATCATTTATCTTTAATAATGTAATTGGTTCATTTGAAGCTAACAACATATTTTCTGGTTTTAAATCTCTATGTGTTATACCCTCTTTATGTAAATAATGCACAGCCTGAATGATTTGATAAAAAAATAGTTTTGTTTGAAATTCTGTCAATTTTGTATTACATGTTATTCGATCAAAAAGTTCCCCTCCTTCCATTAATTCCAAAATAATATATAACGCCTTTTTTGTATCAATAATATCTTCCATATGGATAATACAGGGATGTTCCAGTTTTTTTAATATATTAGGCTCATTCCAAATTTTATTATCATTAATAATTTTATTTTTTAGAATTTTTTTCATAGCATATTTCTTATAATTTCTCTTATTTATCACTAATTTTACTTCACCCATAGCACCTGTTCCTAATAATTTTGAAACAGCATATTTTGAAGATATTTCTAAAGGAACATCAGAAATGTCTGAACGTAATTTTAAAATAAATATCTTTAAATCAGGATGACCAATAGCTATTTCATCATCATTATTTATAATCATTTTTTTTCCTTTCCCAACTTTTATTTTATTTATGAAGGTTCCATTGTAACTAAAATCTTGCAAATATACAGTTGAACATAATTCATTTACTTCTCTAAATATTTTAAACTGAAATTTACTAATAATCATTAATGTATTTGGATTCAGATTTGTCGCGTTTATTACATAGTCGCAATTTCCTTTTTTTCCTAAAGTAAATTCGGGTTTACAAAGATCTAAAAATAATTTATAAAAATACCTATTATTAAAATAACCAGGGAGTTAAATTTCCTTACAAAACTAATTCACAAATTATGTTAAAATAAAAGAATTTACTCACCAACTGTTTTAAACTTAATTCTTACAGGATATAGCCAACCCCATATTTGAAATAATTGTTGGGACCAAACTTCTTCTCGTTGAGTTTGTGTATCAGGTAAAGAACAAGAAATTATATCACTCATCTTTAATTTGTAATAGGTTTCCACAAAAATCTCAATTAATATTACTTTTCTAATATTCGTTCACTAAAAAAAGTAATAATTTAAAATAATATATGTTCGAAGAACCGCTTAATTCGATATGACAAGTTTAAAGTAAAAGGATAATTCAAAGAATAAAATAACCTACATGAACCAAAACTACTTGTTGCATTAAAACAGTCATAACTTTTAAACATTTATTTACGCGCTATCTAATGCTAATTTCTGTAACTAATTTCAAATGAAAGTGAGTTAACCTACACTTTTAATTCTTGAAATAAATAATTCAAAGAAAAACAAAAACAAAAAATAACAGGTTATCGTAGTCTATAATTGACCTACTACAATGTTTTTATAAACATACGTAGTGGTGATATGATTAGAAACATCTCCTTCCCTCTCTATCCACGAATCTCTTCTGTTCAAAACAACATAGCGTGTGTTGGTGATTTAATGTTAATGAATTAATCTCTTTGTAATATTGCAACAATGGCAAAAAATGTTCTTGTAATTGGTAATGGAGGTCGTGAACATGCGTTGTCTTGGAAGTTATCCCAGTCTTCACTAGTGAAGAACATTTATGTTGCACCAGGTAATTATGGAATCGGACAACTTGCGAAAGTAATAAATATTTCAATAGATATCAATAACTTCAAGGTATGTTTTTATATTTTTATTTGTCTGTGATTACGAATATATTTATATTTTTTCATGTGTGTATGTATGTGTGTATGTGTATATATATATATATATATCATATAAGTTTATACATTTTATAATATTGTACTAATTTAAATAAAATGTTAATGTTGTATTCATAATGATTAATTAATAAAGTGCATTTAAGTCATATAGATAACATTTTGATAACATTATGATATTAATTGTAATGTATAATAACAATATATATATATATATATATATATATATATATATATATATATATATATATATATATATATATATATATATATATATATATAAAGCAAATACATGAAAAAATAGTAAGTAATGTATTTTTAATTTAGGAAATTTGTGAATTCTGTGAAGATAAAAAGATTGATTTGGTTGTTGTGGGGCCAGAAAACCCTCTAGCAGATGGAATTGCTGATGTTTTAAACAATGCTGGATTTGCTTGTTTTGGACCTACAAAATATGCAGCACAAATTGAGTCAGATAAGTCATGGGCAAAATCCTTTATGGATAAACATAATATACCTACTGCTCGTTGGAAAAGTTTTACTGATGCACTAGAAGCAATCAATTATATAAAAAAGTATATAATATTTTAAATAAAATTTGCAAGTTGAATTATATATCAACCAGTTTAATGATTCAATGATTAATCATTTTAAACGTGTACAAGAAAATATTCTAAATAATACTTAGAAATATGTTTTAATCAAGAAGTAATTTATTTATGTAGAAAAAATAATATTTTTTTATAATTATTAATTCTTTCAAGAAATAAAAAAGTTTCATATGTACATATTTAATAGTTTACAGTTCCAAATTACAGTTATATTTACATGTTATTTAATAACTAAATATACACATATTTATTATTATATAACCATTTTAAAGTATTAGTAACCATTATTTTTATAGTATATATTTATTAACAACGTAACAAACCATTTAGTATTTATTTGTGAGTAATTACTCTAACTATTAAATGTTTTTAAGAACCAAAAATATTCTGTTTTTGAAACTTAAGTATATTTGGTATATTTTACATATCATTCATAATTAATAAATTTGATATTAACTTCTAGTACTAATCATAAAGCTCTTGTCATAAAAGCTAGTGGTTTAGCAGCAGGAAAAGGAGTTGTTATTGCAAAAAATATAAATGAAGCTTGTTCTGCAGTAAATGAAATGCTTCAAGAGAAAAAGTTTGGTCATGCAGGAGAAACAATTGTAGTTGAAGAATTACTTGAAGGTGAAGAAGTTTCGGTAAAAATGATTTATTCTTATAATAATATATGATATTATATTTGATCAATAATTAGAAATTAACAAAAGTTGTTAAATATTATAGATTGTTTTTCCACTTTTTAATAATATATTAAAAATATACAATTTAAAAAAAGTGAAAAATATTGGTTTCAAATAAATTTTTTGCTTATGATATGGATAATCTGAAGGGGGAATAGTGAAAAAACAGAATTACCTTCTATTATAAATAAATATAATTAGACTTTAAAAACATATAATAAATGTATAAAAAAGAACGTTTATTTTAAATATCTGTTTCTATTTAGATATTGGCATTCACTGACGGTAATACTATTAAAACTATGTTACCAGCCCAAGATCATAAAAGAATTAGTGATGGAGATAAAGGACTCAACACAGGAGGAATGGGTGCATATTGTCCATGTCCATTACTTACAAATGAAGAGATGATATTTGTACAGGAAAATATTCTAAATCTCACATTATCTGGATTTAAAAAAGATAAAATTAAATTTGTGGGAGTATTATATGCCGGTCTTATGTTAACTAAAGATGGTCCAAAAGTATTAGAATTTAACTGCAGATTTGGTGATCCAGAAACACAAGTTTTATTACCACTTCTTGATTCTGATTTATATGTAATTATGGAGGCATGCTGTAAAGGCACATTAAATGAATTAAATATCAATTGGAAACAAGATGTAAAAACTGTGGGAGTTGTAATGGCAAGTAAAGGTTATCCTATAACATCCAGTAAAGGTGATATAATAAAGGGTAAGTTGAACTGATTGTTAATTATTCATTACATTAACATAATAAGTATGAGTACTTGTACTAATTTTTCAAATTAACTATTTTATTTAGGTATTGAAACAATATCAAGTCTCCCTAATCATATAATATTTCATAGTGGAACAAATTTATTACCAAATGGAAATATTGTAACAAATGGAGGTAGAGTTCTTATTGTCGTAACACTTGCACCAGAATTAATCATAGCAGCTGCTAATGCTACACAAGCGTGTAGTCAAATTCATTTTAATGGAGCACAGTACAGAAGAGATATAGCTCATAAGGGTATTGCTAGGTATCAAGCTATTAAATAAATATTTTTTATTTAATTTCATAATTTTGAAAATTATAAAATGGTTGGTTATATATTATATATATATATATATATATATATATATATATGTACGTACATATGTATGTATGTATTAATATTTTGTTTTATGTAAATAAATGTCTATTGTGTCTTAATTCTATATTGAGACAATGCATTTAATGTGTTTAATTAATTATTTAAAATATATGAATTAAATTTAAACTAATATAACGTTTTTAAAATATATTTGCTTGATTACTTGAAATAAATACTGTTACTAATATTATTGATGTAGTTAAAAACTATAGCTTAGATTCTTTTTTATACACATTTATATAATAAGAAACCATATCAATTAAATTGTATTCTCTAGTACAAATTACATTGATACTACTACAGGACAATTGTCTTTAATGAATGATGATAATTAGTTTAAATAAGCATAAAAAAGCTTTACTAATTTTTAATTCACTTTTAAAAATGTTCATTAAAATTAAACAATTTAACTTTAATTTATTATTATGTTTCTAGAAACTTAATTGAAACTGAAAAATTGACATATAAAGATAGTGGAGTAAATATTGAAAATGGAAATAACTTAGTCAATAACATTAAACCATTGGCGCAATCAACAAATCGTTCTGGATTACTAAGTAGTTTAGGTAGTTTTGGTGGTTTATTTGATATCAAAGCAACTGGTTACAAAGACCCAATTCTTGTTTCTGGTACAGATGGCGTTGGCACAAAACTGAAGGTATTAGATTATTTTTTTTTAAACAATTTTAATCTTACTTTTTAAAACAAAGATTATTTTTATATGAAATAAGTTAATCCATTTTCTCAACATATAATTTTATCATTGTAATCTTATAAAATAATTTATTTAAATTAGTATGCTTTTAAAAAAAAACTTCATATCTAAAATAATTGTAGATTGCCCAAATATCAGGATATCATAAAACAATTGGCATTGACTTAGTTGCAATGTGTGTAAATGATATTTTGGCTCATGGTGCAGAGCCATTATTTTTTCTGGATTATTTTGCTTGTGGAAAACTGGATATTAAAATCACAGAAGATGTTATTTCAGGAATTGCAGATGGATGTCGACAAGCAGGATGTGCACTTATTGGTAAAAAATATTTTGTATTTTTAACAATACAGTTATAATTTGTGTGAATTTTAAAAATAAATATTATTCAGGTGGAGAAACAGCTGAAATGCCAGATATGTACGCACATGGAGAATATGATTTGGCTGGATTTGCTGTGGGAGTAGTAGAAAGATCAAAAATAATTCCTCGTATATCAGATATTAAATTAGGAGACATAATTATTGCTTTGCCATCATCAGGTTTACATAGTAATGGTTTTAGTTTGGTTCGCCGAGTCATATTACAATCAAGGGTCAATTATACAGATAATACACCATTTAGTGACAAAAGTTTTGGTTTGTATTTAATTAAATTAAAATAAGTTTATTAACTATAGTAAAACTAAATTTTATTTATATGTTTGTATAATAAGTTATTTTACTAGAAAGTGTATTTTTGTGATTTTTTTTTTTTATTTTTGACTTGTCACAGTAATTTTACAAAACAGATGTTTAAAATTCTTTTCAGTAATATAAAAAAAATCATGAGACTGAGTTTTTATTGTGTAATAAAATTAATCAATTTAAATAATACAATTATAATTAGAGACTTTTGACTAACTATGACCAATCAAAACTATAAAATATTTCTTTATTTTTTATTTTTTTAGCTGAAGAATTATTAACACCTACAAAAGTATATGTTAAATCTTTATTACCATTGATTTGCAATGGCTATATAAAAGCATTTGCTCATATAACTGGAGGTGGACTGATAGAAAATATTCCAAGAGTGTTACCTCAGAATTTTAAAGTGGTATTAGATAGTGAAAAATGGATTATTCCACCTATTTTTGGATGGTTAGCAGCCTTAGGAGAAATTAGTGAATTCGAAATGCTTCGTACATTTAATTGTGGTGTTGGTGGTATTATTATAGTATCTCCAGATATAGCAGATACTGTTTTAGTAAATATTACAGACATGCAAGCTTCTGTAATTGGAACAGTAGAAAATCGTTTAGGAGATGAAAAGCAAGTGAAAATTAATCATTTCAAAAAATCTCTTGCTTCACTTATATATCCACATCTACCATGTTTAATGAATATAAGAGGAATAAAAAAAAAACGTGTTGGAGTATTAATTTCTGGAAGTGGAACCAATTTACAATCACTGATTGATTCAACTTTAAATCCAATAAAAAATATTTGTGCTGAAATTGTTGTGGTTATTTCAAATAAGCCAAATGTGGAAGGATTAAAACGGGCTGAAAAAGCTAATATTCCTACAAAGGTAATTTATTTTCTTATATATTTAATTATTTGTAATTAAAATAAATATAGCATTTTTGAAATACAATTTTTAAAAAAGTTACAATATAGAGTTACCAAGGTATTCATTATCAAAATCTTTGTTCTTTTTAGATAGTTAAACATTCAGAATATCCTACACGAATAGAATTTGATCAAGTACTTCATGAACTCCTAATTGAGCATGGTGTTGAAATAGTGTGTCTTGCAGGTTTTATGCGCATTTTAAGTAGTGAATTTGTACAAAAATGGCATGGTCGATTATTAAATATTCACCCATCCTTACTTCCATCATTTAAAGGTATTCATGCTCAGAAGCAAGCTCTTGATGCTGGTGTTAAAATTACAGGTTGTACGGTACATTTTGTTGAGGTAATAGCATTATTTTTGTTAATAATTTATAATAAACATAAATTTTAATTTGACAAAATTAAATTTAAATGTTAAATATTTATATTTATTTTGAAATGTTATTATATGTAGGAAGATATAGATGCTGGTACAATAATTTTACAAAGAAGTGTTCCAATTCTATCTGGTGATACAGAAGAAATATTGACAGAAAGAATTAAACAAGAAGAACATAAGGCATTCCCTGAAGCATTACGTTTGGTTGCTTCAGGTCAAGTGTATTTGGATTCCAATAATTTATTAGTATTTGCTCAATAATATATGTGTATTGATTTTTCATATATATCTATTCAATATACATTATCTATATTTTACATATAATAATGTAATAATCATTTATTAGCCATTTCCAATTGTTGTAAATTTACTGATCCAATTAAGAATATAATTTTGTAATTGTCATTGATACTGTTTTTTTTAAAAAAATATTCTGTGTATAAAAATATTTTTTTAAATGTTGTATATTTTTTTTAATTATAATAAAAACAATTTATTGATTAGGTCTATTTATAAGATACTTTGTAAAATCAATTAAAGTTAAACCATTTAATTGTTTGATTTATAAAATGTTTTTATTAATACTGATTTGAAACACAACTTTCAAATATTAATATAAAATAACATTAAAAATAAATATTTTCTTTGCTTTCATTTTTAACATTAAACCCATATATGAGGATCGTTTGATAAGTATGGTAAATGTATTTATTGTTTAATTTAATTAAATTTTTTAATTTAGTTTTTCTTATTTTTTTACCATACTTATCAAACGACCCTCGTATATATTTAGATAATGCATTAAATTTAAAAATACTTCAGTATTGCTACTATATTTCAATTAAAAAACGATCTTACAAAAGAAAAAAAATCTTGGTTTTCAACTTCATTCTTTAAATCTTGTTGAGTCTTTTTACAACCTATATTGTATTTAGTTTTTCCCTCCATTAATATTTTCTTTGCTAAACTATCTAACTTAATTAATGCCATTTGTTTTTGCAAAATAGGAACTAAAAGATTGTATTTGTTTATTTTAATATTTATTGATTTTACTAATTTTTCATGTTTATTTAATATTTTACTCCACATTTCATTTTCTTCAGATGTTATGGGAGTAGTTCCAATATTTAAACGTTCATTACTTAAACTAGTTTTGAGTAACTCAATCTCTTCACGAATTTCTTTTTGAAGCATTATCCATTCTGGAGTGAATCCATTATCAATTAAAATCTAAAATTTAAATTAATTAACTTTTATTATTATAATTTTCTTCCCTCAAAATATTTTTATTGTATCCATAAGTATAAGGATAGTTTTAAGTTAATGATTATATATTTATAATAATTATCTTTATTGAAATTTAAAAAAGAACAATTTTGTTTATAACAATTTTTATATATAATTTTTGCCTAAGTATATATCATTAAAAAAATATATTATTTAAAAATACAATTGTAATAACAGATGATTTTGATTGGGTTCACTAATCAAAACTATAAAGTAAATTTATCTTTATTTTTTTAGCTGAAGAATTATTGAAACAAGCAAAAATATGTGTTAAATTATTATTGCCATTGATTTAAGATGGATATATAAAAGTATTTGCTCATATAACTAGAAGTAGACTAACAGAAAATATTTCAAGTGTTATTTCAAACTTTAAAAATAGTATTAAATAATAAAACATAATTAATTATTCCACCTATTTTTGGGCATTTAACAACCTTACAAGAATTATACTATTTGTTATGATACTGGGGTAAATTCACCTTAACACAAATGAATTATCACTGCAATACCATAAGATACTATTAGTATTTTATTATATGTATGTATATATAACAAAAATGAAAAGTTTAAAATGTAAAATGTGCTGCTGATATAGCAAGAAGTGGAGACCTTCAATAGACAACTAAAGTTATTAAATGAAAACCCATAATATAAAAAAGTTCATGAAGAGACATATGGACAGATAGGATAGAAATATAGGAAAATTTTTCAAAGTTAAACTGAAAACTATTACATCACAAAAAGTGGGAAGTTTTAGGAGATGATTGTTAGCAGCAGATAAAAGAATTGATGATAGTGATATAAATTTACCTGATTTATTTTGTGTGTTACAAAATCAACATATGGATTAGAATTCTGATGAGTTGGCAATGGTTTTCCTACTCCAGAGAGATTTTTAAATTCTCCTTTTGAAATAGCTTCTTGAATTAAATCTTCTACTAAACGATCAAATCCATATCTATAAACAAATTTTAATAAAACAGTTTTTAAATTGGATTTAAAATTAAATTGTCTCTTAATGTTTTATTTTCTTCATATATGGTATCTAACATACCTCGTATTAATTTTATGTTTATATTTTGTTTGTGATTTATCAATTAATGATTTATCTTCTGGTAAAACTATTTTCTTGTTTAATCTATGTTTAAGGATATTTTCAGATGCTTGAGAAGCTCGAAATTTAATATATTGTTTTTGTCTATCAAAAGGAGTACCAGAACCTACACCATCATAAGATAAATATTGTCTATGTTGAGGTGCTGTATGCTAAAAGGTACATTTATTTACATATGTGTATATATATATATATATATATATATATATATATATATATATATATATATATATATATATATAAATGTGACTAATCACACATATAACTGCAGGAGGCCCGCCCCAAGGTGATCGGCCGCCCGTGTGCGAAAATATTTCGGCCGCTCCCATTCCCAAATTGCACTTTTTCCATGGAAGACTATTGAATGATATTTATTAACTTCAAGGGAAAGGATATCGAAATTTTCAGAGAAATGTGTTAGAAATACAATGATAGTATGTGTTTGTATTCGAAAATGGCCTCTCAGCAAAATGTAGTTAAACGCTATAATCAAGTAACGCCGAACAAGTCAAAATATTACATAAGGGCTGATGTGGTTAGAAAAACTTAAAGAATGTGTTGTTTCACATATCTAAAAATTAAAGGCAACCAAGTTTTTTTTAAATCGTCTGCCCCTAAAGCTCAGCAGCCCGTGTGCATTGCACATGGAAGGGGCGGGCCTGTATAACTGAGTAAATGATAGAGTATTCAATGAAGATTAAGAAATGATATTAACTATACTAATATTAATTAAAAACTTATACACTACATTAATGATATTTTACTTATAAATAATAACTTGTTAGTGCCACATTATTAATATTGAAAAAAATGTAAAATATCTAGTAACTTTATTAAACTAAAAATTATTACATAATTATACATATACTTTTTTCTCCATAAACTTACTTTAATTCTAAAATCTTCCTCTTCAACTATGGTATTTTCATTAGAATGTGCACAATTAGTTCTTAAAAACCTATATGCTTTTTCTATCTAAAAATTTTGCATAAGTCAATATGCATAATTATTTTTCTAAAATTTATAAATTGAAAATTATTACATTATTTTCAAGTACCTCATTAAATTTATCTGCATTTGCTTCATTTGACCCACTATCAGGATGAAAACGTTTAACTAATTTTATATAAGCTTCTTTTATATCACTTTGTTTACAGTCTTCTTTAACATCTAATAATTTATAACATTTTTCTAACTGAAATAAATAAAAAAAACAATTATTTATAAAAACAAATAATAAATATATTAACACTTTAATAATTTATTTTAAAAGAAATACATATAAAAATTATTAATACAAAACATTTCATACATGACAATAAATATGATTTACTGAATAAACAATCATTAAATAACTTTTTTTTTAATTCCTTATTTACGTTATATTTTCTTTATAACAAAAATAAAACACAATTCAGATATAAATAACTGATACTGAAAAATTCTAAAATCTTATTTGACATTTAATACCAAAATATAGCAACTCTTTTATTATTAAAACCAAATTTGATATGAAAAATATCCTTTCCATTATACCTTCAACATGGATAAAAATATGTATAACAATTAATGATTTTTTTTTCTTGTTTAATATGTACAATATCTTTATAGTTCATTCTTCTGTTATATATAATTATATTTTGTATTATTAATAAACATAAAAATATAGCTTACCTTGAGATAATCTGAACTTGTTTTTACTTTATATCTTTTAGTCTTTAAGATGATATATTTTATAATACTTTCATTATGCTTTTTTAATGAAAACATTTTTTATTTTATTAAAATACGTTTGTATATTTACAAATCCTAATTTTTTAAAAAATATACAAATGTGTGTGTATGTATGTATATATATATATATATATATATATATATATATATATATATATATATATATATATATATATATATATATATATATATATATATACACACGCACACATATGCACACTCACACATGCACACACACCTGTTTAGGAAAATCTGTTTGTTATGCATTTATCAATATTTTAATTAGTGTTTAAAATAAATATATAAAGTATAAAATAAATAAATCAATATGTGCTTTAGAATTATTTACACTCACATTTATCATTATTGTATTAAAAAAAATGACACTGTTTGACACAAAAACACAATCTGTTTTGTCAACAATAAAAAACGCATTTTATGATTATTTTTTTCTACATACATATATTATTTTAAATTTTCTAGCACCCGACATCATCAAACTGTATTATTAATAACCGTTTATTAATTAGTCATAAAAAAATCGCCACAGAATTAAAATGTGTATTTTAATTATTTTTTCAGCCTTAGGTAATTTACGATTTAAATGTGATCATAATTTATTTATTTAAATTCAATAACAACAAAACCTTTAATCATTTTTACTTTATATAATAACTGTAAATATTTTCATTCTTTAATGGATTGAGATGTTAACGCATATTTTATTTTTAGTAAAAACAGGGCTTCTAAAAGTGGTATTTGATGTTTATATAGATTTTTTTTATACATTAGAGATTTTAAAGTAATTGAGTACTTAAGTTATAATATTTATATGTATTCAGTATTTATAATGTTAATGTAATAGCAAGAAGGGAAGGTCATCGATGGATAGTAGAATTTTTATTTGAATAGAAAATTATTGATTGGAAACTCAGAAATATAAAAAAGTCCAAGAAGAGATTCATAAATAGATAGAATAAAGGCATAAGAAAATCTGTTGATATAAATGGAAGAGATAAATCATTGCAAGTGGAAGTTTTGTAAAATGTTTTCAACCTGCAATGGATAGAAAGGTAGTGATAATATATATATATATATATATATATATATATATATATATATATATATATATATATATACATATATGCATACATACATATATATATATATATATGCATACATACATATATGCAGCATGCATATATACATACATACATCATGCATACACACATCATACATACGTACGTACGTACATAAGTGCATACGTGCATCCATACACACGTGCATATTCGCATACGTACATTTATATACACACGAAAAACACGTTCATACATGCCTATATATTTGTGTGGATGCGTCTGTCAAGACAGTATATATGCAAACGTGCATGTGTCTCTATGAAATACTTTACTTAAATAAAAATACATATATTTACAAAATATTTTTCCTTCTTATATTTTGTCATTTTCTAGAGTGGAATCAACCAAAATATATATTTTTAAATCTATGACGATAATAACTCTAAACTTTCTAAAATGTCATTTTATAGAATATTTAGTGAAATTATATTTTATATTAATAACATATACACGCACGCACGCACACACACACACACACACACACACATTCATATATACATACATACATACATACATATATATATATATATATATATATATATATATATATATATATATATATATGTATATATATATATATATATATACATATATATATATATATATATATATATATATATATATATATATATATATATATGTACATACATAATATATAACATTTGATTTTAAAGCGAATTATTTTATATTATTTTCGTTCTAATTATATTATTTGATTTCTTACAGTTAATTCTTCTAAAAATATAAAAAAAATATTTTCAAACTTATATTACTAACAGTCATAACAATTTTAATTTTTATGTCTTAATTAATTATTTGAGAACCGCTGTCAAATGAGTATTTTTGTTAAAAAAAAATATTTACGTCATTAAACTAACGTGACAGTACTATAAAAAGATGGCTGAAAAGAAGAAGACTAGGAAACGAAAAGAGGTAAATAATTGAAATTTGAGTGTTTAACAGGCAATATATTTTTAAAAGTATAGATATTATCAACACAACTTATTAACTTCAATTTAAAATAAGAATATCACTGTATTAATGACAATTATTTTAATATACTTTATAATTCGATGACGTTGCTATTCGAATTATTGAAGTACATGTTATTGTTTTTTATTATTATTAGTAGTAGTAGTAATGTTGAACGTGTAAAAATGTTTTTTTAATTTAATATTGTTTAATTGTTTGGAAAATAAGATGTATGTTTATATATATAAATACACACACATGCATATGAATATATAAAATTCATGCTTATGGCTAAATGTCTCATTGTTCACTGAATGTTAACTAATTAATTTTTATCAGAAAATTGATTAATAAGAATATTACAAACCAAGTTTTGTTACAAAATTCAATGAACATTTATTACAAAAATGATTAAAATGTTAAAAATTAATATTGATAATATAAATGTTCCTTTTAACTTTCTACTAGAGTTGTATATTTGCTTTTTTTTAAAAAAAATATTTTTATATATTGAATCTAAGAGTTACTTTTGCATATACAAATATATATATATATATGTATATGTATAAATTCATATGAACATAATATAGAATAAAAAGGATAACATATTTTTAGACATAAAAATAACTTCTGTAATAATTTTTGAAAAATGTGAAAGTTTTGGAAATGAAACATTCTTCGTATAAAAATTCTGTATAAATTTTTTACATTTAAATCATAAATATTTTGTTTTGAAACTATAAATTTATTTAAAATTTCCAAATATATCGTTTTGTAGTAAAGTTAATTAACTTTCATTTTAGTGAAAAGTCAGTAATTAATAATAAATCCACATATCATGGAAATAAAAGTGAAGTAAGGTACATCAAAACTTTCACATTTTAAAAACAGTTAAGAGGAACGGAAGCTATATTTCAAAAAAATTTTACGAAGTTGTTTTATTATTTTTGTATGGAAACATATTTTACACTTCTTTGTAATTATTAAATATATATATATATATATATATATATATATATATATATATATATATAGAGAGAGAGATAGATATATATATATATATATATATATATATATATATATAGAGAGAGAGAGAGAGAGAGAGAGAGGATAGGTAGATATATTAGGAATTCCCATAAGTAATGACATATTTATTAAACTATTTTTATAAATATTCTGTACATGATTTGTGTGGTATTCATATCAGTGTATTGTAATATGTGTATACAACATTTAACTTTTTTTTGCATAGTTAATTTCAAAATTATCTAATACACCTTGAAGTGGAAAATCGGCCAAATTTGATAAGACCTTAAAATCTCTCATTGAGTCCAATCCAAAATTGAGTATTGAGGAATTGTTGCTCAGTTTTTAAGAAATTGGCAAGGTTCACAGAAAAAGGAAATGGGTTCCACAGAAACTGTCTTCGCCTAACAAAAAAAAAAAAAATAATAATTTGTAACTTGTTACTAACAAGGCATAACAGGTAGTCATATCTCCGTAAGATGAAAAATGACTTCTATACACCAGTTTGAAGTAAACTAAATAATGATTCTTACAAAATCAAACTCCAGTTTCAATATCAAAGCCTGATTTAATTCTAAAAAAGTGTCTTGTATGTGTTTGATGGGATTTACATGGGATAATTCACTTTAAATTGATGAATCCTAGACACAATAATAGCTGAAATCTACTGTCAACATTTAGAAAAATTGTAGCTAATACTCTTAAAAAAAGACCTGCATTGATCAACAGGAAGAGCAATATTTTGCAGCAGAATATCATTGAAATCATGGTACAGTGATAGGAGGTGTTGCCATACACTCCCCATTCATTGGACGTAGTTCCATCTGATTATTACCTGTTCAGGTTACTGGGATATTCTCTTGCTGAGAAAAAATTTCCAAATGTTGAAGTCAAAAATCATCTTGAGTCATTTTTCTTTTAAAAAAATCCAGAATTCCCTAAATGAGGCATTGAATCTTTAGAAACAAGATAGAAAAGTGTAATAAGTAATAATGGCAATGATTAAAAAATAAAACCTTTTGTATAAATTTGTTTATGTATTTCATTTTAAATACATCATTACTTGTGGGATGACCTCACACACATGTATGTGTGTATATGCGTACGTGTATGTAAATGTATATATATGTAAATAGGAATTTTTGTATATTAGGAATACACTACTAGTACAGAAGAAGTTTTAAAACCTACCAAAGAAGAATATGCAGTAGCAAAATGGATGCGGAAAAATGTTCCTACAAAAAAAACAAAATTTCTCAATCATAATGTAGAATATTTTACAGGTTTGTGTACCAATTTATAGAGGAAAAATATTTTTAAACAATTGTTCTTTTTAAGATGATTATTTTATTTAGGTTTTAAAGCTGTTGATGCTTTATTAGAATCTCAGTGGGCAAATTCTTCTAAAGAAGGTGACGTCCCATTATTTTTGAACCGCATGAAAGTAATCGAGTTTTTAGATCTGATGTTACGAAATAAATTTTTTCATCGGGCAAAAAAAGTACCTGTGTCTGAGCAAGAATTAAAAGCTCGTCGAAAAGATAAAGAAAAAAAAAAAGATAAAGATAAAGAAGATATTGAAGAAAAGAAAAAAGATGAAATTAAAGGAACTGATGCTGAAAGTAGTCATATTGAAGGAAAATGTGAAAGTAACGTAAGATAATTTTAAGCTTTATACACAAATACGTATATATATACATACATACACACACACACATACATACATACATACATACATACATACATACATACATACATACATACATACACACACACACATACATACATACATACATACATATATATATATCCTTTTTAAATAAAATATTTATTCAGTAATGGTTTTAAATTTATGCAGTTATTTAACGACAGTTTGAAATATAAATGTGCAATTATTATTTTCTTATTTAACAAAAAGTGATTTAGTGTTAATTACTGTTTTTTAATTCTAAACATTAATTATTTATAAAGATGGAAAAAGAAAAACGCAAGCGTAAAATTCGTTTAGAAATGCATTCAGATCAAATTTTTGAAGATGGAATGGATGCTTATGTTTGGATGTATGATCCTGTGCCTGTTTACTATTGGTTTTTTGGAGCCTTGTTGGTATTAGGAGCAATTGGTATATGCTTATTCCCTCTTTGGCCTCCAACTGTACGGTATGTTTTATAAATAATTGTTAATTTTTGGTAATAAGTTTTTATAAATTTCTAATTTGTTTTTAAAATGTTATTAATTGAATATTTTAATTTTACATACCATATTGTAATTTTTTTAAGTTCTATTTTTTAAATATATATATATATATTTTTTACAGGCAAGGAGTTTATTATCTGAGTGTTGCAGCTGCTGGTGTTCTTATTTTTATCATTTTTTTGGCAGTTTTGCGAGTAATTGTTTTCTGTTTGGTATGGTTTTTGACAATTGGAAAACATCATATTTGGCTTTTCCCAAACTTATCAGAAGATGTAGGATTTTTAGCATCATTTTGGCCATTATATCAAGTAAGTGCGAAATTTAACTGTTAATTATTAAATATTTTCATATCTTAATTATTTTAGTATGAATATAAGGGAAGTAATGAATCAGAAGATTCCAAAAAAAAGAAAAAAAAAGATAAAGATTCTGATATTGAAGAAGATACAACTTTACAAAAATTTGAAACTCGTTTGTCCAAAGGTGAAGCTGAAAATTTATCAAGACAAAGTACTTTAGATGAAGATAGGTAAATATTTTGCTGTAATTAATAAAAATTATAATAATTAAATGAATATTGTCATTTTTATAAAATGTTTTTATAAAGTATCCAGGAACTGAAATGGGATGTTGAAAGGTAAAATAAAAAATAAATTAATATTTTCATTTTTTTAAGTTAACAGTCATTATGTTATTGTATTTTAATAAATTTTTATTAATAAATACCAATAAGTAATGTATTAAATGTGTATAGGATAGTAATCAATTATATGATTTTTTTTAATAAATTGCAAATTAGGTAGCTTTCTTATAATAAAGTTATAACCCTCCACAAATCACTCATTTATGAAAATTTTATTATAAATTCAAATTATGGACTTTTTGAATTTCACATCACTAGAATAATTATTTGTTGTACTATATATTACTAAATAAATTTCTAACTTTTCTTTTAGTCTGGTTCTTTCTCAAGTTTTTAGAAAATAATTTATAGAATTCTTTTGCTGTATTTCAATCAAATTTAATTGTTTCCTTTTAATTATTTCTAATTTATTTTCAAATCTGTTGTCTAATAAATTCCTTTGTGTTTAAAAGATGAGCATTATTCATTACATAACTAGTTGCTATATATTAGGGATGCAGTGATACACATCTATTATGTAATTTTTAAGTAAGCCTTGCTGTAATTTAAAAGGAGTTATATTTAAATAATATCACATAAGTCACTTGTTATGCAAAGGTTATCTGTTTATGAATGTACTATGTACTTTTTTATGTGCAGTGTTTGTATGTTAGTGTATGAAATATGTATTATTCCAGTAGTGTTAACTATTTTTGCTTGGAAATATGTAACACGAAGACTTCAAAAATTCTATTGCAGTATAAAATATTTGTATTAGATTGAAAGTAAATAAACTTTAATTTTATGTTTTGATTTCTGTTCTGAAAAAATGTAAGCATGTTTAGATTTTAAAAAATATTTTAAAACCATTGTATTTTCACTAAAATTTAAAATTTTTGAGCGCCTACTATTTATTAATGTAACTTATAAATTTAAGTGTGTTTTTTTTTTTTTATTTTGAAATATTCAGTTATGTAGTAAAGATAAATTGGAAATAATATACTTTAATAGGAAAACATTTAACTAATCGTATGTATATTGCTAGTGTGCATAATTAAAAAGTATATAAAAGTAGTGATCTTAAACAAAATTCAATATGAATAAAAAGTATTTTTACCAATATAAATGTTAAAATAAATTTGTAATTTTAAATAACATATAATTTACTGTACGTATGAACTTTATAAATCATTGTATAATATGTAATATATTTCTATTTTAGAACAAATGATTCATTGTTGAATAATGAAAATATGCAAGGAAGTAGCAAATCAAATGAACCAAGAAATTCAGAAAGTGAAAGTGAATCAAGTCAGCGTTCATCCACTGGACGTGATTTTGAAATGCTAGATAAAGATGATTTTGATCAGACTTCTTAACAGGTCAGTTAAGTAAGGCAAATTTTTTTGTCATTTTCAGCATTTATTTAAATAATAATGTATACATTATAGAATAAAACATAATGAATTATTAAAAAAACATTTCTTTTTTCATAATAGTTTGTTTTTCATGCAGTCCATTTCCTATATAATGCCTTAATATTGATAATATAGATATGTGTGTGTGTGTATATAGATAATCATGTGTACATATGCTATGAACTTAGATGCAATCATGTGGTATAAGAATTAAAAAGGAAATTACCCTATATTTAAAAATTATAAATTGTTTACATAAAAGATTTATTATAATTTATGTTGTGACAATACTACATGTTATCTTTTTAATCCAAAATTCGAAATATAATTAATAACGACCCTCGTGTTTACTTTTTATTTAGTAAATCCATTTCAAATTATATTGTGTTTATTTTTTTTATGAATTGTCTTCTATTATGATAAAAAATAATATTAACAGACTAATATGACATATTTAATTATAAAATAAATTTGTTAACTAGATATGTATTGAAATTTCACTTAATTAATATTTGCCTTTTTTCTAATACAATGTACATATTAATTGGAATATATTTTTTCAATAACTAGAAATAGTACAAAGTGTAGGTAAAATTTATTCTGACTTATTTTTTCCATGTTTTTAATACATATATATATATATATGTGCGTTTATCGTATACGCATGTATGTGTGTCGCATACGTATACACTTGTGTACTTTATTTATATATCTATATATCAATAATTATTATATACAACTTATATGTGTAACCCGATTATATATACAGATGTAAGTTGTATATAATAATTATTGATTTTTAAATTTATAATTATTTTTAAATAACACGCACACACACGCACAAACACACACACACACATATATATTTGTATGTATGTATGTAAATAATTTGTATATGTTATTAAAATATGTATTCAATTTTATGATTATTTTTAATTTAGAAAATCGTTATTTTCTTAAAAAAAAATGTTATTGGATTTAAAATAGTTTGTAGTTGTGAATACATAATCGTTTTAATATAATTTATTTTTATAATAAATGAAACTGCAGTTATATAGAAATATTTTTTAGAGTTTAAAATTTATTTTCATATATAATTAATAACTGCTGCTATTTTTTTTTAACATATATAGTCATTTGCAGATAAAGAATATTCAGATGGTAATAAATAGATATCTAGATAGTATAATACATTTTTTTTTTTTTTGCACCAAATTATTGTAATGAAAGCAATAAAATATAACATGCATTTATATTTAGTTTTTATACAATTGATATAAAAGTATATCAAGTTAAAAAAAAATTTTAAGCCACATTTTATGTATTTTTGCATTTAAGAATATATTTAAATATTCCATGCATTTTTTTAGTAATATGTGTATGCATCTGTGTAAATACACCATATATATGCATATTTTCATAATGTTTTTATGTGATTATTTGTGATGCAGTTATGACAGAATGGAATACAGATGTACGCATTGAAAGTACGAACTGCTGAAGAGTGGATTGATAGATTATTTGCAATATTAAAGTATGCTGTTATTTTGGATTATTAGTACCCACTAAAGGATATGATTCTTTTAATATGTATATATATATATATATATATATATATATATATATTTGTTTTCAAATTTAAAAGAAAATAATTTCTGAATAATTGAATAAAAAATGGTGCTTTTTTCAATTGATATTAATAACTCTGAATATATATATTAATTTAATAAAATGTAAAAATTATTATTTTTTTTAGTAGTATAACTGTTATGAATTCATGTTTGATATATATCAAAAATAAAAATTATATTCCTAGTAAATTTGCGATTTTTTTTAAAAAAATACATCAATTATTCATCATGAAATAGATTAAAATTATTATTAATTATTGAATTGAAACTTTAATAATTCAAGTAGTATAATTATTTAAATAATAAAAAATATTTTAATATTACTGTATTGAAGAATAATGTAATTATTATTTGTAAATGTTCATTTTTATTTACATTGTAAGTACATATTTATATATTATTTTAAACATTATATCAAAAGGTTGTTTTAAAGGCAGTAAGACAGTATACTATTGCTTGCTCTGCTTTCTTTCCATTAAAAAATAAATATACATTGTATATTTGTTCTTTTGGTAGTAATCTTAACATACATGTAATAACTGTGTTACTCTAGTACATTTGAATATTTTAAATAAATTGGATTCGAATCTAATTTTACAAATAGATAATTGGACGCATATTTGTTAATTTAATATACTAATAACATAAGATTTTCCAAAGAAAAACATAATAGTTTTAATTTCTATATAAGATTACATATTTATGTTTTTTTTTTGTTTTTGTTTTTTTATAAAAGTTTATATTAAAAATATTTATTTCAGTTTATGTTGTTTTATATCAATTCATTTACATCAATTATTGTATAATATTACATTATTGTTGTAAATTATTGTATTATTTGGTTTGATCTTAGAGAAATTATGTAAAATATTAAGATATGTTTTAATATTTTATTTATAATTTAAAAAAATATTTGTCTTAAATTCATTAATAATTAAAATGTAATACCATAGCTTACATAATAAAATATTTTTTGCAGATGTACTTTTGTATTAAGAAATCTCTGAATATCAAAAACCAAATAAAATAAATGTATTACAAAAGAGGCACACTGATATATATATATATATATATATATATATATATATATATATATATATATATATATATATATATATATATTTTATACATTCACGCATACACACACTCGTTTCTGTATGTGCATACATATATATATATATAAATATATGTCTTTATTTGTATGTATGTGTATATATCTATTTGTATGCATATGTATATATATATATATATATATATATACATATATATATATATATATATATATATATATATATATATGTACGAGGGTCGTTTGATAAGTATGGTAAAAAAGTAAGAAAAACTAAATTGAAAAATTTCATTAAATTAAACAATAAATAAATTTACCATACTTATCAAACGACCCTTGTATGTATGTATGTAAGAATATAAACAAACAAATGTTCTCAAGTGCAAGTGAACTATATTTAATACAGGAGATGTATTACTTAAAATTGAAATATTTAAACCACATTGCTTTAATTGGCTATGATCTACAATTATTTGTCATATTACATATGTACGTAGGTATGTGTGTGTGCGTTTGTATGTACGTATATATATATATATATATAATTATATAATATTTTACAGTAAACTAATTGTAATACATTATTCATTCTGTAAAAATTAAATATAATTTATTTTGTGTAATAAATTGTATTATCATAATATCTATAAGTCAAACATTATTTATTATTATTTTTTACAACTTATGTTTAGGGGGGTTTATTTTTGTAAAATAAATATTATAAATGATTTTTAATAAATGAGTATATTGTTATTATAGCATCTTTATAAAATATAAATTTGATTTTTTTTATGATGTTATTCCATTTTAATAAATATCCTTTAATTGATGTTAGCAATCACATAAATGAATTATCACTCCCAAAACTACAATATATTAATAAGTGTTCAATAATTACTTATTGTTTACTTTGTATGCTGGTACACATTTCAACAGTAATGCCATCATCATTAGAACATATAATGCAGTACTCTGATAACGGAGGCATTACCATTGAAATGTGCATCAGCCTATTATAAACAAATCAAGCGAACAAAAAATACTTATTGAACATTTACTAATATATTGTGATGTTAGTCTGATAATTTATTTGTGTGAAAACGTTTTTGATGTTTTTATTATTTATATAGTTTCAAAATACATATTTTGATTAAAAAAAAAACAGAATATATTGTTTTGACCTTGAAAATGTTGATTTTTAGGTATATTATTGAAAAAATGTATATTTAATAAACTTTGATTTAATTGAAGGACAAAAGAAGTCATTTCCATATATGTATGATAAACAATTTTTTGTGAGATTCATTTAAACACTGGTATTTTTTAAAACTTTCAAAAAAAGTACGGCTTAAAATTTCATTTTTTTATTTTAACATATTTTTATTATTCTCAAAATATAAAATTGAAAAATTAATGAAAATCTCATCATTTGTACAAAAAATGAAGACAAATATTAATATTTTTTCTTAAAGTAGTTGAATTATTCATTTCAAAATGTTTTTTTTTTAAAAAGAACTCATAAGATCTTTTATAATTTTTATGTACATTAATATTATATATATATATATATATATATATATATATATATCACTCTGTTATTTATAACAATGAGTCAGTGCAGATTTTGATGGCGATGCAATCATTGACAGAGCCTTTTGTTATTTTATATCAAAATCCGAATTGGCTTATTGTTATAAATAGAGTGAACAATAACTGATTATTGAATATTTTATAATCTATATTGTGGTGTCTGGGATGATAATTCATTTGTGTAAAAAATTATTCACATTTTTGCAAATCAAACATTACCTTTTTCAACATATCATTGCACATTGCAGCATATGGATTAATTTCTACTAACTGTAAAAAATATTAAAATTATTTTTCATTTTTTCTAATGCATTGTTTTTAGTACATACTTGAGCTTTAGCAAATTTATTCCCCATTTTTGCTGCAATCTGAAAATCTTTTTTGGCTTCATCATCATATCCTTCTTTACGATAAAGAATTGCTCTTTGACATAATGCTTGGCAATAAGAACGTCCTTTCTTGTCACTCATTTCAATTGCGTTTTTTATGTCGAGTAAAGCTTCTATGTAAGTAAATAAAAAATATTTAACATTTTTGATTAACAAAGTGATTGATTATTTAGTAATTTGTTAAATAAATATTTCAGTAGATTTAGATTTTTCAATTCTGTAAAAATTGTGCTGAATATAAGTTATTTTACAATATATATTTGAAAAAGTAATATATATATATATATATATATATATATATATATATATATATATACATTTATATATAGTTGGCTCAAATGAGACTGAAAGATACATCCTTCGGTCTCATTTGAGCCACCTGCATATGTGTATATAAATGTGATATTTAGCAATAACATAATTTATATACAAAATTTGGTTAATGCAATTGGTTTAAATATTCAATTTAGGTTTTATAATTTTTAGTGAATAAATCAATTTAATTTATTTATATTTTTAAAAATTACTTTTTTAATTCTTATAATCTAATAACCTTGGTATGATTTTATGCTTTACATTTTTATTATTACAAATTACCATTATTATTTCCAGCCAACTGATGTACTTGAGCTCTATTATTATACCCTGACGGTTTTTGTGGTGCTAATTTAATTACTTCTGTAAAAATTTTAATCGCTTCATTAAAGTTATTTGATTCTGCAGCTATTATTCCTTTAATCTCTAATTCTTTCAATTCCAAAGATTCAAAGGTGTTATCATCTAAATAATAATTTATTTTGACAAATAAATTATGTATGAGTGTATGTATATATATATATATATATATATATATATATATATATATATATATATATATAAATAAATAATCATTACCTTTCAAATCACAAGTTATATATTCATCATAAATTGCTTCTCCTAAAGGTAAGGTAGGATTAAAAATACTATTTAAAATTGCTTTATCACAATTACTTAATTCAGACATTGTGTATTATTTGAAATCTAATCTTACAATGGCAATACTTGTTTTTTAAGATGAGACTAATCATCCTTGGATATATGTAAATTAGGATGTTATTTGCTATTTTACTCTACACACTGTTTGTGTGTATGTATATATATATATATATATATATATATATATATATATATATATATATATATATATATATATATATATATATATATATATATATATATATATATATATATATATATGTATATATATATATATATATATATATATACATAAAAATAAAACTTAAAACTGGATATATTTTTTATATTTACATAAAAATAGTAATAGTTTTTTCAATAATATAAATTCAAAAGGAAAATAATGGTAATATACAAATATTTTTTTATTTATAACAAATTTTAATCACAATTACAGTATAAAACATAAATGTACTTTTTTTTATTTTTTATAGAAAAGTTATTAAAAAATTGTATGAATGTAAATATTTTAATAACTTTTAGATTTGAATATTATAACAATTACTATTATTAATAAATTTAGAAATATTGCATTTAATATATATGAAAATAAAAATACATTTTTGTTATATATGACTATACTTCAAATTAAAGCAAATATATTTTCTTATATTTACTGTGTATGTATGTATGCGTGCGTGCGTGTGTGTATGTATATATATTACAACAGAATTTTTATACTTTTAAAGTGGTATTTTAGAAATATATTTGTAAATATAAGGTGGTCTGATATGATTGAAGGATAGTAAGTAAATACACATCTAAATCCCTGTCTCATTTGGGTCCCCTAAATTAATATTTTTGTGTGTGTGTAAAATATGTAAATAATGTATACTTTTATAATCTTAACAGTAAATAAAATATAAAAATAATAAATTGTCATTAGCAGTATGAATACAATTGATGGTTTAAATTTCAATTAGTTTTTACTACATGTACCATTGTATGGTGTGCATTTTAATATATATGTTTGTATGTGCATATGTGTGTGTTTTTATATGCTTTATATATATATATAAGCTCATCCAAATGTGACACCTAGATTTGTGATTTATTAACCAGTTGCGCTGGAATGACGTGCTATGTACATCAACTGGTTTCGGTGCCAAATGTCGATTTGACATACATAGCATGTCATGTGATTTTTGCTTATACATTACGGTCTGTAGTATTTCGCGCTAGACTTCATCTGGAATTCGGCGAATTTCGAAAAAAATTATTAATATTATTAACAAATTTGTTAAATAATTTAAGAGTTTCACTATAATGTTAATGTTATGATAAAAAAAAATGATTTCAAATACCAACTCGCTGAGAATGCTTTGGACAAATTTGCCACGAGCGCATGTGAATTAATTGCCAGCACAACTGGTTAAAAAGAAACGTGTATAGTTTTTGTTTTTTTTAATAAAACAAATCTAGGCATCGCATTTGGATGACCTTATATATATATACACACGAAAGTCGTTTGATAGGTATGGTAAAAAAGTAAGAAAATCTAAATTGAAAAATTTAATTAAATTAAACAATAAATTTACCATACTTATCAAACGACCCTCGTGTGTGTGTATATATTTATAATAATATATACTATGCATATACATACAATGTATATATAATATTTATTGTAATTGATATTTGATTTATAAACATTTTATAATTTTCACATTAGATTTGAAGTGTGATATTCAAAGAATACCATATAAATTATTACAATGTTTTGACTTAGATTGTCCAATAAATTTGTTTATCAATATCATAATATAAAATTCATAGTGTAATTTATTATAAATGTTTAATATTGATTTCATAATATTGTAGGCCTTAGGTTTAGCTATTATACAATAATAGTTAAATCTATATTAGATATTAATCATACACATTGTTTATACATTCTTTTAGTAATTTCATAAAAATTCCACTACAAAACTAGAGTGTTTGTTAAATTACTTAAAAATAAATATTAGAAAATTCGTTTTTACGTATACTTATATACATATTCCTCATCAATTTGCTTGGTCAGCATAATGAGTATGATCAAACATCAGTGAATGTTTACATTAAACAAGGCTTTCATTCAACAGTGTGCAAATATAATCTGATATATGATATATATTTATATATATATATATATATATATATATATATATATATATATATATATTATATATATATACACACACACACATATATACATAAAATGTATGTTGTGAAATTAAAACCATTTTTTCAATTGTATTACAAATATGCTTTATTAGTTTTACTTTGTGTTGGGTTTATTTTAGTTTTGTATGCATATATATATATTTACAATATACACATGTACATTTACAAATGTTTGGTTTTTATTTGTATAAAAATGATTTTATATCAATTAATATTTACAATTTACATATTTATCTTGCTAATAATGTTTTAGATAATATGTAAAGTATTGTTATTATATATTGTATTTATTATTTTTAAACAAAAATACATATTGAATAAAAACAGGTCTCTATTAATTCTATATACAGTAATTAACTAAAATTGCTGCCTAAATTTTATGGATCAACAGGAAATTGTTTACGTTCTGCTTCTACTCTCTGTTTTGTTCGATTAAAAGCTTCTGTTTTAAGAAAATCAACTGTTTTGTACACTGTACCACTAGGTGGTGAACGTGGAGGTTGTAAATTATTTTGGCTGCCTGCTTTAGCTTCTAATTCTAAATCAAGATCCAAATATTGAAGTTTTTCAAAATTCGTGCTTACTGGTGAATCAAGAGGTTTATTTGAAGAAAAGTGAAGCTAGAAATATTATTTTTTTTTATTTTAGCTTTTATTTCTACTAGTTAAGTATTTTGGAAACATTTTTTTATTATATACTAACTTGATCTGATTCTGTTGAAAATGATGTACCAGCAGTTAATAAAATTGGACTCGGAGCTGCTCGAGGTTTTCTTAAATTACCATATTCCTCAAAATCATGATTATTATCTGGTGCTTGAACCTAGTTAAAACATTTAATAATGAAACATAAAATTTGTTAAAAATATTTTGTATAGACTTGTATAAAGATTTTTTGAGCCCATACACTGAAAATAGTGGTTTTACTATCAAATAGACATTGACAAATTAAAATAATCTATTGCTGAATGTTATAAGTACAATTTTTTAAAAATCTAGAAATATATCAAACTACATCAACGTCTAATTATAATACATTAAATAATTGTGTGTGTGGCGTGCATGTGTATGACCAGCTTTTTCATCAGAAATTGACATTCTTATTTTGCATTTAATAATTCATATTTTGAAATTATTTTAAATATGTAGCTTTGAATTTTTTACTTATTTTAGTAAAGAAAAATCTAATGTATGTGTTAATTTAAAATTATGTTAATATTCTTTTTTTACAATATAAATTTTTAAACTAGAATTTTAAAATTAAATTCATTAATAACAAAATAAAATTATATTTCACTAACTTTTGTTTGAAGTACTGGTTTCAACTTTCGATTAACAGTCGGAGCTTGATCATTAACAGAATGAATAGATGCAGAATCGGATGATGCTCTACCTGGTTTTAAACCTCGATTTACAACTGGTGGAGCAGTAGTAAGCTGAAAATATTTGTTTAATGATATATTTACTTTTTTATGTGTGTGTGTGTGTGTGCGCGCGAGCGCGTGTAAAACAAATAAATACTATTAATTACTATACAATTCCTATGTTTCTAATAAATGTATTTAATGACTTAATTTTATTAATTCGTAGTTTTGAAAAAAATGGTATTTTATATATGAATAAAATCAATACCTGTATATTATTTGAATCTAACGATGGACTAGGTAAATTAGAATAAAACGCTGTAGAACATGAGCTTTGTGAACAAGGAGAAGCAGGTTCTTCATTTGCATCTTCTATTGTACTGTCATTTGAATTTTTATTTTGGTTTGATAATGTAGAGCCAAAATCATAACGAAATACTTGACCATCTATGCTAACTGGAGCTGCATTATTATAACAATGACGAGTTATAGTTCGTTCTTTTCCACTTATAGTTTCAGTACCATTATGTTGATGTGACCGTGGAAAATCATACATATCATCCGCAACAACCTTCAATACCATATATTCAAATAAATGTTTATATGTTACTATATGTTTATTAAATTTATAATAATAATAACTACAATTTTTATAAATTATTAGGAAAAAGTATTCCTCATCATTATTTTAATCTACAAAAAAGTATTCTCTATCTACATGCATGCATTCAAGCGTATAATAATTTTATACATACATACACACACGCACAACACAAACACGCACACATCCCACACATACACACTCCACACATCACAAACACAAACCACACACATATCACACACACATACTACATACACACACACCATACAATACTCTACAAACACCCCACATACACACACATATCACAAAAACACTTCACATACACAACATACAAACCACACATGCGCACACACCACACATGCGCACATACCACACACATGCATACACCACATGCAAACACACTATACACCACATACACAAACACACCAAATCAACACACATCCACAACCTATACACACCCCACAAATACACACAACATACACAAACTTATACCACACACACACACACCACATTCTACACACACATCACTCACACATGACACACACACACATCACACACACACGCACACATCACACACACATGCACACATCACGCACATCACACACACACGCACACATCACACACACACATCACGCACATCACGCACACCACACACACTTACATCACACACACTCACACTATACACACTTACACCACACACACTCACACCACACACACTCACACCACACACACTTACACAAACATCACACAAACATCACGCATCTCACAAACACCAAAAACATCTACACAACAACACACATACCAGACACAAAAACCACATACAAATCACACATATACCACATCAATACACACCACATCAACACACACACCACATCAACACACACACCACATCAACACACACACACCACATCAACACTCACACCACATCACCACACATACTACACATTCACAACTCACATAAATCACACATCCACAACCCTATGCACACTACACACAAACACCATACAACACAGACTTCACACACACACCATACAACACATCACAAACACCCCACATATACACATCACACATATACACTTATACCACACGCACTCACACCACACGCACTCACACCACACGCACTCACACCACACGCACTCACACCACACGCACTCACACCACACGCACTCACACCACACGCACTCACACCACACGCACTCACACCACACGCACTCACACCACACGCACTCACACCACACTCACTCACATACAGCACACACCACACATACACCTTACACAGTATCACACCAAACACACACACAGCATACTGAACACCACATACACTCCATACACACACACACTCACACCATACACTCCATACACACACACACTCACACCATACATACATCACATCAACACAAACACCACATCTACACATACTACACATCTACACATACTACACATCTACAAACCACACATCCACAACTCACAAACACCACACAAACACACTACACACAGGCACACACAACACACACAGACACCACATACAAACACCACACTCAAACACATCACACACACACAGACACCATACACTACACACACAACCCACAAAACATACATACCACATACACACACACCATACACAGCCACGCACAGCACACATACCATACATAGACACGCACAACATTTACACTCATACGCACACCACACACACAACACACTGACACCACACACACACACACCATACACACACTACATATGCACACACGACACCTACATCACACACTCACCATACACAAACATTTACACCACACATACATCGCACAAACACCACAAACGCATCAACACACACACCTTACACCACACACATCCCACACTCACACCACACACCATTCATAGAAAAGCACAACACACACATATCACATACACACTCACAAACAACACACACATGTTTATATGTACGTACGTACGTACGTACGTACGTACATACATACATACATACATATATATATATATATATACACAAATATTTACAGAATTATTTTCATCCACCAATTCAGGAGAATCTGACTGGGATGCATTATTTATTGTACATATGTTTCCAGTTTGATTTTTTGAAACTGCCCTTCTAAAAGAAAAACATATATACATTTATTATTAATTCATTATATAATATAAATTTTAATATAAGTGTATGTTTATTTGCTAAATCATATTTTATATTAAATATACAAAATTACTATTTAAATTGTTATCTAGTTAACTTTAAAATTATATTATACCTTTCTGCTAATGTTGGTTTATCATTTGTTAAATTTAAATAACTATGACCTGTATCTCCTAGTAGATGTAATGGTTTTGGAGGTCTGGGTGGTGCATCACTATTTACTAGAGTTTCAACAGAATTATTAGTTAAAGTTAACTTTGTAAAACGTTGTGCTGCTACCCAAGCAGCTACATCAGTTTCTACCGGATTTGTTTCTAATGATTGTATGTCTTTTATAGAATCAAATGATTTTTTTAATGAATGTGTCCATTCTTCATCAGTAAATATACTTTCCGAGTCTGTTGGACTTTGAACAGGTGAATTAGATCGTCCAATGCCATTTACATTTGTATAAGATTGTAGTTGTCGATTCATATTTGAAGAATCATTTACTGGAACATGTTTTCGGGGAAGATCATAAAATCGTGAATCTATCGGAAGTTTACTTTGTACATTACTTTGTGTTGTATGTTTTACTGGAGTTAAAGGTGCTGTTAATGATACAGGGCAGGTTTTTTCTTCTTCAATTAACTATGGATATTTTATAAAATAATGTCAAAATAAACTTTAAAAATAATGAACACAAAAAAAAATTAATTTTTATATTTGTTTACACACCTTTTGATCATTGCAGGAATTCTGAGGTACACCTGATATACATTGATAAATAGGTATATAAATTGTTGAAGAATTAGAGTCACTAGGTGGGGAAGTGGGTGAATTTTCTGATATTATATAATCACTCACATCTATGCAAAATTAAATCAAACAATTTTTAAATCTGAATTATAACTATATTATAAAAATTACTAAATATAACATACCTTGATCTTCAGAAGTATCTGCTTTAAGACCACATACTTGACAAATGCAATCGACCCAATTATTCATTTCTTGTTCTGATTCTGCTGCCAAGTAATAAGTACGATTTGGTGTCTTTACATCGAATAAAAATGGATATTTTTGTTTTTTTTGTTCATAAACCAAACCCGCATCTACCTATGAAGTTATAAAAATATTTATTAATGAATGTTATAAATTAAAAATTTTGTTAAAATAAAATCATACCTGTTCACACTGATCTAAATCTATTGTTCCCTTCAGCTGTCTACGCTTTTTGTCAGTATAATATTCTAAAACGTACTGATCAGGCAATTCTCCAGAATGTCGTAACGAAAACCATCTTTTTCGCCAACGCTATATTAGTAAAAAATAATTTATTAACCAAAAACTAACTACTACAAAGTGGTACTTACTGCTCTCCACATTCTTTCTGGTGGTGGAGATTTAGTGAGCCATCCTTCATGTACAACTTCTTCACTTTGCTTTGACATTTTTAACAATAAATGTTAGGTTAACAATAAGGCTTTACAATATATTGCTCATAAAAGATGTCCATAAAAGTCATATACAAATACGTGATATGTAATCATTTGTTGAGTAATATAATATTTATTGCACTAATATCTTAATAAATTAGATAAACATTTCAAATTCACGTAGATAAATATGATATGAAAGATAAATGAGTATATAAATTACACATATAAATATATATATATATATATATATATATATATATATATATATATATATATATATATATATATATATATATATATATATATATATATATATATATATATATATATATATATGTGAGTGTGTGTATGTGTGTGTATTTGTGTGTGCATATAAATTATTTTAAATACTAAACCCACTTATTTCAAAATTATTAAATAATAACAATTTTAAACTTAAAAATCACTTATTTGTATGAACACAATATAATAAAATAGAAATGTCAGATTTAAATAACATCACTGATGACTCATTATTAAAATCACTGGAGTACAATACGTAAACATTAAATATTGACATTTTTTTTAGTACGTTCTCAAGTTTTACCATATTTAGAATGATATTTGCTCTACTAAATTCAAGTCTATCTATCTACTTTCTATTTATTTATCTATCTATACATATGTGTATTATATATATATATATATATATATATATATATATATATATATATATATATATATATATATATATATATATATATATATATGCATACATACATATATATATATACACACATACACGCTCTACTATAGATCTAAGTACTTAAACGATAACATTGTTTTTAATTTAATAGTTATCATGTTCATATCAAATCGCTAGTAAGTAATGTAGATTAGATATTAAAAATATATTAAAATTAAGTGATAAGTGGTATTACTTTTATTTGATAATTCAATTGTATTTATTTTCAATTCGTAAGTTTTATGTGAAAAAATATAGGAAACTAATAAAGTAATCTCTTCTCCCTCGACATATTTTATAAAAATATTCAATACTTTTTTTCTTTTATAGCGCGTATTTCGATAATTATGCCATCGTTAGATCATGAAATTATATCTTAATGCCTTGCTTTAAAAATAAGTAAAAATACTCATTTAATAGCATTAATACAAAATATATTATTAGTATTTTATAAAGGACGTTCAGAAAAGCTGAAGTACTGAGGAATGAAATCTTGTTTAACTGACTGTTTTTTTTTTTTTTTGTTATAAAAATCGAATTGTAATTGTATAAGTTGAATTTTTATCATTTTTTAATAAATATTGTAGTTTTATAAATCCAGTACATATAGCGACCATTTTCAGGACTGCAAAAAATTGTTATTTATCAAACAAAACTATTAACATAAAAATGTTAAACTACTAGTGAAAAAAAGGGGAAAATATATTTTGTTTTTGCATGACAATGCATTGATTTATAGCAATTTATTGGTTGATTTGTAACATAAATGCACAGCTTAGTTTACTGTCACTGTCACAGCTTTTACTATGTTTTCTGTCAATTTTATCTATAGTGACGAAAAGTTGCAGGTACAAATAATAAAAATGAAATGTTGAAATAAGCATATTTTGGGGTAAGATATCTTAAATAAAACGCGCGAAATACTTTCGATATCACATTTTATTCTATCTTACACATCTTGGAGGAATACCAGTAAATCTAAACATGTATATTACCAATCTAAGAAGGGATTTTCTATTTTAGAGCATTTCCCTTAACACCCTCACTTTTCCTCAACTTTTCTGGCATTTTTCATCCAATATTTGAGTTTGGAGAATGATTCATTAGGTAAGCAGCAGTTTCAACCGCTTTGGCCCAGTAATTCTTGGGAAGTTCTGCTCCAAATAGCATGCTTTTCGCCTTCTTGATGATAGTGTCCTATTTTCTTGTTCGGCTACCCCATTTTGCTGTGGGCTATATGTGATCATTAATTGATGTTTTATGCTGTTCTTCTTTGTATATTTCTGGAATTCGCTCTACTGATGTACTCTCGTCTGTTGTCATTCCTCAGAATCTTGATCCATTTTCCAGTCAGATTCTTAACTAAAGTTTTAAAATCAATGAAAGTTTCCATGACTTGTTTTTTTTCTCTTCAAAAAATAAACAAGTCTTTCAATCGTAATTGTCAATGAATGTCAGAAAATATCTACAGCCCCCAATTGACGTTTCCATGGGGCCGCACAGATCTAAGTGAGCCAGTTACAAAATTTCTGGGGAATATGTTTTACTTATTGAAAAGTGTTCACGATGCTGTTTGCCTTTGATGCAAAAATGCCAGGACACAAAAATGCCACATATGGTGGCATTTTTGTGTCCTGGATACGGATTTTCATTGCAGGATTCTGGCTGAGTGCCATCACACTCCTGTGGTTGAGGTGTCCAAGATGCTTGTACCAAAGTTCTTCATTTAGCTTTTCAGCTATGAAATAAACTCTCTCCTTCAGCGAGTCCAACCTGTCTTGTTCTTGACATTGCTGTAATTAGAGTTCTTTGGTCGTTGCTGATAAAATAATCTCCCGGTGAGAACGTGATAGAGAATTCTTTGTTGACTATCTTGCTGACTGATAAGAGATTGATGATACTCTCTGGTGCATTTAAAACTCTCTTGGTCGCAGCCTCATCCACTTCTCTGTCAGTCCGCAAAGGAATCTTTCCATTACCAATAGCCTCAACAGAGATATGGTGTCCAGATTATGAGTCGAGGTCATAATTTCATTGATATATGCTTTGACAGTGTTATTTCTTAAGCTGAGCTGTGACTAAGGTACGAAGACTTACTTTTCTTGTGAGTCCTGAGTCTTTGAAAGCTACCTTCAATCTATCTCAAACTTCCTTAGCTGTGGTCGTTGCTTGGTTGTAAGAGTAATTCATGACATCTATGCAGAGAATTACTTTGAACTTCGTCTTTGCCATTTTTCGGGCGTCATTGTCTATGCCTTCAATGCACCCCCGTATGTCCCATGTTCCAAGTACACTTGCATGACAAATTTCCAAGTCTGATAATTCTCGCGCCCCTTCAGTTTCTCGATTGCTGGAATTCCTTACAGTGATGAGCTCATCTCGACAATATCTTGTTGAATTTTAACGACCGGATTTTCGACTTTAAACTTGACGTTATATTTTGGAATTTCGCTCTTCCTTCGACGTTTACATTATCTACCGTTGTTCCATCCTTTTTATTGATATCTGTTTTGTCTTCGGAATTATTTAATATGAGTCAATGATGTGAGCCACATGTTTTTTTTTTGGTTAGATTCTCTTGACGCAACGGACTAACATTTATTACACGTAAGATTTCATCTCCCACTCAATTTAATAATCGTTGAATTTAATAATCTATAAAACTAGATTTTATTGGGCCAACAACCTGTTAAAATTAACTGATTTGGGGGCGGGGGGGAGATGTCTTAGAAATAAAACGCGCGAAATAGTTTCCATATCACGTTCTAATTTTGTTCTTACACACCTTGGACGAATACCAGAACATCTAAACATATATTACCAATCTAAAGAGGAGCTTTCTATTTTAGAACAATTTCTCCTAACATAAAATAAAATATTAAAAATATTTAATTCTAAGACAAAAATGACATATGTATGTAGATGTAATTATATCAACGTGTTTTAAAAAATTAAACATTTCATTAGGATAGTTCATTTATATATCCAATTTTGCAATTTATGAATTGATGTAATAGGTCCAAATTTGTTTTATAAATAAAACTCATGATCTTGGATGATAAGTATTGCAATCAAGTCTTACGAATGTTTTTTTTTTTTTTTTTGTTTGCGTTTATTATACTTCAATAAATTACTTTTGTGTCTCATTTAAAATGACTGTATTTTTTTGTTATAAATAATATGTACAACATACATAAATACAATTTCAATTTGAAAACTGCATGGTATTTATTAGTTTTTTCTAATAAAGAAAAAAATTATTTATTTAAGATTTAAAACTAGGATTATTAATTTTATTTCCTGTTCAATTATTTTTTTTTATTTATGTAAAATATTATATGAATTTATTTTTGAGTCCAAGGGAAATTTATGCAAATAACTTACAAAAATATGCATCATAATTACAGTTATATTTTGTTATTTTAGTTTATGCGAATCAGTAATAAATATTTGTGCAATTGTTATGCTTCAAACTGCTATGTTTACTTTTATCAATTATAATTTGTAGCATTATTTGTAGGTAATTTGAAGTTCTTGAATCATTTATAGAAATTCGATTTTTTTAAAGATGAATGTCTATAAACGGTTTGAAAACTAAGTTATTTGAAAATGTCACAAGTTTCAAAACTATAACTGACAAAAGTGTGCAATAATTTAAAGGATAACAAATCTATGAATATTATGATCATGCATAATGATAACTAAATAACTTAACATTATTATATTTCTATTAATAATAGAATTTAATAAATACTTACTTAAAATTAAGAGGAAGCATTTTATTAATAAATTATGGCAATTTTACATTATACAATATTAATGTTTTTTAACAATTGGCATCATTTAAAAGTAATTAAAATTTTTGTACTAGAAGTAAATTATCTGCAAAAAATATTTATATACAATTATTTTGAATTAAATTTGGATGTAATAAATGTTTATTATTCTAGACACAAAATTAATATTTACTTTTAAACAATGAAATAGATTCTGGCAAGAATAATGCATTGCTTTTTTACATTTAGATACTATAATTAAACTTACTAAATATTCCATTAATAATTGTTTGTAAACTAGGAGAATTAAGCTACTTTTATTTCTCATGTATACTTTCATATGCATTATAATTTTATTAATTTTTTGTAATTATATTTAACACAAAAGAATATAAAATTTCTTACAAAAACAATGTTAATATGAAAACATACAAAATATTATAATTCTTATAGTGTGTGTGTCTGTATGATTTATGATTTTGACCATTTTCTTAAATTTTAGTAGTTAGTATGATTTATATAAATACTTAAACTTATAAATAAAACTTTTATTATATTATCAATTTTTAAAATTTTAATTCACAGATATCAATAACATCACAAATACATCAAAGATGTATAATATTGTATTAATTAAATAAACTTAATTAAAAATTATCACATCCATGTAAATTTTACTAATTTAAGATTACAATAGAGTTTATTTAAATATTTATATATTTGAAAATTTTTAATAAAATAATATCTTTTTTATAGAGTTAATATTTCAAATTACTTTTTTAAATATTTTGTGTATATGTTTTTCATGTGTTATAAAATTAAATTTTGAAACAATTAGTAAATATTATTCAAATATGTTTTAAGGAGAAAAAAATTAAATTTAAATGTATTCTCTAAATTAATTTTATTTAGTTAAATGTGATCATCGGTTGTCTTTTAAATTTTAAGTAAAAATAAGCAATTCTTACAATAATAAAAATCTTTTTATGATCAAAAAATTAATTTATAAATAATTCATTGCATATGTATTTTTTTGTTTAAGCATCAATTAAAAACGATTTTACAGTTACGATTTTGCTTTTAAATATTATCATTGATTTTTACATTCTGTGAAATTAACTATTAGTAATATATTGTTTAATTAGACATTTATATATTTATTTAACAAAAATATCTAATTCAATAAAAACATTAGTTTTCAATATAAATTGTATAAATACTAATCAAAATAATCAATACACATTAACAGTTCAATAATTCAATGCAATTAAAAATGGAGTTATTATTAAAATTAATAGCTTAAAACTTATTCTTTCTAAATTTTCCCTTTTGCAATTGAAATTTTAATTTCATTTATATGTTAAAATAAGTTCATCTAATTTTCTTTGATTTCATATTTAAAATATGTTTACTATAATGATAAAATCTATTT
>CP092088.1:34010006-34077506 GCA_029203775.1 Neoneuromus ignobilis
GTAAATACTATATAACTTTTTTTATTCAAATGTTCAATAATTTCTTATACATATTTTGATTTTAATATTATTATATTTGAAATAATTTGTTATTATCAAAATGAAGCAATTATTGAATGTTTTGAAAAAAAGTTATGTGATATTTAATGTATAGTATTTTGTAAAAGTACATTTAATTAATGTTAAATAGTAAACATTTAATTTTTATGAACTACATTTGTGTGTGTATATGTATGTATGTGTATATATGTATATGAATATGTATATGTATATATATATATATATATATATATATATATATATATATATATATATATATATATATATATATATATGTATACATATGTATATATAAGTATATATATATATATATATATATATATATATATATATATATATATATATATTTGTATAAGTATTTTACTTTCAACTTACTTTTAATAAGCACTTGTAAAGCTTGATTATCTGGTGGGCCACTATCTAAATGGTATGGAATTACTGTTGTCAAATACTAAAAAGAAATCATATTCAACAATAATTGTTTGCTACTATTATTAATTTTTAAATAATTTTAATTGAATTATAATTATTAACATATATTAATGAAGATGTAATAAATTTACATTTAATTACATTAAGATTTTTTAAAAATACTTTTAAGATACTAAGTTATTATTTAAATTTAGTGATTTTTTTTAGAAAAAATAATTTTTATTCTTTAAATGAAATTGATTTTTATAACACTAAGATAAACTCATAAAAAAGTACCGCAATTCAAAATTTTTCTACTTGAAGAATATCTGAATTGTGATATTAGTAATATTTCAAACATTTATTTAAAAATTGATAAGAAATTTTATTTGTACATATTTTAGTTAAATTAAAAAAGAAATTGTTCAGATTGTAGCAGATTAATTTAATATTGAAATAGTAAAAAAGAGTTTAACATTTTATAGTAAAAAAGAGTAATATTTAAAATTGATATTGTACATTTATCACTTTTATATACCTTAGGATCTAATCCATTAGGTGGCCTTACTGCATTTGTTTTAGATGTTCGTTTTTTCTCCACATGATACTGTCGTCGTTTATTTTGTACAGCCAATAATAATGAGATGAATGTATTTTTTAATTCTTTTTCATATTCAAGTTCATCTCTTAAAGCAAGTTCAGAAATTAAAGTTTCAGAGAATTCTCTAATGAGTACTTCAAGTTCTAAATAAAGTTCATTTAACTGTGATAGACTAAGACTTCGAAGTTCTGGAAATTTTTTATTAATTATTTTAAGGTGACAATTTAAAGCATATGAATAAAAAATAAAAATACAATACTCTGAAACTTACTATCTTCATACAGAGGTGAGCTTAAAACTTCTTTTCCTTTTTCTAATGCTTCATTATTGTCAAGAAGTGAACCTTCAGAACCTGGTGATCTTTCTATGGACGGACTGTCATCTTCCTGCATCATATCATCGATTTCTTGTATAACTTCATCTGCAGTTTTTAATGGTTCAGTATCTTGATGCAGTCCACCAAGAATCATACTATGCATATCTAAGTCACTAGCTACTGCTTCATCTTCTGAACTAAGATCTAATAAATCATCGTCTGGCGATAAGGTATCCTGAAATTACATTTAAAATATTTTTCATGTATTATTATTATTCAGTTGCATTTCATCATACATTTACTATCTGTTACCATTACCGATTCTTTTTTTTAAATAAAAATAAAAGCATTTACCTTTGAATCATTTAAATGCAAAGCTTCTAAATGTAATTTTCTTGTATTAGATTTTGACCAGTCTATTGGTAAAATATTTCCAAAATTTCCAGTGATTGTCCACCACATTCTGAAAATAAAATCATTTGAATTAGTCGATATTTTATATTAAGGAAACATAAATAATAAACATCCTATTGAAAATTATTCTTAATAATATTATTGCAGTCATGCAAAAAATTACGTTAAATCAAATCTGTTTGACTAAATCTGGTATAATAATAATTTTTCTAAAGTGGTAGATATTTTTTTAAATTTAAAATAACTTCCATGCAATGTTATCTTCATCTATGAAGTAAATGATTCTTTATTAAGCATTTGTTTATATTAATTTCATCAAAGAAACTTCATGAAGAATAAATTACAATTCAATTTATAATACTTATATTAACTATCGTTATATTTCTTCATTTTGTAATTTTGAAGGAAGAAATACATAAATATGCAGTCTATATTTTCAGATTTTATAATAAATTATTTTTATTATTATATAGGATCATCCAAATGCGAGGTCTTGATTTGTTTTATTAAAAACAACTATACACATGTTCCTTTTTAATAAAACGTAAATCTAGACGTCACATTTGGATGATCTTATATATACATATATATATATATATATATATATATATATATATATATATATAATATGTATATATATATATATATATATATATATACAAGTGAAACGAAACATACAGAAAATAAAATCATTTATTAAAAAAATCGTGTATACTATTAATAATCAGACATGCGTGGATTTTTCAACAAGACAATATAGGTCATATCGCGCAGATTTAGATCTATCATACTGGATGAAATTTTATAATTAAACACAACTTAATATCCTTAAACCTAGCGAAACCAAGTTACTGTTAGGCAAAAATTGCTGGTTTTGAATTGAGTTTATTACATCCAAATCCATAAACATTTTCATTATATATGAGTAATTAGCAGATTTTTTATAAGAGTATTTTCAGAACTAGGCCATACCACTGACGTTACTCTTTACACATTAATAGGTAATGATGGACTAGGTTATTTGGAAGTTATATATTATTTTATTTTTAGTATATAATGAACATCTACTAATGGATGTAATTAGATATTGGAAGTGTTCGACAACTGCCAATTAATGGGATATAATCAAAGAACAACACATATCTAAAAATCAAACTTCACGTTATACTTTTATTCGTGAAATTATTTGAAAACATTGAATTTTCTAATTGCTTTGCAATGATACAGATTTAATTACAAACAAAATCTTTAAAACTAAGTAACACGTAAGATAAACGTGTTTGTTTAAAGCTTTGTTTATATTTATTTTAATTTATTTTTTTTATAATTTTTCTAAATTTCGTTTCAGTACAAAATACATTATATTTTTAAGGTGCAGTGAGTCATTAGAAAGTTATTTTTGAACAAAATATTATAATTCGCATTCCTTTTTTGTTGAAATGTCTTACAAATTTCTAAAATATTAACCGAGGAATATTTTTATATATTATGAAATATCATAACATATATATGTGTGTATATTTATATATATATATATATATATATATATATATTTATATATATATATATATTTAAATATACACATTACGTTATTAAATTTTAACTATTTTTTATACAATACGTTATTTTATTTAAATATTTAGAATGTGGCAGTATTAACAATGGAAAGTTTGAGAAATGCTTTTTGTTACTGTTTTGTGTTTATTATTACAATATTTTTATTTTGTCCATTATATATAACTCATGTCATAATACAAGAACGCATGCATACAAGTTTTCAATATTTAATTATATATATATATATATATATATATATATATATATATATATATATATATATATATATATATATATGTATGTATGTATGTTGTATGTATTTCAAGTATTAGTTCAAAAATGAATTCTAAAAAGTATAAGCCATGATTCTAGGTATAAAGAAATGAGACATTATCTTAAAACTTTTGTTCAAAAGTTTTGATACTTATTTTTGAAATGTTAATGTACATATATATATATATATATATATATATATATATATATATATATATATATATATATATGTATGTATGTATGTATGTATGTATGTATATCAGATGTCAGTTTTTCAAATTTTATACGGATGAAAAACAAAGTTTATTAGTTGAATTATGTAAATAAAAGAAATTTGAACATATTTGATTTGGTATAGTATAATTTAAAAAGAAGTACAATGGTTGCATTTTTTCTGGACGTACGTATTTACAGTATATTAAATCTCTAAGTTTTTTTTTAAAAAAATGACATCTGTTTTTACTACCTGAATATATATATATATATATATATATATATATATATATATATATATATATATATATATATATATATATATATAGTTAGATAGATCAAACTAAAACGATTCAATATGCATTTTTATACTTTCCGTGCCATAACAATTCAAGTATATTTTAATAGCTGGTGTATTTTTATTTAAACAGATATAAATGATATAAATAAATTTTCGTAATTTTAATGTGCGTTACAATAGAAATCAAAGCAGTTATTAACAAATGCTGATCAAAAATAAATAATAAAAAATATATATTCAATTCATTATATATGCAATATTTTAATCCATATTGTGTATTTCTGTATGATGTACGGATAATGTTTGTATGTATTATGTATACATATACATGTGTGTGTATGTATATGTTTATATATATATATATATATATTTATATATATATATAGAATGGCCTAATGAGACTAAAGGTTTTAAAAAATAGTAGATGATAGTAAGTAAGTAAACGTATGTCTAAACACTTCAGTCTTATTTGAACCATCTCCCCCCCCCTATATATATATATATATATATATATATATATATATATATATATATATACACATACACTAATATATGAGAATATAAAAATAATAAATGTTATTTATTTAATACAAGCTTTTATGTATTATATATAGAGCATTAATGACAATAATAGCCTTATTTAAGTATTAATTAACTAATATACGATAGTCCAAATGAGACTAGAGGGTTTAGACATAATTTACTTGCTTACTATATTTGCTATCCTTTAGTCTTACTCGGACCACCATATATAAATGATAAAATAACATTATGATATAGATTATCACATGTTAAGTTTTAATAGTATCTTGTAATAGTGTTCTCTTTTTAAAAATAAAACAATTTTATTATAAGTGGAAAAATAATATTAAAATTTGAAAAGTAGTTAATTGCAGCAAATAAATTACACTTATTTAATTTTTGAATATATCTGAGTTTACATAAAGCTTGTTCGGCAAACATTAAATAAATTTCATAATCGTTTCCACACACATGCTCAATAAAAAATAATTTTAATTGTAACGAACATTAACAACTCGGGATATTTTACTACTTCTTATATAAAACATTCGAAAACACAATAAAAAATCAATATTGTTTTTTTAATGTCTTACTTACCTACCAGAACTTACAAACTGCTGGCTTAAACAAAAGGACAATTAACCGATTTATATATAAATTAAAATTATGATAATATAAAACACTTTTGTAATACATATTAAGTACATTTATAGTATATAGATGTCTTTTTCAAATTTTGAGAATTTAATTCAAATAAATTAAAAACATTATTGTGTTAAGACACTTTATACCATTTTTTTTTGTATTTTGTATTATAATGCAACTGTGTTTAATCAAAAAGTAAAATAGTTTATTCTTCAATGTTTTAAATTATTATTATTAATTAAACAAAACAAAAACTAATAAAAAATAAACAAAACAGAACTTGTGTGTGTATGTATGTATGTATGTATGTATGTATATATATATATATATATATATATATATATATATATATATATATATATATATATATATATATATATATATCATTAAGCCCATATCAATCCACTACTGGACGAAAGCCTCAATGATGCTACCATTGTATATGTATATGTATATGTATATGTATATGTATATGTATATGTATATGTATATATATATATATATATATATATATATATATATATATATATAATAATAATTGATTTTAGTACAAAAATAAAATGAAATTAGGATTTCTTGTAATTTAATTAAAAAAATAATAATAAAAAAAAATTAATATTGTATAGGATCATCCAAAAAAGCGCTTACATGTTTCTTTTTAATAAAACACAAACTATTTGGAATTTTTTCAAGCTGTTTTTTTATTGAAAGTATGATTCATTATAATTACACGTGGGATAGAATATCGTTTAAATGTCCACAATGACTATCCCTGTAGGCTTCAATTCGAATATCGAAATTTTCAATAACTTTTCGACATGTTGCTGGATTTATTTCACGAACTGCAACTCGAATGTTGTTCTTTGGGTCATTAATTGTTTATGGCTTGTTAGCATAGACTCGACCTTTCAAAAAACACCACAAAAAATATCTAATGCTGTTAAATCGCATGATCTAGGGTCAATTGAAATTTGCATTTCGTGAAATTAGACGCTGACGAAATTTCGATCGTAAAAACTGAATGTTTTGTCGAGTTGTGTGACTTGTAGCACCGTCTTGCTGGAAATAGACATCAGAGACACATCAATATCATTTAATTCTGGCTATAAAAAGTGGCTCAACATCGATTGGTATCGCTCAGCATTCACAGTAACATCATTTCCAGCATTATCTTGGAAGAAAAATGGTGCAATGATTCCATTTGCCCAAAATGCACACCAAATAGTGATTTTTTGTGGGTGTAGAGTTTTTCATGAATAACAGGAGGATTTTCATCACTCTAGATACGGCAATTTTGCTTATTAACGAATCCATCCATTGTGAAATGAGCTTCTCATCACTAAACAAAATTTTACTTGAAAACAATGGATTTGTTATTCGTTGTTCAATAATCCAACTAACGAAATTACGACGTTGTAAATGATCTCCTTCTTTCAATTCCCGGGTTAATTGAATTTTGTATGCGTGTAAATGCAAATCTCTATGCAAAATCCTCCATAAAGAGCCATAAGATATGCCCAATTCGTGCGTACGACGTGAAATTGATGTTGTTGGTTCATTTTCAACACTTTCCCTTACAGCAGCAATGTTTTCATTTGTGCGTAAGATTTTTGGTCTTTCATTTTTCGGGTTTTTAACAACACAACCAGTTTCTTCGAATTTATTCACTAATCTTTGAATTAAAGACTGATTTGGCCGATTATTTACACCAAAAAAATCACGAATTTGGGATAAGAATTTGTCAATGCCCTTTATAACCCTCTACTAAAACAAAAGGCTTATTATGTCATTTGAAAAGACATGACGTGTAAACATTATACAGTGCTGACATCTAGGCGTCACATTTGGATGACCCTGTATTTAAATAATAATTATGAAAATAACAATTATTATTATAATTACGATCTTTTTACAATATTTCATATATAAATATTATATTTTGTTGTGTTTTTCTTAACTCTTAATATTTTTGATAAGAAAATCTGAATTTCAAGTTGTTTGGCACTATGATAATTTGCTTGCACAAATATATCATTCGCCATTACTACATGATTTTATAAAAGTGCTCAATAATAATTAATTGTTATTTTTTTCGTGTAATTTTAATTTAATGTGCAACTGAATGACAATTTTAGAATTTCCAATTCTATTTTATTTATTTTATAGAGTAGCATTTTGAAGATGGCATTAAGATATTAAAATGCAAATCAGCGAAAAAAGTAAATAATAAACGATTATAAAATAATTATTCAAATATTAGAAAAAATGTGATGAAGATAGATTTTCTTAAAAAATAAAAATTAGAATTTAGCAGCCAATTAATAAGATTTTAAAATCTGATGAAAGAATCAAAAAATTCGATGGAAACTGGTATAGCATTAGAAATTACTATCCAATTAACAAAATTAAGATTCTGAATTATTCATTTTAAAATTAATCCTCACTGCAATGAATTCAATACAGTTAATTGTCTGTTGTATTTTCCAGAACTAGCAACTAACAAAGACACTAGGCTTTTCAATTGTATTTTAATATGCATTAAAAATTATCCATCGGACAATCAATACTACTATTAAATAGACATAGGTAGTTTCTGTTGTATGAAAAAGCTTGTCATTGCATGTTATAAATTACTGTGGCAAAATGGATAACAAAATTGAGTTATGAAACATTCTGTTACGTTCATTTTATTTATCGATTCTTTCAACAGTAAATAACCGCTTTTTCTATTATTTGAAATTATTTATTCGAAATAAAATATTCTAAGACTAGGTGGCCCTAATTAATATCTTGAGACAATTTTTATTTTTTAAAAATACAATATTTTTCAGTAACATTAAATTTAAATGATAATTCAATTAAGTGAAAACATCTGAAGTGTATTTTATTTAAATAAAGTTCGTTTTATTTCAAATATGGATTTTTAATTTTCAGCCATAAAGTTGGAAATATTATGTGCTAAAACTTAACATTTTATTTTATTTTTTTTGTTAATGTCTATATAAATACATAATTTTTTTCAATATTTTAGTAAATGTATTATTATTTAAATAATATAAGTTGGTTTAAAAATATTTGTAAAACATAATTTTTTAAAAATTATAATACAGCATTTTTTTTATTATAATAATTGATTTTCATTTCAGAGAAGAAGTTCAAACGATGTCGATATTGAATCACACGAGAAAATTATCACACCCAATGCTTTTGCATAATTTTGTTTGCTCATTATGTGGTACTATATACACTACTGTATCCAATGTTCACGACTGGTGACCATATTAGTAAATATTTTACCGCACAATGTGACGTAATAATATGATCTAGGCCCGTCTGCAGCAATGGAGACATATTAAGAGAGTGCGTTGGACCCGTTAGAGTTGATCACCTTGAATTTCATCTAAAAAATTATCTTCTTCCAATAATAACGTGTATTTAAAGTTAAACGTATTTATTAAAATTATGTCAGCAGAATTTAAGTACTGAAGATACGTTTTTGTGTAACGGTAAGTATTATAATTATTTATTAATATATTTATGAATTAAGAACACTATAAATATGTGGAATGCATATCAATATTAAAATCATCATAAATTTGAAAAAATATAATTAATTAATTTGTGTATTTATTTGTTAAATAATTTATTTATAAAATTAATATTTGTTTAATAATACAGTTAACCCTCCTATAACGCGGTACTCTCATAACGCAGATCAAAAATTCCAACAGCCCTCCTATAACTCAGTTTCTATATAATACAACTTAATTAGCTTAAGCAGTCACCCTATTGCATGATTTTTTCTATTAAACTTTTATGATTGAAATTAATAGGGAATTCCCTTCTTTTTTCATGCACGTACCTCACCATTATTCAATGCAAGTAGTCAGGTAATTCCCCTGTAAATGCAGAAACGATGGAGCAAGAAACGATGATGAGGATTTGAAGATATAAACCAGCAAGATGTAGAAGAACTATTTCGGGAACATACTTAAGATGAAGAGGAATTGATGACATTAAATGATACATTTGATTCGAATTAACTGGTAGACGAAAATATAAATGAAGAATGGGCTGCAAATTTCAATTTAAATACTGTGAAAAGGGGACTAGATTCGAGTAAAGAATTAGAACTCTATTTTATTGAAAATGATTCTTCAACGGTGTGAAGTGCAATATTTAAAAAAGAATTAAAAAAATGCTTAGCTTCTTGTAAAGAGATTTTGGTACAATTACAAAATAAAACTACATTTGAAAACGATATGCAAAGAACATTTGACCCATTAAAAGAAGAAGAGTTAGGCCTCTAACTGACAGTGATGATGAATGCTAATATGTGGAGCGTTTGATTTCAAGCTTAAGTTCATTGTTTTTGTTGGAAAATAGCTTTTTAATTTAATTTTTATTTATATTTCATTTTGTTTTTTTTAAAAAATTTTTCGAACTCTTAAATTCAATAAAAATAATTTGAAATACGTAAATATGTATTTATTCCCTTTTGCATCTAAAAAATTTATTTCATAACCGTATTCATCATCACATAATACTCTGCAGTTTTTATATTGTATAACCGCAGAACGAATTAACTTAATTTACATACTATATTATATGTGAGTTTCACTTAAGGCAGTTTCCATATAACGCGGTACGAATTATACTAAGAATTAGTACGAATTATACTAATTCTTATAACGCGGTACGAATTAATCGCGTTATATGAGTTATAACCCCAACACCATAATGATTATAAAGTGTTCAATAATCACTTATTGTTTATAAATATGTCGACTGATGCGCATTTCGATGGCGATGCCATCATCGTCAGAACCTTTCTGTACAGCCTTCTGAATATCTTCAATTTCTATTTTCTATCTTTAATAATTACTAATTTTATCATTGATCGCAAATGCATATTTTGATGGCTATGTCAATATTGTTATAGTATTATATTTATTATATTTACATTATTGCTACGTTATAGCGTTGCATTATAAAATCGGATTCTCAAATTTTATAATGCACTTTGTCACGATAACTGAATGGTTTTTGAAATGCACATCAACAAATAAATGGAACAATAAGTGATTTTTAAACACTTATAAAATCTTGATATGCTTGGATGAGTGATTCATTTGTATTAAAATATAGTGAATAAGAGGGATGAAATTTTTGAATTAATTAATTCACTTTATGTTCAATGAAAGTGGTATAAACTGAAAAAAAGTATTTTATTAAATTTATCCATCAGCAACACTGTGTTAAATGTCTTTCTTAAAAAGTAAAGAATCTTAAAAGATATATTTTTATAGCATTTCTTAAAACGTTTTAAATGGAGGGTTTAATATATACTAGTCACACCTGTAGCCTCTTGGAAACACACAAAAGATAATCAACCAATTCATTCTTCACTGCACTAGACATATTATATTTATGCATTTCATATTCAATATCTTGTAGGTTAGTAAAAGTTAGTTTCTTTAGTAACTAACAATGAAATTATTCTAATAATTTATTTTATATATGAAACTATATGAATTACAATATCATTTTTAAATAATTACAATGCAAACAAATAACTGTAATTTATATAAAAAATAACAATAATAATAAACGTGTTTACGAGAATTATAAGATATACATACATACGTACGTCCTTCATGTTATTTATTTTCTTTTATATAATCTATATATTTTTTGATTTATTTAAATTATATATATATATATATATATATATATATATATATATATATATATATATATATATATATATATATATATATATATATATATATATATACATACATACATACACATACGTATGTAATGCAACTTATGTAAATCAATACATTCATTGTATTATATTTTTAAACTAATTTTTTGGCAACTTTTCGATATTTAAAATTTGAAATTATTTGACACCTTTAGCAAGTAAAATAGCTATTTGTACTAAATTAATTATTTTCTGGATTTATTTTATGCTTCATGTATCTTTATTAAATGCAAATTTTATATATATATATATATATATATATATATATATATATATAAAAATTAAAAAAAATACAACCATAGGAATATTCTGCTGTAAATTTGAAACTATTTATTTTATTACTAAATAAAGTTATTTATTTGGTCGATTTTGAGAGGAAGGAAGCAGACGACAGCTGACAAGCGCAGATTTAAATGTGAGCAAACAAGTTGACAAAGAAAGCATATTTGCAATATACAGGTAAAGGTGAAATATGCGACAAAATAAACTTTTAGTGAATGAATAAAAGTTATTTCAAGCACTCGAATTTTTGCTTCGAAAAGCAATTAAGTTAGAGTGTATAAGTAAACAAAGTGTATATAATATTATAGACTATTTTTAGATATAAATCTTCATTATAAAATTTATAGCATATATATTTATAAAAAAATAAACATTGAATTTAAAAAATAAAAAATGCAATTAATTTGAAAATGTTCATGATTTGCGTTATTTATTATTCTACATTTTCTTTTAATATATATTATTACATGAAATTTATAAAAAATAATTTTAAAATTAATAAAGAAATATTTTTGATTATTTTTATTTGTTCTCTTAAATTATAATACGCAATTTTAGTAATTAAAAAGGTACACGTTAAAATGTTTATATACATAAAAAAATCATTCAACTGCGATGGAATTAGTATCTAAAAATAAAACATGTTAAGAGATGAAGAAAATACATCAAGCATCTTTTAAAAAAATTACATACATATGGTACTCATATGTATAAATAAGAAAGTGTAGTGCTGTAGGTTTATGTCTAGGTAATGAATTATTTTGTCACATGTCAACAATTCGTATATTTTTTTAATTCAAAATGATGAGAGAAAATTGTAAGTACTTCAATAGTAACAATTTAATAATGTGTTTAACATTTTCTATTGGCCACACGTTTGGATTAAATTTTATTTACATATATATATATATATATATATATAAATTTAAATTACTACTTATTTGTTTTTGTAAAATAGTATTTGAAATTAAGAATTGAATACCAAATTTACTTGTATAGAAAAAACTATTTTTAGTCATTTTTTAAATATAAAAAAAATATATAAAAAATGACAATTTATGTCACATTTCCAATAAATACGTATTAAATTATTACAGTAAAGATAATATGTGAAAACAATGTATTTGTCTTATGGAAAATATTTTGAAATTATGAAATTTAAAAAGAAAATTGGAGTGAAAAAATAATTTTATCATAACTATGTATATACTTTTTTGATTTAATATGATAAACAAAACATTTTAAGCTTTATTTCTTTAGTTAGTAGTAATAATATAAAATATATTGTCAGAATTACGATGGTCAAAAGTATTCTCACTTACATACATATAACCAAGAAAAAATTGTAAAATATAATAAATTTATACCTGCCAATGCTGCAGTATAATAAATATTTTTATTTTTTAGAAATTCCACTATACTATGGATTTTATGACGACTTGTCATTTTCCTGTTTATTGTATATTGTCAAATTGTCAAGTGAACATTACTTAAATATGAGTTGTAAAGAAAAAGAAACGTGGAAATTGCAAAGATAGATTACTATAAATTTATAGTAAGAAAAAATGGGTGTTGTAATTTTTAATACAGTGTCGAGAAGTCATACGACGGTTTGTAATACTATTAAAAGTTATAAAAGGTAGTGGTAAGTTAGAAAACCGATTTAGAACTCATCGACCACTCAAGCTTACGGACAAAAAAAGAAATATTATTCAACGCATAAAAAAAGTCCAAAACAAATTCTTCAGAAATAACATAAAAAATGCAGATGAATTGAATCTACGCAGCGATTATTATTTCTAGCAAGATAATGACCCAAACAACTCAGCTCATATCGTAAAACTTTGGATTTTAAATAATACACAATTGAAACAACCCAAAATGAATTTATTCTAGGCCGAATTGTTTGAATGAAGTAATCAAATGAAAAGGCAGTCAAGCCAAATAATAAATTTAAATTTTTCCTCAAATTTATTTCTTTACTGTTTTAAAAGTAATTAAATGGCGAATACTTTTGTTCATCGTAAATTTGACATTTCAATATATTTTATATTGTTGTTTCTAAAAAAGGAAATAAAATTAAATATTTTGTTTATCATACTAAACTAAAATGTATGTAAATAAATATAATAAAATAATTATTTTGCTTGATTTATTCTTATTTCTTTAATTTCATAAACAATTTCAAAATGCTTTCATGCGGTGAAAACTTTTGTTCATAAGATATATGTGTTTTGTTTGTATGAACTAGACAAAAATTGAAAAGATAGAAAAATAAATTACATTTTATTTCCACATTTTCAAATATCGTATTAAGTAAAATAAAAATAATATTCTATGAAGTTGCAATAGTACTTACGAAATATTGATTAATAATTTGACATGGTAAGACACACAAATACCTAATTATTTTAAACTTCTCTCTCTCTCACACTCACACACATACACACATTATATATGTGTGTGTGTGTGTGTGTGTGTGTGTGTGTGTGTGTGTGTGCGTGCGTGTGCGTGTGCGTGCGTGCGTGCGTGCGTGCGTGCGTGCGCGTGCGTGTGCGTGTGCGTGTGTGTGTGTATAGTCACAGAAATATTGATTATACTTGAATTTTGATATGTAAAACAATTATTTATATTCAATATTCCCATTATTTTGTCATAATTTACTTTTACAACAATTCAAAACCTCCACAGTGCCACAAAATAATTATATAATTTTATTTTTATCTAATTTCATCGATGTTGTATGCAAAAGTTATTATCTGGTTAAAAACAACAGTATTTATTGCTTCTGTATATATTTGCGGATTATTGTAAAATCAGATATAATATAAAAAAGAAAGTGCATGTAAAGTACTTTCACAGGTCAATATCAAAGCTAAGTATAGAATATTAATTACATTGGAAATTACTTATTTTTTTAAATAAATTGTGTTTTTTATCGTATGTATAAAAAAGTCGCTGATAAGTATATATATACATACATGTAAATAACTATGCAGTAAGCTGATTTAAAAAGATAACCTGTTAAATATTTCGAAGAAGCATTTCATGACAATTTGGTTGCTAGGCAACGTAATTTCCTTTGAGTCTGTGTATGTGGCGAGTCGTCACATCCGTAGGAAATGTCCAATAGAAGCAATGATACTAGCTAGCTGGCTCTATATTTATATATTGTCCAAAGCAATTAGTCGTTAAAACATTCCAAAAAAATTAAATTTATGCATTTTACTATCAACATTGAAAATATATTTAATTAAATGCTACATACGAAATAATTTTCGTATTAAGGCATTTTATACTTAATAATAATTAAAAAAGTAATCAGTGATTATTCGTTGTAATTAATCAGTTGTGCTGGCAATTAATTAATATGCACGCGTAGCAAATCCGTCCAAAGTAATTCGCAGCGAGATGGTATTTGAAATCATTTTTTTATAAAATTTTAGACACACACACATTAACATTATAGTAAAACTCTTAAATTGATTAACAAATTGATTAATAATTTTTGAAAAGGAGTATTTCTTGGGTTTTGGTACGTTTGTTATTTTACCGAATAGAATAGAGGTATTAAAAAATTTCATATTCATTAGATAAAAGAATATTTTTCTGTAACTTTTTGCATTTTTTCTCATTAAAGGAAAAGATGATAAATAGCTATCTTGCAGATCTACTCCACCCATACCATCATTGTAATCTAAAATTATATTAGGTTTTGTAATGTTCCCATTTTGGTCTGTACAATTTCTACATTTTTTTCTTTTTTGTTACAATCATTTCTGCTTTGGAATGTTTTGAAGAAAGTAAATATACATCTTTTTTGTCCTTCCATTTTACAGTTAAGATACCATTATAAGATCTTAAAAGAACTTAAAATGTTTTTAATTTTGTCGCTGCGAGATCTTTTAGCATATTTTTTCTATTAGATCTGACTGTTCCGATAGTATTAATTTTTTGCAAATGTAATTTCCGATACAGTTTTGGTGACGAATACCAGTTATCTAAAAAGAGGGTGTGTATAAAATCAACTAAAGATCTACATAAATCCAGTACAACATTTTCTGATGCGCTATTATCAGAATAAAATAGTTATTTGATAAAATAGTTTTTTATAATAATAAAAAAAAATTATTGTGTTTTGTAGTTACTTGATTATTATTCAATGAAAATATGTAAAATTAATGAAGTTCTACAAAAAAACACGTGTATGCCTTCAAAACAGAAGTGTGACACTTGTTAACTGAACTCCGATGTTATTTTAACTTAGCAAAAATCACACGACGTGCTATGTACGTCTTATCGACATTTGGTACAGATAGCAGTTGACGTACATAGCTCGTCATTCCAGCCCAACTGGTTAATCAATGTTTTTGGTCTTACATTTAGTAATTATTAATATAATGAAGTTTTTTAGAATATTTTTTTACTTGGAAGGTAAATATAAGTATAATAGTTTTATCTATATATTTATATTTAACATCAAATATAAGAATTTATTTAAAAAATATTTATAATAATTCATATATATATATATATATATATATATATATATATATATATATATACATATATGTGCGTGTGTGTGTATAATTCCATGTTTTACTTTTCAACATTATTTGATTATAAAGTAAATAATATTAAGTTTCAATGATAGTTTCGTTCATATATAACGTGTAGTAATATTTAATTAATTAGTTACATTGTACGATTAATTATTTCTAATTTCCATTAAACATTCATTAAATTGATTATATGTGTGTTTATATACATACATACATACATATATATATATATATATATATATATATATATATATATATATATATATATATATATATATATATATATATATATATATATATATATATATATACACATACATAAAGACATACATAAACACATACACAACATGCATACACACAGCCAGAGACATATTTACAGTTAGTGTTCAGAGACTGTTTGATTTGGTTTTGCGGTATCTTTATATATTCGTCTTTATTGATGTTGTTTACGTACAACTAAATTCATATCACATGGTTTTGCAGTCGATGCGTTTGTTTATGCGTGTTGTCTTATTATGGGTTTTAATTTCCTATATACGTATATATATATATATATATATATATATAATTTACACGAGTGTGTATGTGTGTGTGTGTGTGTTTTCAGAATTAATGTGAAAGTGTGGTAAAAACGTAATGTTTGTCACGAACAACCATTTACTTTTCATAAGAGTATCACTAACCCAACACTTACATTTTTTTTAGAAGGTATAATAATTTCTTATTACTTTATGTACAAAGATAATTTAATATTCCGTATGAATTATTTTTAGACACATTTCGATAGCGATGCTATTATCATTTTAGTGCAGACACATAAATTTCTCTTTTAAGTTTTTTCATATTTACTGTACCTGCGCATTTTAATGATGTTTGCGGAGAATGTTAAAAAATACTAGCTATTTATTAGACATCGTTACAAAATTTATTACCAAAAATACAGTAGAATTAATTTATTGATCTAAACAGAACGGTTTATTGTTTTATATTCTTATTACATGCACTTTGTATATATGATCTCTATTTTAGTTTTGTTATTTAATGATTGCCCTTTTTACGCATATCTATGGCATTCTTTTGTTAGTATTTACTAACATTTTTAAAATCAAACGTACAATAAATTCCATTTAACCACTTTAGTTTGAATTTCTTATCTTAATTACTAACTTCTAAGGAACTATTTACAATATCCATAAGAACTTGAAGTTCATAATATAAAATATAGATAACTTAAGAATATTAAACATTTTTTTTAAACAGTTAGATTTTCTGATGTATCATATATTGATATTTTGGTGTTTTGTCTATTAAAAAATCACATATTCCATACCTCAAGGTAATTAGTCTTATTAGGTTTAAATAGAATATAATGTTGATATACGGAATTATAAACGTTAACAATGATACGTTAGAAAAACATCGAATTTTAACACTATTACGTCAATAAATAATAATAATAATCATTCATCGTTTAGTATTAAAACCACAAAAAAAAATCACAATGATAAAAATAATTTGCAATAGCAAGTTGTAGTTATAAACGGATTTAATTTATTTATTTACTGTTTTTTTTTCTAAAATTTTAAATTAACAGTCAGTAATTTAAAAATAATCGAAGTGTACAAACAATCATTATAAACAGAATGTATATATATTTAAATTACCTTATCTATACAATATGTTGTTGAAAGATTTTGCATTATGAAGATAATTGCTGAGAAATAAAATTCATATCAACTCTAACCTCTTCAATACGTTCACAAATAATATACACGATTACTATAAATATATCGATTATATGCAAACATGTATACTATATATATATATATATATATATATATATATATATATATATATATATATATATATATATATAGATATATCACATCACACATCATAAAGCCCATATCAATCCACTACTGGACGAAAGCCTCAATGAATACTACCATTCACTGGTATTTGGTCATATTCACCACGCTGACCAAGCGGATTGGTGAAGATTTTTTTATTAAGGGAGTAAATACATATATTTACTCCTTTCTCAACAGTTATTTTTTACAAGATGAGGTTGTCGCCCTTCATGCTCAATTCTCGAAAATGAGGGACTCTCTGACTGGGAATCGAACGCAATTTCCCGTATGACAAGCGGTGATGTAAACACCACTGTGCTGCTACTCAGTCAGTATATATATATATATATATATATATATATATATATATATATATATATATATATATATATATATATACGCACGATCGCATACACACGTTTGTATATATTTATAAAAATGTTAATATTTTTTTTATTTTTTTAAAAATAATTATTATCTTATACCAGTTAAGTATAATTAAAAAACATTTTTTGACAAAAAAATTATATATACTGATGTGTGCGTATGCATATGTGTGTGTATATACATATACATACATATACACACATAGACACAAAAAAGTTGTGTTCATGTTTTAATAATGTTATGAGAAACATTTTTTATACTAGTCTAGTCACATGTTAATTCTTGGAAAAAATGATAAAATAATTATGTAAGATATAACAGAATTTTTAATTAAGACATTGACTGCTAACAGCTGAATTTCTTTTGTACAAGTGTAATAATAATTATTCTGTAATGAATGAAGATAGTAGACCATTTGTATGATTAATTAATACGATTTAAATAAAAAAATTATACTTTAAATTAATTTGGCTTTTCTTGAAACTAAATGAATCAAGTTTAAGTTATTAACAGAAAAATGACTACATTAGCAAATTGATTCACGGTATTACATAAATAGAGAAATTATAAACTCTATAAAGTTGCAATTAATTATTTTCGCAAAAATGTCTTAGTTACAAACTACTTTTTACATTAAATTTTCATTAAAAATCTATATATTACTTGAAAACGAATATATAAATATATATATATATATATATATATATATATATATATATATATATATATATATAAAGAGAGAGAGAGGTATTTATCTATATAATCAGAATAATAAAATGTCAATTTATATTATTTTTGATACTAAAGAGGTTTTGATAAGAATTAATTAAAATATGAATATTAAATTTAAAATCATTTCTAATTAGAAACATCCAGCATTGATTATTAGAATTTTATTATCAATAAATTACGTTTTGACCTTACTAATCTTTGCGTTTGTACATGTTTTCAAGTTTATATACGAGTTTTTTTAAATATAGCTTGTGTTTTTAACAGAGTTAAGAGTTATTACAAAATAAACGATGTTATAATATTAAATGATAATGAAAATTAAACAAATAATGTTATTTTCCCAGCGTAAAATTTGAGGCAATTGTTAAGGGAAAAAATATGCAAGTAATTTTTAAGTAAATGCCTATTATTTATATTTTTATTTTTTATGAATAAAAATTTTTTTGTAATCATTTAGTTTTATTTACATACCAGTATTATTTTTTATTATATAAATTATTTTTATTTTATTAAAAATATGAAAAATTAAATTAAAATACAATTAATAGCAATCGTTCGTCAAAAAAACAGTCATGTATAGTTTTTACATGTTACTGTAAGTGATCTATTTTAATAAAATTCAACATATTCTAATTTAATCGTTATATCAAATACATATATTTGTATGTATGTATATATGTGTATATCAAACATGTTTATGTATGTGAATTTTATGTACATATATATATATATATATATATATATATATATATATATATATATATATATATATAAATTCATATTTTACTAATGTATTGCCATGTACAATAAAAAAACGTTGATCTGAAATACGATAGACCGTATATACGATATTTTTGAACAGAAATAGTTTTTTACATTCACAAGGGTGTGATGAAAAATGAAATATTTTTGTTAAATATCAAATATTATTTAATAGAAATTATTACTTAAAACAAAAAGCTATATATTAGGTTGGTAAGTATCTCCCTTCCGCTTTTTTTTTTCCTTTGTACATAGCCGCGAAATTCAAAAGACCAGAAGGCGGAAGGGAGATATTTGCCAACCTAATATTTTGAATAATAAATGAAACAGAAAATTAAGTAGAATAGATAAAAATATCTTGTAAAATCTAATTTGATGGTTACTCCAGATTATATGTTTATATTTACTTTTATCTTCGATTCTCTGTCTATTTCGTTGCGTATAAATATGTACAATGAATAGAAAGTAATTTATGATAAAAATTGCCTTTACAGACAACTTCAATATTTCAAAACATTCATATTTATCTATTGCATATATAATTTATACGTCATTTAAATGCAGAGGCTATTGTTTTGCATTGCAATTTTATATACGAGTATGTATGTAAGATTATTTTTCTTTTTATAGACACGAAGTAAACGAAAAATATATACAAATACATAAAAAGTATTTAAATTTATAAATATATCTAAGAGAATAAATGGCTTTTCAATTTAATATTCTTGTTCTATGAATATGTTTTACATCATTTTATGAAACTTTTTTGAATTATGCATTAAAACATAAATATTTAAATAACGAACAAAGTCAAAAGATTTTAATTTTAAATTTTAACGAACAGATATGTATTTGGTTTGACACTTTTAACAAAGTTAATATTAATGTATATATCATTTTTTTTTTTTTTTGGAAAGAAAATATATTTCCAAGATTTAAAATGATCAAAAGTATGTTTGTTTTAATTTAAATTTAAATATTATAATCTATTATATATATATATTAATAATTTATCTAAAATACACAAATTGTTATAATTTCGATTCATTCATGATTTAAATATACTTTATATATATATATATATATATATATATATATATATATATATATATATATATATATATATATATTAGTAAAAACAAGTAATCAAACTTCTTGGGAAAAGATGACTCAAGTTACTGCATTTTTTATTAGTAATACCAAACAAGAACATACAATAAAGATTATTTTATATATTAGTATTCATAGAACATAACGTTACAAATTAAATGTGATAATTTAAGGCCCGACTAAAATTTAGCTGAAACAGTTTTTATTACTTTTCTACACACTGACATATATATATATATATATCAACGTTTATAAGCGACAAAATATTTGTACCTGCATCGTCAGAAATATAATAATCAACGTCATGTGTTGTGTATATAAATAAATTTTCATATATGCAATTATTATAATTTTCATATATTGCTTAACCTACTAAGAATTTTAAAGTAATATTAGAGAAATAATTTAAATGACTTAAGATATTATATATATATATATATACACATACATACAATTATATTCAAAATACTAGTTAAAAGAGTGATGTATTTTGAAAAAAGCAAATCTTATGTATTTAACGGAAAGTTCACAAATATAGTTAACACTATTATCACGTACGTTTTTAAACGTTAATTTCATTTCAAAAAGTGTATTTTTACTAAAAGATAAAATACGTCCTATACATTTGAAACCTACTTTCGTTGTAAACATTTTTGAATTGCATACAATACATTTATAGGTAACTCAATATAAACAAATCTTTTTGGTTTATTAAGAAATCAAATGTATGAGTATTTGAATGTTTTATTAAAATATTGCTTTTTCTGTTTAGATATTTACTTATTTTTAACAGCATATATAGGTTCATACATATGTGACGTTTAGATCTGTGTTTTATTAAGAAATAGAAGATACTATATACATGTTTCTTTTTAATAAAACATAAATCTAGGCGTCACATTTGGATGACCCTATATATATATATATATATATATATATATATATATATATATATATATATATATATATATATATATATATATATATATATATATATATATAAATATATATATATATATATATATATATAAATATATATATATATATATATATATATATATATATATATATATATAAATATATATAAATATATATATATATATATATATATATATATAAATATATATATATATATATATATATATATATATATATATATATATATATATATATATATTATTTCATTTAATACTATTAAATTGGCTTATTCCATATTCATTAAATTCTATACCACAAAAAAAAATATTATATGTAGATTACCAATCATTTGTGGTTTTCTAAAGTAAAGAAAAGAAAACTGTATGTTAAGAATATTTTTAGAAAGTTTGGCATAAGTGATTTAATATAAAAACTGATTTTTCTAATTTACAGTTAAGATTGTCTGTTTTTATGCCTATGTATTTATTTGTTCAAATTTTTATAAATGAAGATTTTCAAGTCATTTTTTGTTATATTTAATCTGATTGAAACATTACCATTATTCAATATTTGTATTATCTTGTGAATATTTGCTATAGTTGACAGTTAGCATTAAAGATAATTATGTAATATAATTATATATATTTTAATAGGGCAATGTAAATAATAAATTTGAAAGATATATTTAAGATTTATTTTATGTTAAATAAAACTTAAGAGACCAATAAAAAAATTGAATAAAATTTAAGTTACTTCATATTTGAAATTTTAGTTTCTGATAGTTATTTTTGGATATTTTTATAATTTATTATATATATATATATATATATATATATATATATATATATATATATATATATATATATATATATATATAGAGAGAGAGAGAGAGAGAGAGAGAGAGAGAGCCGTTTGTTTAAAATAATATGCAAACAATGATTTTTACAATTATACTTATTAAATTTTCATTTTTTTTCGTAATAAAATTCATTGATTCAAATTTATTTACGTATTTTTAGTTCTTAATTCAACACAAATAAATTGAATATTTTTTTAACAATTATTTTGTTTTTTCAAATATTATTGAATTTTTGGAGAGTTTATTAGTGTTTTATATTTGCATAATACATGGAAATATTGTTTAATAACTTTCAAAGGTATACACTACTCTACTTTTGTGCAATTCAATTTTGAAATTTAGATATTCTGACGATTGTACAATAAATGCTTCTTCAGTAGAGAATGTTAAAACACTATTTGCAATTGTATCTATGTTCTTTCATGAAAACTATTTTTTAAATCCGTTTCAAAGTGAATTGTAGAAAAATTAATATTTTTATTATAACTTGATTTCTAACAACAGATTTACTATTATAATGTTTTTGATAAAAATATAATAAGAGTAAGCTTATAATGTTTTTATTTCCATAATTTCAAAATAATTCTCACTTTTATTTGATTTATAAAAATATTTTAATAATATTCTTATATTATAATACTTTTTTGTTGGAGTAAATAAATATAAAATATAGATTTAATCGTGACATTCACATTAATTTGAATGTAAACATTTGTACTTAAATACTTATTAGATTGTATATTGGTAGTAGACATACATACAAAGGAAATGAAATTAGTTTAGTACATGCAAATGGAAGGTTTTATGTTCGTAAGTATTTCACTGCAGCTGTGAGCACATGAAATAGTAATCAACAAAAAGAGTATTGCGTTTTTAATCGGATGACATAATTTTAACACTTAACAAGTCTTGTGAATCATCACTTAACTAAACGTTCTTTGTCATTTTTAACATAAACAAAAGCATTCTTGATTAATTTATATTTAATAAATTGACAATAGTTATTAACAATATTTATATTGATATTTACTGTAATGTTTGCAAAGAAATAATAAAAAAAAACTATAAATATAATAAAATAATATATTTCATTTTATAATATGTATACATTATGGAAAGGACTTGTAAAGCTATGAAAAAAGCGTTAGTTCGGTTTGCGAAAGTAGCAAGAAACGTAGGGTTGGAAATACACGAAGACGAAACAAAGTACTTTACAGTTAGTTGAAAATCACTAAATAGACAGAACATAACTATAGATAGATACAACATTGAAAAAGTAGATAACTTCAAATAGGTTCAAAAGTAAGCCGAAGTAACGATGAAGAAATAGAAGTCAAAAGCAAAATATCGGCAGGGCGGAAAAGCTACTTTGGACATATGTGTATTAAACAAAAACATATCTGATTAATAATGTTTTTAAAATTTTTTTTCAAGAAGTGGATGTTATACGTGGGATACAACTAATTTTGTGGACTACTGTACATACATAAATATATACATACATTATTATCTATCCATCTATCTATATACATACACACATATATTCATCTATATATACATACATATATATATATATATATATATATATATATATATATATATATATATATATATATATATATATATATATATATAAATATATATAATGTATATGTGTAATAAAATACTGAATCCGGCATCATATTACCAAACCGTTAAAAATTTCGAAATTGATTCTATCATGATTATACTATTTAAATTTATTTAGTTGAAATAGAAATACATTGCCTACATTACGAGTGAAAAAGATCTAAAATATGGAAGTGTTTGTTTTTTTACATTAATTATCTTACACTGCAATAAAGAGAATGTAAAAAAATCAATATTTTTAATCCAATTTGTATATTTAATATATTTTTGGTTAAAATGGTAGTATCTTTATTATTACTATAGTGCATAAGCGTAATTCGTATCAAGGGAATGATATTTTTTAATATGCAGTGAACTCCGACGAGTACATGAAAATGCTATTTAAGGTAGAAGTTATGTGCTGTAGGTTTAGCTTGAACTAAATGAAATTCTCAAATTTCCAACATAAGAGTTCGGAATGATAATGTTCGTGGATTTAATATTGTAATTATAAAGCTGTGAATATGATTTTATGTACTTAAAAATGCAATAAAAGTAACATTAAGTAGAAATTTGTATTCAGATATTTATATTTCTAATTGAGAATAAAATGAAAATACTATTTGAAATAAAACTATTATATCGGAAATCATAATAAAATTAATATTATATATATATATATATATATATATATATATATATATATATATATATATATACATACTCACACACACACACACACACACACACACTTACGCATATAAGTCATGGCACACAGGGTTAACATAACCAATTTATTGTTATAATTCAATGAAGTCGTTAAATTAAAAAAATATTTAATTGATAATAAATATAATGAATATTATATAATGAATAAATTTAATGAATATTATATTTATTTTCAATTAAATATTTTTTAATTTAACGACTTTGCCAACCTAATATATATATATATATATATATATATATATATATATATATATATATATATAATGCAATCTAATGAGATTAATGAAAATGTTGATAAATGAAAGTATTTTAATATCATTAATTTCATATCATTAATTTTGTATTTTAATATCATTAATTCGTAAAAATATGCATTTTGTATGAATTTAATATTTTTTTCAGTTTGTTATTTAATGACGACAGATTATTGTTATTTAATGACGACAGAGTTGAATTTAACAATAAAATTAATCGAAAATCCATTTAATTAATATTTATATAAAATTATAGTTAATAAAAATTAATACTTAATTTTTTTAATATAACTGCATTAGGACTGATTCAAGAACCTAATCAAGACGAAATTTATAATTTCTATATCTAGAATTTTTTACATATTTTTAATGTACAATTAAATATAAATACAATTAAAAATGCGGTAATTAAAACAATAATAAAACGATATTATTACTTTTACTACGTATTATTCTTGTATAAATTTATTAAGAGATAAGCTTTTATTTATTAGTTATATACTCGAAAATAATTCCTAATAATAGAAACATAAATAATTGTGAAAAATAAAATTTGTGTAATATAAATTATATTTAAAACTATTAAAAAACATATATTCATATTAAAATCCATTATAGTAACTATAAGAAAGAAATGACTTGAAACTTATCAATTTAATATACATACATATATATATATATATATATATATATATATATATATATATATATATATATATAACTATAAAACTGTGTGTGTGTATTGAAGAGCAATTAAAAAGAAAGTTTTTTACTTTAATTTTTTTTATTTTTTGTAGTGTTATCTTGTTTACATGTATATATATATATATATATATAAATTGTTTTTTGAATTTTGTAATAATTTCAATCTTAATTTATTCTTATTAATATTTACATTTGTTTCAAAACCCATTCGAATGACTTAATGTCTAATTTGAGAAACATTAAATGCCGAGATTGTCTATAAATTGTTCTTCTGAATGACTTTAGGACTCAGTATTGTTGAAAGAGGTTTAATTAGACTTCAGAGAGTAGTTAGTATCGAAGAGAAGTTTACTGTAACTAAACTTTGAGATTTAAGATGCGTTCAGCTTCGTAGGTACATCAACTGTATTTTGCTTACATTGATTTTGTATTTCATACTATTAAATTACTAATACTTGACATTAATGCATTTTCAAAATTGTTTAGAAGTGTACATATTTTAAAAATTTCAATTTTTATTAATAATTGATATAACCTTGAAGAAAATGGAATTTATTTAAAAAGTGTAAGAATAATTTGAAATGAAAAGCAAAATTCTGGAACATAAAAAACTGATATGTATTTACTATTTCCTTTTTTAAAATCATATATATTGAAATACTTATCGGATGAGTTCATAATTATACAAACAATGTAAAGAAAAATTATCATTTGTGTACCAGATGTTTGTACATTATATATATATATATATATATATATATATATATATATATATATATATATATATATATATATATATAATTATATGAAAATTATGTCAGACCTTCATTATAACTAATTATCTGTTATGTATTTTCAAGAAGTATACTTTATTAAAAGTCATTGATAATATTGTAATCAATCATTATACTATGGCTACCTAATAAAACTTCTGTCGATATTTTAAATTTTCTTAGAGATAATGTAAAAACAGTTTTTCACCAATATATTCACTTTTTAATGTAAATATATTTTCATGATTGAAATTTATTAGTTTATGAGGATGAAATTAAGAAGGTAGTATTTTTCTTTAAACAGTAATTCATATGTATTAAACAAATACTTATAATTATTTTTTTAAAATAATCACAAAATTATTATTAAACGAAAAATGTGAGTTAAATATGACGAACTATATTTATTTACTTACATGTATATTATGAAAAAGTTAATAAATAGATATTAATTACAAAATATAAAAGGTTAACTATGTTGATAAAACATGGTTTAATATGACACAAATAAATATGAACATAAATATTTTTTTATAGCGTTTCTAATTTTTATCTTTTTATTTCAATTGAATATATCAATTATTTTGTACATATATTTACATACATACACGGCATCAAGCGAGTATTGATTTTTAAGTCAATTTAAACGTAATTAATTTTTTATAAGTTAAATAAAACAAACAACGTCGCAAATATATATTTCGTAAATATATATATTAATACAAAAAGAACACTAGTGTCATTGACCTCAGACGTATAAAAGCACCTTTATAAAATATACATTTTATCCCGAGACGTCGTAATATTACCTCTGGAACGTACCTATAGACGTTTCAATAAAACCACCGTCGAATACTTGGTGTTACTGTTTTATTTATAGCATAAAACGGACGGGGAAAAACGAATTGCTCATACTACTAGGTTATTACGGTGACAACGTTCTTTATTTCAGTATTGCACCAAAACTTAATTTAAACTTTGAATGATGTTGTCTCGAATAGAAATTCAATTACCTTTGATCTGTGTATTGTAATTAAACAACGTTCTAATTTGACCTTCAAGTTGATTGAAGTCAAAAGACTCTGTATAGGAAGATAATGTCGTATAACAATAAATTCACAGCTTGTTCTGTATTTTATCTCATTTTTAGACTATGTAGCACGTTTTTAATGAAGTAATATATTTTTTCATTAGATGTCCTTAATTAAGCCGATTGAAACATTTTAAATATGCTACTCGGAATGAGATAAAATTATATTTGACTGTGTGTGATATTAATTTTAAACATTTAAAAGGAATTTATTGAAATTTAAAATATCTGATTAATTGAGGACGAAGAAAATAACGAAGTAAGTTAATTATATTTCTTCGAAATTTCTAATTTTCTTTTTTATTTAACTATTATAAATGAGAAACAATTTAACAATACTCATAATATATTCATTTATTAATTTTAAAATTTTCATTATTTTTTAATGTACCATTAAGTTTAATAAGAAAATTATTTTTTATAAAAAAATATACATTTCCATTAAATTTGAATATATGTGTTTTTACGATATACTCAGTTAATTTTTCATAATTGTAATTATTAAATTTACACAATGTTTAATATATTTTAAATGTTTTATATTCATTTTTAATTGTTATAAAACATTTTTTTATAAATTTTCTGTGATATTATATATATATATATATTAAAAAATCAACAGAAAAGTAGATAAAAGCAAAATAATAATAAAGCCATCATATTTTTCTCTAAAGAATAATGAAGTTTATTGAAAAATAAATGATGTATGACATTATATACATATATATGTACATATATTCTTTTCATATGTACTTTAACTATGTTTTGAATACAAATATCAAAGGCTAGGGTCAAAGATAAATGCTCACATATCTCATCTTGTCAAGAAACATGTCGAAACTCTTAAGACACAGCCCTTCTTTATACTATATACGCACAGGTAGAAAAATTAGGATTTGTGCAGACAGGCGGGGTTGTTATGCTAATAACAATCCACCCTTTTAGGCGTCACGTGCACACAAACTAAATAGCCGGTGGTTTGCCATTTTGAGGTCATATCGAACTGCTGTTCTGTTTGACTTGAGTCAACATAGATTTAATTTTGCTAAGAGTGTACAATTTTGTACATGCAGGTGTAGACGATGTGAATGTTAACGTCACAATGATTTAGTATCTGTTGTTGCTGCACTAAAACATCAAAAGTGTCTGTCTTAAAATAACCTTCTTACTTGCCATTGAACTCGTTTAAAACGAAAGGACTCTAATCTAAATAGTTAGTTTTGTTCTTATGCGTGTTTATGTAGAAAAGTAAAAAAAGTGTGGAAATGAATCACTTTTTTACTTTTTTAACATCGAAAATATTGTCTACATGAATTTATAGACATATTTTTTTTACATAATTAACTACAACGAAATTGCATATTTACAAAATTAGTAATCACTGAAGAAGTAGATATGTATTTGAATTTATTCACAATTAAAAATTTAAAAATATTATTTTTTCAATGAATTCAAAATTTAGAAATTAGGTTCTAAAAATAAATAAAGGTCATATATTGCTTATTATATATATATATATATATATATATATATATATATATATATATATATATATATATATATATATATATATATATAAAAGAAAGTGTAAACATCTTTAATATTTTTTATACAAACAAAGGTGTAAATGTATTTGTCAAGTAAATTTTGTTTGAAAAGATTAAGTAATGTTTGTAAACTTAGTAATTCTGTTTTGAAATTCACTACAAATGAATATAACGATAAATTTAAAAATTTGAAATTGGGTTTTATATATAGGTCTCTCTCTCTCTCTCTCTTTGTGTGTGTGTGTATATGTATGTATTTTATAATTAAATATAATATTTAACTTTAGTTTAACGGAAAAATTAACACAATATTTGAAATAAAAAAAAATATGAAGGAGGTTACATTGTATTCAAAAGTATTTAGAATTCTATATTAATCAAGAAACAAGCAATTGCGTTTTTTTAAATGTATGAGATACTCTGTTATTAAAAATGAATTTAAACGATTAAAACAGGCAAACACGAACTTTTATCATTTACTTTAATGATAAAATATTGTTATTTTACTATTTTTTATACATAAATTTAAATTATAATTAAATCTTCTTAAAAATATTTTTTTAAATGATATACTGTGTTAAAATGTGTAAAAAAATTACTCAAAAACGTAAACAAATCAAATATTTATTCAATACAAACTTCAAAATATGTATTTAAAGTTAATTAAAACCGCTTCAACACTTCTTTCATTATTTTAATTTTGTTACTTCTTTATTGAAACATGAAACTAAGTAATTTAGAATGTATAGAAAAAAACTATGATATTGATATTTTGTTTCAAGTTTTTTTTTATTTTTTTTAAATAATAATTTTGATCACTTATTAATCGAAACTAAAATATACATACAATAACAAAATGGAAAATGTAAATGATTTTTAAGAAAACAGATCACAATGTAGTATTGAATACAGGAAATTATTTTTAGTACGTATAAATATTAACAGAAACTCAGACAGAATTCATTAATCAATAGGTCAATCAACTTTAATCGTAATTTAAATTTTGTGTAATATGTGTAAAGTGAAACGAGGAAGATTTTTTAGATAATTAGTTTGAGTGCATCATAAATTAAACTTCAGAGAGAAAATGTGAATTAGACCTAAAAATAAAATCTTTTCAATGACTAAACTGATACAAATTGAAGATAGTTAGAAACATTACTGCACTGTAAACATATGAATATGTAATTGAAATAAATTAAAATGTTTGCAACTATCGTTCTAGCGTATTTGTTACTTGTATAGAAGATGATTACTTCTTATTCTTGTAAAATATTACTTACGTCATTTTATTTAAGTACATTGAGAAAATTATAAAAAAAAATATTATTCAAAACACTATCGTTATTGAAATTAAGAAGTGTTTCTTTTTATAAATGAATATTTTCGCTTTTTTGATAAAATAATATACGGTATAAGCTAAAGATTCGAACCATTGACCTACTATCGTCAGCTTGATGTTTTAACCACTTGATCACGATCTAGAGTGATCATACGCTTTAGAGTGTGCTTTTTAAAATGAAATATTATATTCAAATTAAATATAACCTCTTAAACTACATTTTAAAAAGACATTTTATAGTTAGATTTATAACAGAGATATACACACTAATTATCGTGTGCGCGATATAATTGCATTTTACTTGAAAATGATTACTTAAAGATTTGATGCGTAAATCTACTGGCACCAATTTGATATCCAGAAAAAATTAACATACTTATATAAAAATACACATACACATAAGAGAACTACAGTCAAATAGTATAAAACTATTGATAATAATGTTTAATATAAGTTTATAAGAGAAAGAAATTGCGAATTATTTTAGTTAAAATGGAAATAATTTGTGTATTTTAATACACTTTATTTAGAAATATGTAACAGAACTAGCAATATGATGTTTAAAAGGTAACTTTTCGTAATACGATGTTCGTCATTAAAACCACAATTCCAATGACAGAGAATATCATTTCATAGTTTAAATTACATTACCATAAAATATACATTTAATGTTTTATTATCCAGTAATGGATTATATATTGTAAATAAATGAACAAATATGGAATTCAGTAAAATTGTTAAATATTTAAATATTATTTAAAGTGTACAAAAAAAATAAATAAATTATTCTAGTAATGTAAATCGCATGACATTAAAACAAACTATTTTAAAATAACACGAACGAGGAAAATGTCATATGAAATACCATGTTTATAAACGTTTTATAACAATAGAATAATATGCTTCATACGTTTTTTTGTTAAATTGATAATACAGTTATATACAGCAGACGATAAAAGTACAAAATACCAATTGTATTACAAACAATATAATAATTTTTCAATTTCTTCTAAAGATGTCAATATTACAGTAAATAAGTATCTTTTTGTCTAATATAAGCAAGTGTTGTAAAGAATATTAATAGATTAATTATGCACAAAGTAATTTATTTTTTTAAAAAAATAAATGTAATTTTAGTACATTTATAAAAACATACCTCAAATCAGAAATAATGTCAATATTTAGTTACTTTTTGTGGGAAACATATATTCGTAAGTTAAAAATATAATTGAAATGCAGAGAACTGAGCGAGTAATGAATAGTAAACGACATTTATGCTTATGATTCGATCATAGGGAATAACAATTTTTAAATATTTTATTTAATAAATTAAACGGTCATTAATTTCAGTGTATGAAAGAGTTAATTTGAATGTAATAGATTTTTTTTTATGCTCGTATTTGGAAAATTACAGTTATCATTGGAATACATATGTATGAGAGCTGTAAATTGAATAATAGGTAATTATTGATTATTTAGTTTAATAATTTTCTTTCGAATGTGAAAAGTTTATTTTCTTATTTTATTCATTATTTCGTTCTTCAATTCATTTCATTCGTTTTTTTATTACAGTTCGGTCGCAGTGTCAAATTAAAATTATGATAAAGATTATTCATTAAAAATTTGTAACGTTGTCAAATAATGAATGTATATACTGTGAGAGGTCTATCGTACGTTCCATTTACTATAAAATTGTGGGAATACATTCACACACACATACACACACACACACATATATATATATATATATATATATATATATATATATGTATGTATGTATGTATGTATGTATGTATGTATGTATACACATATATACAAGCACACAGATGTCAAATATTTTAATAAATTTATACAAAAAATTAAGAATATATAAAAAGACTCAGAATAAAGACAATAAAATTTCAATACTGTTACTAAAAATGCATTAACTAATTGTTTTTTTTAAAAAAAAACACATTTCTACTATAAGAGAAAATTAAAGCATTCCACGCTTATTATCATTTGATCATATTTATATCTATCTCTTTATTTATCTATATCTATCTATCAATTTCTCTCTCTTTCTCTCAATATATATATATATATATATACATATATATATATATATATATACATATACATATAAACATATATTAGTATAAAATTGAAAGAAATTATAATACACTTTTATTCAACAGTGTATCATCAAATATATATATATATATATATATATATATATATATATATATGTATGTATGTATGTATGTATGTATCCATGCATGTGTAGCAAATAAAATAAATATTGTAAAAACCTTATAGTTTAGAAGACACGCTCGAATTGTCAAGTTTATTAGAACATTGAAGTAAAATTAATTAATTTGAATATTCAATACTGAATTTAACATGAAAAAATGAAGGACGTTTCTAAAAGGCTAATTATTTTATACATATGAAAAGTTTGTAAGATTGTATTTATTTTTAACACATATTTCATAAAAATTATAAATAAATATTTACATAATGAATAAACTATTTGATATGAAAAATAACTATTATATTTTTTTAACTGAATACGTATTTAGATAAAAAAAAATTATTCTGGTTTATAAATCATATAATATATTATAATAGAATATAATAACTTATAATATCGAATTACATAATCTATAATATTATTGTATGACTATATTTAATTTTAAAATTAGGGCTTTATATTAAAAAGAAAGCTATTTAAATATTTAAAAAATAAATATATAATTTTATAGTGGAATTTAACATTAATAATAAAATATACAACTCAACTGTTTGTTTGATTTTTCATATGAATGGTAAAAACTTTTACTTAACGTAAAACAGTGATATTTTTTTTGTCAAAAAGAGTAATGTAATGAATATTATAATATAATTTTCTTATATGATTCTAAAAAAAATAAGTTTAACTTTATATATATATATATATATATATATATATATATATATATATATATATATATATATATATATATATATATTGCATGATAAATACAAAGAATTAACAATTGTGTTAAAATACAGGAAATTATTTAATTGTTACAGATAACGTGTTATTAAAATTTAAAGAAAATATTTATTAAAATGAAAAAAATGTAATAACAACCTCATTTTTTTATAACTACAATTGATTTTTATAATAAAATTGATTTTATTAAAAATTATTGTTCTGTAATTAATTACAAAATGGATGATGATACATTTTCCTAAATTTACGACCCTTAAATTTTGATATATTCGTAAAATTTAATTTAACATATTTTTTTTGATATCAGTTAATATTTTGATTTAGTTAAATATATAATTTTCTAAATAATTCATTTATAATTTAAAATAAAATTAATTATCAAAGATTTAAAGCTAATCATATCGATAGAAATTTTATATTGTTATGACAGAAGATTATGTAGTTGATTGGTTTATATAAAGTTGTATTTATTGAAACTAAATGAGAAAAAATAAATAGAATTTATAAAAATTTCTTTATGTATAATCAAAAAAATAATATTCTCGAGATGTAATTTATTGTCTGCGAAAATTACTTTTTTCAATTAATGCTTAACTCAGATATTCATTCATAAGTGTGATTTTTTTTATTAATGTTCTCATATATAATGCGTCTTAAAAGATATAATTATTTTTAATAACTTTTTCATTTTAAAAGAAAAAATAAGATTAAAAAGTTAAGCGAAATCTGAGATAATTGTTTTACCCAAAGATTTGATTATGTTCTTTGTCGTTGTGGTATTTATTTAATTATAATGTTTTGATAAGAGCGCTCGAAAAAGTCTACAGAAATTTGAATTTTCACCAGGTTCGAGACATTTTTTATAAAACAATAATCGAGAGATAGAGAGACATGGAATTAAAATTGATTATCGTCAAGATCGATACGGTCGAGATAAAAATGTAGTAAATGTGGTGGGAAAATTGCGGACTGGTATACTAGGCGATGAACTGAACTATGGTTTCCTTGATGCGTCACATTTATGCAAGTCTATATATGTTTGTACAGACGACTTTGGCAACGTACGGGTGGCGCACAAGGGTTGATAAATGTAGAGAATGAGGCGTCAGAGATGTATACAGTTGGGGTAGTCGCGCTATAGAGGTCCGGTATACGCCCTTATTACACCGCGCACTATTGATCCTGTGTGCTGCCATTCGTATTTTCCCTGCTATAACGTCACAGCGTTGCCGTGTTTCACAGTTACTAAACGGACCTTCTTTTCTCTATTTCTACTACTACGACGTCTGGTTAGTATATATGAATGTGTGTGTGTGTGAGTAAAGACACACAAACACAACATACACACACACACAAATATATATATATATATATATATATATATATATATATTTATACAATGTATGTATATATCCTACGAGCAGACGATTGCTAATAAAAACGCATGCGTACTTGCAACAATAACAAATACTCGTTCACGTTACGTCACACTGCTGTTTTTGATTATATATGTGTTTTTATTTCAATGGCTTTAAATAATGACTGTTTTTAAATTGAAGTTTTGAGCAGAATACAATAGTTCTTCTAGACGAAAGATTTAAAAGGATGTGAAAGTATCAAAGAACATGGTTTATATAATCGAAAAGGAGTTATTTTATTTTAACGTATACTGACAACCAATGATCGTTATATAATTGTATCATGAACGCATTTTTTTTATATACAAAGCGTGTGTTTTTTTCATATTGATTATGATAATAATAATAGGGTATTGTAATTAATTAAATATTTTTCACATGCATATTCATTCCTTAATTACATTAATTCACATGGGAGGTAATAAAAATAACTAGATATGATATTTTAAAGAAAATGTGCAAACGATATATAAGAAAACAGAATTTTCAAAAGGTTTCTTTTATAAATTTTGTGTTTAAATTCTTTTTTGTTTGCGAAATGTAAAAAAACAACAATTTGTATTTTACATTTTTATCTTTTGATAAAGAAAATGACTATTCTCATTACGAAATTAAGTTTTTTTTGTAAAAATTCAATATCTACACATGATACGGATATTATCAATATACTTAATAAATGATTGTGAACGAACTGTAATTTATTAGAAGTTAGTTCAATATTATTTTTGTAATTATATATATATATATTAAAAAAAACAGATAGTATAAAAAAACTTTCAATATAATACATAACGGAGAATTGATCTAATAGGGAAACGAAAACGAAATTATGTTTATAGGAGAAAGAAAAAATTTTTTGGGTCTAACAGTCGTCATATGGTATAGACAGAAACAAACATGTAACTAAAAAAGGTTAATATTGGAAAATACGGCGACGTTTCATGAATATTTGAACATGTATGTGTTTTGAAACAGAATTTTTATTAGAGGAGCAAGAAAAATACGTTTATATAAGTCTATTCAAATAACATATGAAACAAATAAAAGGAAATTGGATATTTAAATCTTTTTAAATAATGTTAGAATCAAAGAATTGAATTTTCTTTAATTTACAAATTAAAAAAAAGAATTACAGTTCATAAAATAAATAATTAAATATTTTTTTTAAAAAATTAAAGAAAATTCCATTAAAAGTTATTTATGTTCAGTTCTTATTATTAGCACTTTGAAGAAGAATTATAGATAAATAAACAATATAATAAAATTTCTTAGTTTTATATTAGAAAATTTTATAATTTATACTTCTATTTACTAACGAAATATAAACACATTTCTTATATAAATTTGGCGTACAAACTGCGTAGAACAAATTTATGTCTAGGCAAAAAACCGGTAGTCAAAACAATTTATTTTTTAAAATAAATATTTAAATATTTTTATCTTTACAATAAAATAATCAAATATGTATGTATAAAATAAGTGTGATTAAATAAAATTTCGTTTTATTTACTCGAATATAATTTTACTTCGTTCTTGATCTCTCAATTGTAAAAGTATTTAAACATATTTACTTTAACCAAAAGCCGAAACTGCTTGAGACATTTATTGCAACGGTTCTTTTTTACTTACATGTACGTTAGTAATAGCAGTAAAAATATAAGTAGATATGAACTAACGACTTGTAAGTCATTAATCTGTATCCTTAGAAAATAATGGCATCTGCACTAAATTTAATCTCGATAAAAATGGCATTTTTAAAAGAAGTATGTAAATAACCAAACTTGACATTCTCGGGATGATTTTAAAATTAAACGTGTATATATATATATATATATATATATGTGACAAAATAAAATGTTATTTTATCTTAACAATTGTCAGTTTTATTTCTTACGATTAAAAATAAACAAAAAATATGAACAACTACTTTATATGCTCACTTAAGTTATTACAATTTGTACAAAAATTAAGTATGATTAAACTTTTAAGAATGTTAATCTTTTGTGTATCGTAAACGTTTGTTTATAAATAAATATTTCAATAAATTATTCTGTTACAAACGATCAAAAGTAAATGTAAATATTGTTACGTTAAGTTTTTTTCCAATTTCGTAATAATATTTTTAATATAATTTGATAAAAATATTACATTGTACTTTTATCGATTTAAAATACAATCAAAAAAGTTATACAAATCCTGTTAACTTTTCGATAGATCTGATAGTATTCAATTTATAATTTTATCGCAAATATATATAAATGTATTACTTGAGCAATGATGAAATGTAAGCAATACTTATCAATGATAGCCATTTTTGATAAGTATTACTTAGAAAATTAATAATTTATCATTATGTTAGAGTTAAATATAATGTAAATAATTATCAATGTAATCTAACATTATTTATATTCTGAAGTATTGTACAAATACAATATAAATTAATTATAAATACAGAATATAATTTAAATTTTAAATCATATTCTGTATCAAAATCATATCTTTTTTTATAATAAAATATGATATAAAAATATATAATTAAAATTTTCTATTGTTATTTTTTAAAATATTGATTTCTACTATTTTGCATTTTGGAAAAAATAATGTCATATCAATAATTTTAAGAAAGATCTTTTTAAAATTTTATTTATTTAAACACTGAACAGTATTATACTCTAATAAAAATAAATAAATAAGAAGGAAACAATAAGGATATATAATTATATTCTTATAACATTAATACTGATTTAACTACACAGTTAACGATGTTGCAAACACATCTAATATGTGATTGTAATACATACTAGTATTTTATATAATTTGTATGATTGTTTGTATTTCTTTTAAATTTACATACAATTCATTCTTACATTTATGTACAATATATCTATTCACATCAAATATATGTAAATTTAAACTAGTAAAAAGATTTGTCGTCACCGTATAATCATAAATGGCAAATAGCTACCTTAATTTAAATTAATCAGGATTATATATATACACATAAACATATATGTAGGTACAACTTGAAACAAGAAGTCAATATGTATTTCTGTTCAAATTTATATATTGTGGTGATCTTGTTTTCTCAATTACGAAAAATCAAATGTAAAAATGACTTGTTTTAATCTTAATGTAACAGATATTATATTTATGTTTAAACACTTGTCACTTGAGACTATAAATTTTTGATATAATTTTAAAAAGATCAATTTTGTACTTTGAAATATTTTATGAAGTGATATATATATATATATATATATATATATAAAACAAGATTTTAATATTATTTAAATATATAAACAGTGCTTTAAAAAAGAGAAAATATGTTTAAGTAAAAAAAGTAATTCAAATCTTTTTTTTTGTTAAATATATTACATAGAATATAATGATTGTGGAGAAGAAAATCTGAATCAATTATATTTATATAACAATACATATATACACACATAAATACACTCCAAGAATAATTTTACTTAACTTACATTTTATGTTTTTGTAAGAACTTAAAGTTATATTTTAATCATTCAGCACAAATGTTCTTAAAATCATTATTTTAGTGTGATTTTTAATATAAAATATACATAATTGTTATGAGTTCATTAGTATTTAAAGAAAATAGTATTTTTTAAAATTAATTTGGGATTAAATCATAATATTGCGATTTAGATAATTTGTTATTGTATAAATTAATAGTACAGACAAAATGCCTGTATTATGAGAATAATGCGTATATATATATATATATATATATATATATATATATATATATATATATATATATATATATATATGCGTTGTGTATATGTGTCTATTGTAAAATGATAATGAAAATTTATTATTACAGATCACAAACTTGATTCGCATATTTAATATTACATTAAAGCCTAAATATATTAATTAAAGAATATGTTTATACTATTCATCGTTCATTAAAAGGCATAGAGACAAAATAATATTTTTTTAGTAAAATTAACGAGATAATATACAGATCAATTTGTTTGTGCTAAGAAAAAAAAATAACAATTAATAACTTTAATAACATACATTAACCTATTAACTTTTCATGAGAAACCGATAACACTTTTTCTGAGAACTACAACTTGTTACGAAGCTCATAGCCATACACCTTATAGTATTGATGATTCTGTACAGAAAACCGGTTTTGATGCATTTCTCATTCCATTTTATCGCACTGGCTAAGCACATTTTGATACGGTTATTAGTCGCACCAGGTATCAGTTGACTACTTTGATCGCAGCAAATTCTTTGAACTAACTGACCACATCATTTAAAATAGGTTTTATTTTCTAAAAAATTTTATTTAAATGTTTCACGCATCTCATTTGCGAAGGAAATTGAACAAATTTTCATAAATATGTAAATATCGATATAAGTTTGTAATTTTATTTTAAACATATTATCTGTACACACACATACACATGCATGTATATATATATATATATATATATATATATATATATATATATATATATATATATATATACACACACAAATAGACACATACGGAAGATTTTTTAAAACATATAAAATACTTGTATTTCAAATTCTATACTTAATCATAGTTGATACAAAATATTCTACTTATTTTATAAATTCGAACTAAACTGCATACCTAACGAATGAAACATATGACTATTTCCTGTTTCATAATAATGTTCATTGTGAAAATAAAATAATTTAATGTAAATTAAACATATTAATTAATGCTTATCCTGTAATCTGTATTAACACCAACTGAATTATATACATTATATAACATTCTGAAATATTGATTAGACAGTAAATATGAGGTGACTGTTTTAAATATAAAAAAAACATTATTGATTTGTCTACTTCCAATAAATTGAAAAACATTTATACATAGGAATATGTGTATGCATGTATGTGTGTGTGTATATATGTATGTGTATATAAGCTGTTTTTCAAAATGACAGCACGTAAATATGTTTTCATGTATATGTATATGTATATATATATATATATATATATATATATATATATATATATATATATATATATATATTAGGTTGTCAAATATCTCCCGTCCGCCTTTTTGTCTTTTGAATTTCGCGGCTATGTACAAAAAAAAAAAAAAAGCGGAAGGGAGATACTTGACAACATAATATATATATATATATAGGGTCATCTAAATACGACCACTAGATTTGTGTTTTATTAAAAAGAAACATGTGTATAGAGAGGTATATAGGGGAAAAGTGTATAGTTTCTTTTTAATAAAACACAAATCTAAGCGTCGCATTTAGATGACCCTATATAAATCGAAGTGTTAATAAAACGTGTTGTGCTAGTACACATAAAAACATTAATTTGCACTGAGTACATATCATCATTATTTCGTATTTTTATAGTTTACAATTGTTTTTCTTGACATTTTACTTTTCTAATTTAAATGTATATACATAAACATATGCAAGTACGGCTTTCAATATAAATAAAATAGGCAAAAAAAAATATTATTCTTTAAAAAGATGTAATTATAGAAAATACAAATGTTAATTGTAAACATATTTGATGAACTAAGTATTAATATACTGGGTAATAGACGTATAATACAATATCGAAACGAATGTCAAAAACTGTAATTTTCATTGGAACTGATATAATTTGGTAATATATATATATATATATATATATATATATATATATATATATATATATATATATATATATATTATGTATGTATACAATTATGTTAAGAAAATGTTTATTCATAAGATATTAAAGAGAAAAATGAATAATATTCATCTAAACATCAAACAAGGAATACAAATATATTAAAATTTAATATATTTCATAAGAACTATACTTTCTTATCAGTAACGTTTCGGAAGATAACGTACACGGCATCATTCTTTTAATATAACATAGAATAATGTCCAAAAAGACTAATGTTTTAACTTTCTTGCTGTCTGTAGAACAAAGTATGGATAACTTTTAAAGAAAATTGCGTAATTTGTTTTACAATTCTACGCCGAATATTGCTACGACGCATAAATAATTCCATTACATAAAATACCGCGACATTCTTGTATTTTTAATAATAAATTTACAATATAATGAATAAATTATTGAATTTATAATTTTACTCAAATTTTATATTATTTAAAGAAGTGTATTTACATGCGTATGTATGTTTGTATGTATACATATATAAGTTGAGAATAATTTAATTTGTTAATAAGATAACATGTATACCAATATGCCACAAATTCAAATTAGATTTACAAAGAACATACATTACATATGGTTGTTAGCCCTCAATATGTTTAAATTTGTGTAATGGCCTAAAGCAATATACACATGTATTAGATATATACTCGTTTAGCAATATTATGTGAAAGTATATAAGTGTGTGTATTTATGTAAGTTTATATATATATATATATATATATATATATATATATATATATATATATATGTATGTATTAATCTGATTACATGAACAAATCAGAATTTATTTGAAATTTTTAATAATTACGTATTATTTATTCCTTCGCATATGGATGTTTCATTTGTAATATCTTTATTTTTGAATAACAGATACCAAATCTAGATATTATAAATCTGTTGGAGAAATTAAATTATAAATAATATTTGTGCAATTGAAGTAACATTTCTTCATAAAAAAATTAAAAATGAATCTAAAATTAAGATGCACAGGCTATGATCAATAATAAAATATTTTCGTTAATAATTTATTTTTTTTAAATACGATTTATATATATATATATATATATATATATATATATATATATATATATAAACCAATTAATTTTATATAAAGTTTAAAGTAATTTATATTATGAATCTTCTTTAAAAAATTGTCATTAAATCTAAATCACTTTTAATATCACTAATCATTAATTTTATATATCCATACTTGACAAAGATTTAAATACCTATTTAAAAACCATGTTATATAAATGACCATAAAAGAACTGGTTTTTCAGCATTAAATAAAAGTATCTACGTGGATTTTGAAACTGATCTGAAGTTAATTAAAAAATATAAATAAATGAAATTCCATTCCTATATATATATATATATATATATATATATATATATATATATATATATATATATATATATATACACACATGCATACATAGTACCCTTCTTAATTCAATTTAATTATATATTGTATAAGTATTATGACTGTTACATTTTTAAGTATATTATATTATTAAAAAAATATCTGGAATACGTAATAAAATATGTCTCTAAATATAATATTTACGTTAATTTTTATTAATTTTCGAAACATAAAACAGGCATATGATGTACATTCCATGTGTGAAGTTATGTCTGTGACAGGAAGCATGCCAAACAGAAATGCCTGAAACTAATATTGATTTTTCGCGTTTCTCTAATATCTAATAAGAAACATAATCAGACCAAAACTAATGTATTATAAATTGTAAATGGGTATAAAACATTATTTTACAATTTCCTTTACAATTCTTTATTTACTTTTGTACTTATTTTCATCTTTTTATTAAATTTAGTAGAAAATATATTTTATAAATTAATTAGGACTAGTATCATGTGTTTATATCATCATAAGTATATTTATCATGGATCTATTTCTATCCATTGATGGATGAAGACCTTTTTCCTTTTTTCATTTGTAGCAGTTGAATGATTTTCTTTTCCATTCCACATCGACATGTGCTTGTATATGTGTATGTGTGTATATATATATATATATATATATATATATATATATATATATATATATATATAAACAACTGCTTGTTTATCAAACAAGACAATTTAAATAACTGTAAGATTGATTGATACAAGACTATGCAATTAATAAAATGAAACGTTAATGTCAAATATTTTTAAGTCTTTAATTATGTGATTATTAAATACATAGGTGACAGACAAAATTCAAGTATAAGTTAAAGCATGCGTACTTGTAAAATAGAAATATAAACAATTGTCTGTTTTCGTAAATCAATAAGGATGTTTCAATGACATATCGTTTTTAAACAACGCATGTGTTTTTTTATAAATATTTATACATAAAATACATATATTTTTAAAAAAATAAATTCTGAATTAATATTCGTATAATTTCATTTCGTTTATTATTATTTTGTTAAATTTTATACATGTTAAATATGATTTAGTTTTTAATTAATTACAATAAAATACACTGAATAATGTTATTACAAAAAAGAAATTACTTATATAACAAGCGCCTCTGTTAAAAATCTAATTAAAAACTAAGGAAATATCCTAGTTTCATCTATTCATTGATTTTTCCTCTTAATACAGGTATTATTTTTTTATTATTAATTGAATAAATATTAAAACAAATCATTTTATCGTTACAATAATAAAGAAGATAAATAAAAAAATCGTAAAAAGTTATTTTATTGATAATTAATGGAAAAATTGAATTTACTGATAGATTTTATCGAATTTCATTCGATATATGCATGTTATATCTATTTGGTATTTCAAATTAGTCATCAGGAGATTGATAAAAAAAAATTGGATTAATCTAAAAGTTAAATATTTCGATTAAATATCATTATTTTTAATTATTTTTTTTCGAAAACAATATAATTTCATTTAAAATATTCATTCAATACATTGCTGTAATACTTATTTACAAACATTCGAGTTTGAGAATTTCTGTCATAATATCTGTCATAAGTTATTATTTTTTTATTCGAAATGTAAAAATATATAAAGCATGTGTAAATTTGTAATTTCCTTTTTCAATAATTATCTAAATCATGTGTTATATTTTGTAATGTTTACACTGTAGTGATGATTAAGAAATGTGTTGAAAAAACAAGAAATGTTTTTAATATAATTGCAGAATACTTTTTCTTTAATTGAATTTTTAAGCATATAAATTAACTGTTAGTAATTTATTCTCGGTGTATGATTTTTAAACTCATTTTTAATGATTGTATATATCTATATAAAATCAATAGAATAGTAATGTTTAAAAAATACAGAGAAAATATATACTTAATAGTAGAAGACTTAAATAACAAAAAATAATTTGTTATCAGAAAGGAATTTCATTTTTTTTTTTTTGAGTAAAATTAAATATTACTGCTTTAATAATTATTATTTAATAAAAATATTACACTTAGTTCTGACCAAAATATTAATTGAAACATTTATTTAATTTTGATATTTTATTAACTATTTGCTTTCAAAAAAGGTTTAGTATTTTTAATATAGCCTTAAAAATTGATATGAATCGATCATATCAATACATATATAATATATATATATATATATATATATATATATATATATATATATATATATATATATATATATATAAAGGGAAAACATAGTTTCAGTCAAATATTCAGTTTAAATATAAAATGATTTTCTCATGAAATTCATTTATGTAAAAAATCAAACAGATCTCTTCAATTATTGATTGAAAAATGCTATTTATATTATTACATTCGTACATATAAAATGTGTATATACATACATATAAGAGACTTGTCTGTGATTAGTACTTAAAATATAAATATGAAAAAAAAAACATTAAGAACACTAATAATGTATGAAGATTTAAGAGGGAATCAAAAGAGTTAATAAATAAATATATATTCGATACAGATATAGATTTTATTTATAACAAAAATCGCAAGTGCGGGGGTAAAACTGCAGAACGTCGCACAACATCAAGCGTACTGTCAAACGTAGTAATATTGATTTTGTTTTGGTCGTTAGATTCGCAATAAACCGCATGTATTTTGACAACCATTTAAAATATGAATAAAATGTGTACAAATATAATAAAAAATCTCACTCACTGGCATTCATTCATGATTTCTTCTTGCGTGCGAACCTGTACCGGTGCCAAATTTTCCACAGACTCTTCATAATTACCAAAACACTTTGTAATTTTCTCGTCAAACGTATTCACCAAGTCCTCGAGCGATCCCGAGAATGTTTCTGTAAAATTATCAGCTACCGATGCGATTGTTGTTTCACCATTCGTATTGTTGATCGTCGCAGGTTTCTGATTGTTAATCGAGTTATCATTCAACGATAGTATGTCTTCGGTCGTGCTATTGTTGATGATCATATCCGCGGATGATTCTTTCAAATTCAAATTGTTGTAATCCGCTAATGTGTTTATATTGTTATCGTTTGCAGTGTCATTGCTTGTTGATGTACTGTTATTTTTCAAGGTCGTATTGAATTCTAGGGAGCCCCACTCGTCAGTCTCTTCAAACTGCGCCAGAGGCGCCTCGAACTTCAGCTCGGCCATCTTACTGACCATATCCCTCATGATGCAACGGCCGCCCGGGCTGCACTGACTCGATATCGCCTGCTTGACTTGCGCTCAATCAGCTATCTTCTTGCCGTTTCTCTCTCCACCGACGGCTGCACGTACATGGCATGTGCGCCGACGTCGTAATCCTCCGCGTCACGCACAGAGTGGGATGATTGCAAACGGGTCAGTTGAATCAGTGGTGGCGTTGTTCAGATTGAAGATAACTGAACAGACTACTCAGCGTCTGTTTAAGTTGTCTTCGAAACAGGTTTTTATAACAACACGTGAAATAATAATGCATAATATAAACTGTATTAGTCAGATCTTTTATTTGTTTACATGTAGGTTGCGTTTTATCCAGTTTCATTACTAACACAGTACACAACAATTCATTTCGAAACAGTACTAAATTCACTTTAACACAAATGAATCACTCATCCTAATGTTATAAGATTTTTTGAAAGTGTTTTTATCACTTATCGGTTACTTTATTTACTGATGCGTATTTCGATGACCATGACATTATCATCGAATCATTGCGTTTTGGCTAAAATCTAGTTTATTATAAATCGAGATTTTATACTACCACGCTTTACAATGACGATATGATTACTGAAAAAACACACACACAATATTAAATAAAGTGAACAATAAATGATTATTGTTCACTTATTATTAAACATTTTTTTCGAAATTTTGTGATATTAGGAAATTGTGATTCACAGTAATTTTGTTTTTTTAATTTTATGCGAGTTTTAGTAAAAAGCTATCATTTATTGTAATTATAAAGATCAATAAAAAATTGTTAAGAAAAAATACTTTAACTAAAATTGTAGTTTATAATAAAGAATTAATTTTAAATTATATATATATATATATATATATATATATATATATATATATATATATATATATATATATATATATATATATATATATATATATATATATATATATATATATATATATATATATATTCATATAACTTGAAGTTCGCATATATATAATACAAAAACCGAGATAAAATATAATTTTTTATTATATTTTAGTAAAAGCCGTCATGCATATACCGGGTGTGATATATACGCTATATATATATATATATACCGCGCTCGTTACGAGGCACACAAAATATACATATAAGCTTTATGATATATATATATATCCAACCGATGTATATATATATATATATATATATATATATATATATATATATATATATATATATATATATATATATAAATACCTCCGATATATATATATATTTGGATATATATATTCGGATGATATAACATATATATATATATTCATATATATATATGCATATATATATATATTGAAGAAGCATATATATATATATATATATATATATATGCATATATATATATATATATATATATATATATATATATATGAGACTGTATATATATTGGGAGCATATATATATATATATATATATATATATATTGGTCTCATCGATATATATATATATATATATATATATATATATATATATATATATATATATATATATATATATATATATATATATATATATATATAGCCCTTGATCCATAAAGCCTGAATAGTTTTCCTATGATTGTGATAGGAGCCAGCCACCCCAGCGGGTCACATATATATATATATATATATATATATATATATATATATATATATATATATATACTCGTCACGAAAATATAAATGTTATTCTTTATAACATTTGCTGCCTTTGAAAGGTTTGAGCCTAGACAAAAACAAAAAAGTATCATGCAGTAGAGATTTTACTACAAGATCACAGTTTTTGGTGTAGGTCATACACCTTTTTATGAATTTGAATGACTGGCCCGTTGAATAATGCAAATTCTCCATAAACGCAAACAATATACAATGACCCTTGACGCCCAAATTATCTATTGTTAAGGCATTGATCAAGATTATATAAAAAATAACATTTTTTATTGGTTAACGATTAAATTATAATATTTGTTTATATATATATATATATATATATATATATATATATATATATATATATTATTCATTTCTACTATTTTTACTTTTGTGCGCCTTTTTACACTAATTTTTTCATATTTCTTTTCATTTTGTTTAACTTTTTCATTTTCCACTTTTAAAATTTACACATTTTTACCATTTTCCACCTTTATTTATTTTTGTTCGTTTTTCTCCATTTTTACATTTTTGATCGTTTTTTCACTTTTACTCTATTGCTTATTTTTTCTATGCGCATTTACTTTTACGGTCATTTGATTACTTACTTTAATACATTTAAGAGATTTTTTAAAAAATAAAGTTTACGTTTCTTCAAATGGTGTAAAACGGAATTTCATATTTCTAATGGTTTTTGTACAGTCATTTTATAGCTATAATTCAATTTTTTTTTATTATCCTATGTTACGGATCGTTATTTTTTGTACAATAATCAGTATAGATGTTATCTACCAAACATAGTTGAAAAATAGGAAAACATACGCATAATAACAATGTTATTCTATAGAAAAATAAATTCTAATATATGAAATTTTAATAATAAATATTAAGGTGTTCTTTTTTTTATTGTTTTGCTTATATTTAATATTTCTTACGTGAATACATTCAAATTAATATATCCATATTTTGCAGAAAAAAATCATTACTAGTTATATTCTGTTTGATGGCGGAAACACATTGGTCCTTTACAGAAACGATAGTGGAGGGTTTGTTTCGAAATATGTAAAAAAATTAGAATTTTTCATTTTTTTGGAGTTTGACTCGTGATGTTGTGTTTAAATGACAAGAGTTCTATAATGTAATATTTTATCTAGCATAAATCATTTGTTCTTGCTTATGTATATTTAGTGTTCGACTGAATGTTAGACTTGTATAGAAAACTATGTAAAATTCGTTAGGATAGCACAAACACTATTTTCTACATTAAAAAAATATATTTTAAATAGTCAATTTTGTTTCGTTTTTTAAATGATGCTATGCAATATTTTGTATTTCTATTTTTTTTTGTCGTAATATTATACAAATCACCCGCCTGTATAACTATCGATATTAAAAATAAATCGAAATGAAATGAAAAGGCTTTGACAATGATGGCATCTCCATCGAAATGCATCAGCCGATATAATTATATAATTATAAATTATATAATTATAAAAAACAAGTGAACAATAAGTGATTATTGAACACTTTAAATTATTGTGGTGTAGGGGTGAAAATTCATTCGTGTAAATTAAAAATAAACTTTGTTAAGTCACTTTAAAAAAAATCGTTAAGATCGTAATTCTATTTTGAAGACTTAAATGACGATTGACAATAATAAATTTTATACTCTAATTATTTCGGGCCCAATGTTTACAACCACCACCACCCACCACTAGCAGAAATATCAAGAAAATGACAAGAATAAAATAGGTAATAAGTATATTTTAATCTATATATTAAAAAAAAATATGAAAATGTTTTTATACATTATTTTTTTACAATTGTGTTATACATTTTAATGAATTATAAAACAATTTAATTTCATTTATTTTTATAATTAATTTTATTATATTTAATAAAAATTATATTTTACAACATTTAATTTATATCATTGTGATAATAATTATCAACATAAATGTAACATATAAAAATGTCATATTTATAATATAATATATTGAAATAATATAATCAAAGTACAAGCATGTTTTTACTTACAATTCATTTTCATTTTTAAATAGGTCGTCCAGCCAGTTCGTTGAGGTGTTCGAAACTGATCTGAAATCAAAATTGCAGTTAATATTATTTGTATCTCTTTGATAAATTGTCTTTTTTTATTTTACTCCCAAACGTATTTGTGTTACACTTTCAGAAGTGTAAGGCGATAGAAAAGAAATATTGTAGATATGTATAAAGTAATTGCTTATGACATTACATAAAAAGTTATATGATTTAGTGTTGCCTTGAAATAACTGATTTTATTAATACGTCAATATAGTAGAGTTCTAGATACCGACAACAATATCCAAGCATACATCTGTACATAATAATACAATATGTGTATATTATACTATTAGTTCACTATATTACAAAATTAACGAAGATAGATTATAAAACGAATAGAATTACAAAACTGTGACCAACTAATATTTGAAAAACTTCATATGTTGTTAGAATTTTAAATAACGATTTATAACAGTATATTTTATATGTTTTTATAAGGTATAAGGAGAGTTTTTTAATGTAATCTTTTTAACTCAATTTAAAGTTAAATAATTTATATTAATTGATTTGTATTTGAAAATTAAAATAGAACAAATATTTGTAGACTAAAAAATTTTTTTTAATGCTGTACGTCTCTGGCGGCGAATTGCTTAAGTTTTAACTTTAGCTATTGTCCTCTATAAGCGGTAATATACACTTAGTAATATTTAAATACTAAAAGTTTTATTTAAACCGATGGTGGAAGTGTTTTTTGATATATAACAGAAACGATGGTGGAGTATTTATTTTGCATTTTATTATTTTTTATCACTTTCATGCTTAATTGAAGTGTAGAAATATATTAGTTAGTTATGAATTGTTAGGTAGTTTGTATGGTATTTTGTATAAATATTTATTCATTACTTTTGCCTGCTGTTGATATCAGTATGAGGTTCTTGCACTTGGACGTGTGCCATGTATCGTCAACAATATCCTAACGTATGTACTCTTATCCAGAGGAATAACCGGAAGAAGCATTGAGATTAAGTGTGATATGACACGACACAATAACATTCAGTAGGAACTGTGATTATACACGTCGTATCACTTGTATAATATGTCATTGACTCATGTTTCTCGACCATGAGTTGTTCGAAAGGGCTGAAAGCTAAGGTCAAAGATCTAGACTTAATTTCATGCCAATCATCCAGAGAATGAAGAGAACATGTATGCCGAGGATTTTGTCTAAAGATAACTTGACATATCGACGTTGATCCAGGCACATTTTTTTAGTTTTTTATTTTTTTTTAAATTTGTTGTAAATTTTTTTCAAAATTTATTCAAACATTTTTTTAATTTTTTTTAAATTTATTTTTCTACATTTATTTTTTCCAAATTTTCAATATATATATATATATATAAATATATATATGTGTGTGTGTGTGTGTGTGTGTGTGTATAGAGTGGCGAGCAAAGCTAGATACATGATTCAAAACATTTTCGTTAGTATTAAAATATTTTTTTATTAAAAACCAAATTAAATACACCTGAGTCTATTTTTATGCGGTAGATACGTTTCGCAGAAAACCGCATTTAAAAAATCGCACAAAAAAAGACTTAACTTATATTGAAAAATTAAGGATACGTTCCATAATTTTCAAAAACTACATAAAACTAAAGCTACAAAGTGAATTACTCTAAAATTCGCATAAAAAATCAGGAAATAAAAAAAGTTTAAAAAAATTCAAATATCTGTAAAAAATTTATACAAAACACAGCTTTTTACTTTATTTTTTAATTAACTATTTAATTTTATTCGAAGCAATATGTACAATGTGTAATTTATTTTAGAATTTTTCATATATATTTTAATTATCATCGCAATAATATCTGCACTGTCTAGAATAAAAATAAGAAAATAAAAAAGAGTGAATAGCTGCACTGTTTTCAAGACATATAAGCCAGGCCTTTTTCCAACAGGCATTTAAAGTCAATTGTTTTATTTGAGTAATAACAAATGTAACATGATTTATACAGTCAAAGATAGAAATTTTTTTCCAAGCGTCAGTTACTGTTATTGACTCATTTTCTAATTTATCTAATATAAATTGAAAAGTGCGTTTAACATAATATTGCTTAAAAAATTTGGCAGCTTCTTCATCTGTCGATGCAATCGTGTCCGTAATCTTCACGTTATGCAGTGCATTCCTTTTTAAAAACCCGGTTAACCATCCTTTGCTAGCAGGAAATTCCTTATCAGTTTGAGAAACGGAAGTAAATGGCCCTGATTCCTTCATTTGTTCATAAAACTGAAGAGCTTTTCGTTGAATAAATAACCGGTTATTTAAATAACCGCTTAAAGGAATTCTTTAAAAAAAATTCGTATAAAAAGATACTAAGAAGAAATATGAATCGCATAACATCAAAATCGCATTAAAATAATCCGCACAAAAACAGACCCAGCTGTACTATTATTTCATATTCTTACTGCTAATATAATAAGTAACCTATTTATAAAAAAGTCATTATTAAAAAACTATATATAACGCAAAAAATCATTCTGATCTTCATTTATCCATTTTTGCAAGTTTCAATTTCGGTTATTTCATTTAGAGAATTTCCCAGTTTTAATACGAATCTCATTACATTTCTCGTCAGTAATATTAAAGCAGATCAGTACATTCGAAGCGATTTCTTAAAATTTAAGTTAATAATACTAAAAAAAAGAAAACGAAGAAAATTTCAATTGATTTAGAAAACAACTCAGTTTCTTTGAGTAATCAAAACATATTATAATAAACATCGTCTACACAGAAACATTAACATAACTTTTTAAACGTTTTAGGTATTTTTCATAATTTATTTATATTGCTAAATAGAAGTAAATTAGGGGCTTGACGATTTAAACATGTGTGTGTGGGGGGGGGGATCACCATGGTTTATTAAAAAAATGTTACTTTATAAAATGTTTTTTTCTGTTCTATATACTATTACATATTCATTTCTAAACACAAATCGATTAATTATAAATTATTTAACAATGTAAGTTAAAAATATTACATAAAAATTTCTGCTACATCATTCGAATTAAATATTATAAAAAGATTATAATATTTTTGTAGAAAATATTTATAATATATGATTAATTTATGAAAAAATAATTTACAGGGAAAGGATTGAAAACGCATCTGAAATTTTTCATTAATTTTAAAATTATGTTTATGAATGATAAAACGTTAGAAATGGATGAATAAGTTTTCCACCAATAATAATAATTTAAAAATTACGTTTAAATGTTTTTTGATAATATTTATTTCTAAGGAAATGATTAAACTGGATTAAGTTTTATTTAAAATACTGTTTTAAATATATACATATGTGTATATATTTTTATCATTAATTTTCACTAAAATGACAGAAAGCTATTTATTCTATAAATGTTAAAAAAATCTTATGCACGTCACTGGATTGTAAGAGCGCGTGCCCCTTCTGTGTGTTCTTCGGTGGAGACGCCATCTGGATCGTGCGTGATGAGATTTAAAAGTGGGGAAGGGATACAGTGGATTTCACATTTAAATGCATGACGTCTCCTTTTGTTCATTATATATTGTTGATGAATGATTAATGTGAATAATTGAACATATTGCTACAAGAATTGCATTTTAAAAATATACGAGTATGTGTATATATATATATATATATATATATATTTATATATGCTATTCTGAATTTGATATCAAGGTACATAAACACATACAATGAATTCTTAAATAATATTTGCAAAATTGTAAATGTGTAGCGAAACATCCAAAAATAAAAAAATTACATCATGAGCAGGAGAATTATTTTAATTATTTATCTGATAAAATAGGGAATTTATAAGAAATGACAAATTAATAAATGAATCCAATTTAGTTAACCATATTAAAATACAATATTCGCAAAGATTTTATTGCCGGTTAAGAAAATGATTTGAGTATAATTTAAATACAATTAAAAAGTAGATGTCAATATGAATTATAACAAAAATATGATGTTTATTGAGCTTTGTTAATCAAATTAAAATAGAAGAAATAGTAATTATAAATGAAATGATATTTATTTAAGTAATCTTTTTTTCAAATAATACATTTTTTTAAAAAAAAATATGTTATGGAAAATTGAGTTCAGTTTATTGGATAAAAAACGTATTGAACTGAATATTCCATTTTAGAAACACTTAAATTGTATTAATTAAATTTTATTGTTCTAATAGAGGAAACAAATATGGGTTTTAAATATTAAAATAATTCATCGACAAACATGGAAAGATGAACTTTTGGAATAATAAAAACTGATAGAAGATTTAATGTATCAAAATCGAAGAAGATTTAACTCGATCAAAATCGAATTACAGATATAATAACAAACTGAAGAAATTAGAAAGTGTTCAATAATTAATTGTCGTTTACTTAAAGATGATTTTTCATTTATGTAAAAGTGAATTCACAACAGTTTTGAAACAAATAGACAAATGAAGATTTAAATTAGAAGTAAGTTCTTAGTATTGGAAGAATAAGATATAATAAATGTGAAAAATATGTAAACAATGTATAGAAACATTGCACTAGACCAATCGAATTAAAAAGAGCTTATATATATATATATATATATATATATATATATATATATATATATCATGATTAACATTTTTCTCTTATCTACTGCTGGATGAAAGTTTTCTCAAAACTTTATACTTCTAGCAATCCAATGCTTTTCACTTATATTTCAACCCAATAAATAATATTATATCTCTATTCTATTTATTCATGGATATTTTTGGAATTTTCATATTTTTAATTTTTCAATAATTTCTGTTGTTCTTACAATGTAATCGGTCAATTTTTATATTATATATTGTATTAAAAAATATTTTACAAATAAAAACAGTTTATTTAATCATTACAATTATACTTATTTACCAATATATAATTTGATTGTAATTGATTATAATAATAATAGAAATTTACAATAAAACAATTTTTAAATGTGTATATCATAGCTTTTAAATTTATTACCTTTAATTAATCAAATATTTCCAATTTTTTCATCTATTCATGATTAAAAATAAGCTACAAGTAAATGTTTATGAACTATTTTAAATTGAGAGATTGAGAAATAAGCATAAATATGTTATAATTATAGATAGTATAGTATTTTTTCAGATGTGTTTTCTTTTTGATGGTTATTCTATCGAAAATATATTAAGAGAGTGATACACTTATAAAATGAATAAGAATATTTTAAAAAAGCTAATTTCATTAAAAAAATAATCTTGATTTCCATATAATGCTGTAAAATGTTTTAGAACATATTTTATATCACTTTAAATATGTTTACCGATTTAAAATAGTAATCTAAAAATGCAATTTTATTTCAAATGTGACATTTAAATATGATGACATTTAATCTGTTATGGAATATGAGTTTTCAATTACAGCTGACATTTTCTTGAAGTCTTTATTAGATGGTAAAATAAAGGGATATAATGAAAACGTGTTTTAAAATGATTTTATTTAGTTTATTATGATTATTTAATTATATATTAACTCATTTTTTGTCGAAAATTATATTTCATTTTAAAAAAGATCATATATATGCAGGTAAATATGTCTGTATTTTCATACAAGTCATTAGTTTTAAACTTTTATTTTTTGTTAACTCCACATAGATTTTTTTAGACAGTTATTCATAGAAATTAATTTCACGTTGAAGCAATTATTGTATTATAAACGATGATTAAATAGTAAATTATAACCTTTTGATAATAGGTTTATTGTATTATTTAATTAGCATATAGAAACATTGTACTATTTAATTAAAATATTCTATCAGATACTAATTACTTTTGTACAATATTTTTCAATACAGCTTTGCTTTATACATATTAATGAATTTCTCTTTATTAAAGAGATTACAACTTTGTACTCTTATCTATAAATTTTAAAATGTATAGAAAAAATAAAGTAATTATTACTATATTATAGAATTTACATACTTTATGGTTTATTAGGTACGAATTAAATTCAGGTTAAATGAATTAATTTCAAAAATAATAAAAATTTCATTACTTTTAATAAGAATTATATATAAGTTAATATAGAAAAAAATAATATCGAAACACATATTAATTATATAGAAAAAAATGCAAATTAAAAAATAATATTTTAATGAAAAAATTAATAAATGTTAAAAAGATTCAAAGAATTTCTTGACAAATATAGAATTTTCATACACAAATAATGCTCAGATTAATTGAAAGTTATTGTATATTAAATGTATATACATATATATGCGTATATAAATAGATGAGGAGAAAGGTAAGGAAATTGTTTACTTTAAATAATCAAATAAAGAAAATTTATTTATTGCATTTAATAATTCCTTTAATTTCATGATGTTATAAGTGGTTTCCTTTTCATATCTTTTTTTTAAATTTAAAGGTTTATATTTATGGCATTGTTTAATTTTTTTATTTTGTTATTATTATATTTAAATTATTTTTTTATTTTCTTATTTTATTATACATGCTATTTATAACTAATTATAATCTTTGCAGATTAAATATGTTCCTTTTGGAGAAATATTTTTTTTGATAAAAGATTATATTTTTTCAGTATTATTCTTTTCCCATTGAATTAATTCTTTCTTTTTAATATTAGAGAAGTACATTATAACATTCATTAAGATTTAGATACCTAAATTTATAATTATATGATGGCATCACAATCGAAATGAGCATTAGCCTATAGTTATTATAAACAACAAAGTGATTATTGAACATTTTATAACATCTCGTGGTGTAAGGGATAATAATTCATTTGCGTGAATATAAAAATATGCAATTGGAATCATTGTTCACTAATAGCTTATTTATAGGTCTAGATTTTAATATGTATTGATCGAAATTGGGTATCTCGTAAAAAAACATACCTGTCTCTGAAAACCAGTGACTTTATTAAAGAGGCATAGGCTCTATGCAGGCTGCAGTAGCGCTTTAGTTATCTTATTATTTGTATCACCATTTGTATAACTAATTGATATTTTGTTTTTGTTTGCTTGGAATTAATATAAATAATAAGATAATCTTTTATAAATAAGAATATTAAAATAGCAAATTTTTAAATAAAATCCACTTCATTTATTGAAATACATATTTACAACGAATATAATTGAAGAACAGCATTTCAGAAGTTTTATTGTTTTTCTAAAAAACAAACATAGTTTGATGTTGATAAGAGTATTGCAATACATGAATGTTGAAAATAGTATTTTACATTATTTTATTTATTATTCGAAAAAAGCTTCATTTAGAAATAAATATATCAATAAAGAAATGATATCATTGTACAATAAAAGTAGAGATCTATAATAACGGTTCACTAGTAGCATATGGTACTAATAGATGACAATATAATTAGGTTATGAAATATATAATGAATGAGTATTTTATTTGTTTTTATACTATTTTTGTTTAAAAATTAACAAATAAATACAAAATATGTACAAATATAAAACATACAAAGTAAAAAAAATGCAGGAAAATTAATTTTAAAATATTACAATTTGAAATATATCTGACTGATATATTATTTTTAAAGAAAAAAATTAATGATAAATATTTTTTCGAATGAGAATATATTACATCAATTGCTAATATTTATTTTTATTTTTTACATTAGCATACATTATAAAGTTTAGTTATTTTTAAATAATGAATGTTTAGTGTAAATAAGTTTTATAAACATGTATTTCAACAAGTTTGTTATTTACTTATTAAAGTATAAAAGAGTGTTATAAATGAATATATATATATGAAAATATTTTCGGGTTATATATGTAAGTGAAAAAATTAAAATATTAAAATATAAAAAATAATATCTTCATTTCTAAAAAACCCATGAGTAATTACTGAACTTATTTATAGTTTTTCTATAATATTAATATTTAATAAATTGACAAAGACTTAATGTTTTATCAATAATATGTCAAAATGATCTCTCTATGAGTATTTCTTAAATAAGGTTTAAGATTAATGTTTTTTAATCGAAATAAGGTTTAATTTTTCTAAAATTATTATCTATAAACTAACTATATTTATGTTATAAATATAAGATGATTCATTTTGAAATCATTGTACTCATAGAAATGTATTACAAAAACTGTTTTATGTAATGTATGTGCATTTTTGTACATATGCATAAAAATAAAACAATAAATAGAATTTATTATAATGTATTCTGTTCAGTATGCGTGTGTGTGTGTATGTATGTGTAGGAATGCATTTTATTTTGTTTGTCATCATTCTTATTTTATTTTTAAAATAACATATACAAATATTTCAAAAAGGTTTTTGTAATATTTGTACATACAGCTACGGTCAAATAAGTTAAAACATTAGTGATTGGATTAATTTTTTAACATTTTTACAACTCTTCTAATATTTTCATTTTTATTTTTTCTATAGATCTCATGAGTATTCTGTTTTATTATCTATAATATATTTTTGAAATAAAAACTGTGAAGGAATGAGAATGCACATATCTAAATAAATGAATTATCAAACATTTGAGAAAATATAAAAGTATATTTTTTTAAAAATTAATTGGATGAGAACAAAAAATAACTGAATAATGAACAAGAAAAAGACATATACGCTTAAAACGAGTCTACTGAAAGATAACCATTTTCAATCAAACATAGTAATTAGTATTCATAATTAAAACTTGTAGGAATTAAAATATTTAATATTTTAAAATGTCAATGTTTATTATAATAAAATCTTTTTTAAAAAATAGAATTTTTGTGCTTCAAGAAATAACATTTTAAAAGGAGAAATTCGACCCTTAATTTAGTCAATGAAACAAAAGTAATTATGATGTGTAATTAATATATTTTAAATATTAAAATAAAATAAAAAAGATTTTTAAAAACACATTAGAATAACATAGAATTATTTTATTTAAACAATTATTTTATTTTTATTCTGTTTATTTTTTTAAAAAAATATGTACATTTATAAAGTAAAATTATTATAAAATAATAAAAAAAATGAAAAGTTTAAAGTGTTTGCAAAAATGTAGAATTTCTAATTTTATCATTAGTATTTTTTTTTTTGTTGTACATCCGCAATTATAAATCTTGATAACAAATCATAAAATTGTTATAGTTGTGACGTAATATGCGTAATATTTTGGAAATTGTAAAATAATTATTCGTTTTAATTAAAAGCAGTATTGATAATAATTTTAATATAAAAACTGTCTGATTTAGTGAAAGTGGTTTTAACAAGAATATACAAATAAATCACCTCGAAGTTATTAAATTGATATACGGATAAATGAATATTTTTTTTTATAAATTATATTATTCCCAATCTTGATTAATATTAAGATTTTTTTAAGTGGTAATTGATTTATAATTTAAATTATGACTATTTATGAGACCTTAATATTAAAAAAACAAATCATGAAAAAATATAAATAGAGACTGTTTTAATAATAGATGCAATTTTTGATTTAAAATTATTTCATAAAAATATTCCTTTAATATATATATATATATATATATATATATATATATATATATATATATATATATATATATATATATATATATGTATGTATGTATGTATGTATATATATAAAGTTTGAATATGTATTTATTCTTTTGAAGTAATAGAAACAAATATTAAAATGCAAGAACTGACATTTATTACTAATGTTTAAAGCGGATATTGACTGGAAAATTATTGACCACTTACTTGTAAAATGAATACGTTTAGTGCATTATGAATCGTTTTTTCTTAATATTTGCATCATAATTATTCGAGTATAATGTGACAACAGTTTTCTATCTCTAAGTAATATTAAATTATATATTAATTGCCTATACATTTTTATTTTCAAGTTGTAAGAATGAGAATTCCTTTTTACCTTTTTTCAGAAATCTGATTATATATTATAGAATATGACCAATAATGGGCATTTTGATAAAAAGATATTACGTTTATTGTATCCTAGTTATACATTATTTAAATAAATTATGCATTCATTACCATTTAATATTTAGATGCATATTCTGCAATTATAAAGGTATTGCTTATAATTGATTATAGATTAAAATTTAAAAAGTTGTTATGAGAAACTATTAAAATGCATAAATTTATTCCTGTAAAAATAATTGCATTTAGTTCGATTCTTATCTTTTATTGTCTTAATGAGCTTATAAATATATATATATATATATATATATATATATATATATATATATATATATACATATTATATATTAGTAGTTATTAAATATAATTATATACCATTTTCAAAACATTTTAAAATTCAGTTATACACACATAAATAAAATATGTAATATATATACATACATATATATATATATATATATATATATATATATATATATATATATATATATATATATATATATATATATATATATATATATATATATATATATATATATATATATATATATACATATATATATTAGGTTGTCAAATATCTCCCTTCCGCCTTTTTGTCTTTTGAATTTCGCGGCTATGTACAAAAAAAAAAAGCGGAAGGGAGATAATTGATTAACATATATATATATATATATATATATATATATATATATATATATATATATATATATATATATATATATATATATATATACGAGGGTCGTTTGATAAGTATGGTAAATTTATTTATTGTTCAATTTAATTAATTAAATTACATTTTTCTTACTTTTTTACCATACTTATTAAACGACCCTCGTGTGTATGTTATATATATATATATATATATATATATATATATATATATATATATATACTAGGGTGGCAGAAGAAACTAGATACCTTAACTCGTTCGCTACCAGCGTCACACATGTGTGACGACCCGATTTTCTTACCTCAGCCCAGCGTCACAAATGTGTGACGGATCTGTGACAAATGAGAAGGATCTGTGACATCTGATCATTATTAGTTTATGATAACTGTTTGTACCAAATCATACCACAAACAGATGAATTATGTTAAAAACAATAAAATAGATACAGGATGTTATTGGTCTGTCGATAAATACATTTTTTGTACAAGATATGGGCGTCACAAATATATATATATATATATATATATATACACACGAATATGTTTGAATGAATTAAAAAATATTGGCAAACGTTAATAAATTCGGGTTATGTTTTAAAACTATGTTTATAAACTTCAATTTTATTATGTAAAAATAATTAAATAATCATACAAATAATTGTAAATTAAATCCACGTGGTATTTAATAAAATATCAAACAACACGAAAGGTAATTGACATGTATGCCAATATTCAGTATATAGTGGGAAATTGAGGTTATTGGCACGTATTCCAATATAGAGATAGTGTTTTTATTTTTATGACATTATGTATATACATTTAATTTTAAATGGATTTATAACACTTTCATTAATAACAAATTGATCCGTTTGTTTTTGATAGTGTAATAACTCCATTTATTTATACACTGAGATATAATATTTAAAGGTTTGCGTTTGAATGACGAAAAATCGACTTTGGAATATTTTTAGTTGTATTATATAAAAATGTATAAATAAACAATTATTGTTTATTTATAAATTTTCCAAAAAATTTTTCAAAAAAAATTCCGAAAATTTTTCAAAACAATTTTGATTTTTTTTTATATTAATAATTTTTAAATATCTCAATGTATGAATAAATGGACTTATACCACTTTCTAATATAATATTTTTACGATAAAATTATACAGAAAATTTCTTTTCATTAATTTATGAGTATATTGTACACCTTTGACTGTGTTATTATAAATATAAAAACAGTACATTTATGTCTACCTAAAACTGTCATTAATTCATTTTTTTCTAAAAATTGAGTTATTCTACTTTTAAAAAAACGGTCAATGTATACCTGCGAAGTCTACTATGTACTCGTATTCCTGCGAAATTTGTAAAACAACTACAAGACTACCAATTGGGCTATGTACTCGTATAGACAAATATTTCAAAACATATGTTTGTCGGTTTGTAAAATTGCTAATTTCACTCATTTAGAACGTTATAAAAACATCGCACAAAAATTAATGACAATTTGGTATCATATTTAAATAATAAAACGTCTGGGCTGTGGTGAAGCACTGGTAGCGAACAAGTTAATATACATAATATACCTTTGAACTTGTTAACATCAATTCATGTTTTTTTTAAAAAAAATTCAACGCTGCAAAATATATAAACATTTAAAAAAAATGATTACTGCCACTGTTTACAGAAAGACGGATATCTATTCATGAAAGATGGCGCTCCTTGCCTTGAGGCAACAATTACAGTAGCTTGGAAAACAAAAGAAGAGATTTCCATTCTTCCGTGGCCGAGTTAATCGCCCGATATGAACCCTATTGAGAATGTTTAGCATGTGTTGCAAACAAATATGCGCAAGAGATCCCAACGACCCAGTAATAAAAGCGAATTATTTGATGCATTGAGAACGGATTGGCGAAGTCTACATCAGGAGGTAGATTTCGCCAATTCGTTAGCTTCTTTTCCGAATAGAGTAACATCCTTATATGTAACGAAGAAGGGTGCTATTAAGTACTGAAAAATTATAAGTTTATTTTTATTATATTTCGAAATAAATACATGTTTTTTAAATATAGTGTCCATTTATTTTTGTCACCCTAGTGTATATATATATATATATATATATATATATATATATATATATATATATATATATATATATATATATATATATAGTCGGGATAAAAGTATCCGTACTGTTTTTAATTCCTAATGTTTATACTTTTTATGAATAAATCAATAATAATATAAAATGAGTGAAACTATTTTTTTTTGTATACGACTACACTGCAATATACACCACAATTTTTTTTATATAATTAATTTTGGTATTTTTGTAATATTCGGAAAAGCCCTTCTCTTAATCTTATTTTGTTACATTTTCATTATTGTTTTCTCTGTGGATAAAAGTATTCGTATGGTTACCCTTTAATTGAGGATTTCAGTTTTTTATATGTAATAAGTATTGTATGAATAATTTATGAATGCGTCTCAACGTAAACATTTTACAGATGTAACATTAGGGTAATGGCAAAAATACGAAAAGAATTTTAACTATATGAGAAAATAATTATGATTGTAAATAAATAAAATCTTAGATTATTATTTGGCAGTATTGCGAAATATAATTCAATTATATTAAAATTTTGGAAACGTAGTCTAATTTGTATCTCAGTGCTATATAAAACCTGGTAGAATCAATTTCTAGAAGGCTTAACGTTATTCTACAGAATAATAGTTGTCATACAAAATATTAAAAATTGAAAAAAAATATGTTTTGATTTTTTACTTCATTTACATTGTAATTTTCAATTAATTTTTGCCACTAGACTTATAAGTAGTTTTTGTATAATTTATGATTAGTTTAAAGCATGGCTGCTAATTCCTTATCAAAATGACAATTATTAATTAAGGTTTAATAAACAATGTTTCATTTGAATATATTTTTATTTTTCGCACAATTTTTCATTTTTTATGTTATTTTTTTCATATCAATTAATTTTTTGTGGGTACTGTATATTCTTCAAAAATTTGTTTAGTCAGCGTGGGAAATATAATAAAGTATTAGTGAATAGTAATATTCAATGGGATTTTCGTTCAGACGATAATGGTAATGATGATATATATATATATATATATATATATATATATATATATATATATATAAATTTATGTATTATTGTATGAGTGTACGCAAAATCATTTCTATATAGTCATACTATCATGTTAACCATATGCAGCAAAAAACTTTAAATGTTCTTGTGTGCAGCAAGCTGTCATTTTATATAAACCACAAATGAAGGACATGGTTTGACATCTGTAAGAACAAATTATATGGTAGTTTTATTATTACGAAATAGATTGTAATTTATGGACAAGGTGAAGGTAATTGTGTTTGCAGGTATTAATGCCCTTGTCACCCCCACATTCACATTCACTAGTTGCTATTTGTTTATTAATAGTTTTGTATGTAAGTCTATCTATATGCAGATATATATATATATATATATATATATATATATATATATAAATAATATATTAGGTGTGATTTAAAAAATATGGTAATGCAAGTGTAGTGCATGGATTAATGTAACTAATGTAAAATAAGTAAGCATAATTTATTTCCACTATCTCTCTGAAATATAATAACTAGTTTCAACATGATCATATTATTATTCACTTGTAATGAAGTCTCTAATAAATTTATGTCATACATCTTTTTTACAAAAAAATGAAATTTAAAGAAAAATTCACTATAGTAGATTTAGTATCGTGAAGAGTTTAGGGGGACTAAATTATTTTAACTAGAAATATTATTTGTATGTGGTTTAAATTATTTTACAGCGGTTTGAATTCGTTGAAAACGAATAACGATCATTATTTGAAGAATAATATTTGTTAAAATAGATACAAAATGAATAAGCGAATTGAATTCATTATAACCTATTATAGCGATAATTCAGTTTGGTTACTCAATAATTATTTTGATTATTACAAATATTTGTTCTTTGACTGATTAGGAATTTTGTTAATTTCGGTTATATCTGAAAAATAGTTTTGAAAAAATATATAAAAGATGGTTTCAAAGGACGGAAATATTATAAAGAAATGTGAAAAATAACTGTTAACAAAAACAGAAATCCTATTGAAATAGGTTTGTTTAGATTGATTTCTTTGAAAGAGATTGATGTAGATTGATTACTTTTCCTTCTCTCTTCTCTCTCACTCTATTATATATTTAATATAAATACCTTTGGTGTATTTTTTACTTTATCATAAGTATATATTATATATGTATACACATGCACACGCAAACGTACACACACACACACACACATACACAGATATATATATATATATATAATATATATAAATATATATATATATATATATATATATATATATATATATATATAAATATGTATATAAACACTGAAGGTCATTTATATATTAATTACTTTAATATTTTTTAAATTGTGTTTGATATTCAAATCGTTAAAATTGTTTATTTACTAATAACAAAGTAATTTTAATGTTTCGGTAGAAAGAATAGAAACTAATATTTTCTTAATTACATGCTTCTTTTTTATAAAATAGTAATTTTAACATTAAATTGAGCATATCATTGAACAGTGGAGTCAATGAACTTATCATTACTATTATATTTTATGCTGGAGAACACAATATGGGCCATCCAAATGTGACGCCTAGATTTGTGTTTTATCAAAAATCTATTAAAAAACGCTACGAACTTTTATTTCAACCCAATATTTTATTATAGAATAAATTTTATTTGTTTTCTTTTTTGTAAAAAATAAATATTAAAACCGTGGTGTTCAATTTGAAGAAAATGAATGAGAAAGTAAATAATAATTAGTGTAATGTTTGAAATTAACACAATCAATTCAAATAAACTCGTTTATACGTGATTGGACTCAAATACATAAAACACATGTCATGTTTTTTAAAATTTTATATATATATATATATATATATATATATATATATATATATGTTATTCATTAATTTATAAGATGACTTTTTTGTATTTGTAATAGAATGTACATTAGTGAGCAATGTGTAGAAATTTAAAATGTACTTCTTGTTTCATGAATTATTACCATTATATTGACAAATATATATATATATATATATATATATATATATATATATATATATATAATGTTTACATTTATAATGTATTTCCATTTATAATAACTTCAAACAAATGGAATTTTTTAATAGAAATCATTTATTAAAGATATCGTAGTAAGAAATTGATTGATATTCATAAGAATTTGAAACATTTTCCAGTCTATATTATAAAGTTATTTTAAAAAGAAAATTCTGTAGTTTACGAAAAATATAATATACACAATAGTTTTGAGATTTATTAGATAATAATATATACTTTAGCACATATTTTTTAATCATCTTTTAGCATTTTGATTATCTCATTGACATAATTTTAATTACGTGTATATATATATATATATATATATATATATATATATATATCCTGTTGAGTAATAATTATGTATATATATATATATATATATATATATATATAATAATGTATGTATATATAGATGCATGTATACACGTATAAATTTATAATTGAAATGATTTTCTATTGACTTCGGTCAAGTTGAAGGCATGAAATTTAGTTTTGTACTTCGGTAAATGGTTGAACAAAGTTCAATTGAATACATTAATGTCAATACAGACACTTGTATTATATATCTCATTATGACGTGTTGTGTAGTTTTTTTTTTTTTTTTATAATTATTCATAGCAGTTGTTGCTGTTTAGTATACTATTAAGTAGTTATTTTTTTTATTAACAACTAAACTACTTTCATAACGAAAATGTATTATATATTGTAAAGAAATATGTTTCAAAGTCATAATAAATTAATAAGTCTTGTTTTGATAGACTGATTTAAATACTCGTGTAGTTTTAACAACTAATTTGGGTTTGATTAATAATTTGTTATAATTGTTTATAAGTAAAAACTATTTTAAGACATGATAAAAATAAAAAAATAATTTGACAGAAACGGATACCTTTTACTATTATAATATGTGTTGACTTGACTTTTTTATGATTTTAACTGCCATAGAAATAAATAAAAATGTACAAGTTAAATTGCATTAAAATTGTCTTCATTTTATTGCAGTAAAAATATTATTTATATAATTTTATAATATTTATTAATTTGATTTTATCAATTCGTAACTATTTATTATATATTAATATTTTCATTTCATTTATAATAATTTATAATATTAAAATTTTTAAGATGGCAATTATTAAAAACAATACTTTAGAAATTTAATTCTTACAGAGAAAATAAGAGTGATCTTTAAGTGTACATACCAATGATGACCATTTATGATTATTTGGAATATTTGATTTATGTAAATTTTAAATTATAATTATTATATTATTTACTACAAAATCGAAGAAATGTATAAAGTTGAGGCAAGATTCGAATGAGTGATGTTAAGTTCTAGAAGTGAAAGGCTTAATAAAGTGCAACGTTTGTAAATATACGTGCAGTATAGTATAATAAATAAATATTTATATAGTAAACATATAAATTATAAATCTTTTATAGAAGGGAAACATTAACTAATTCACTTTATAAAAAAGGGAAACAGATAATTGTAAAAAAATAAGAATGAGTACAATTCTTATTTTGAATTTTTGAAATATGCACATCTGTAGTTAATGCTGTTTTTTGTAGTTTTGAAAATAAAAGAGAATTGTGAAAATTATAGAATTTCTATATAACAATATATAAAAAATAAGGCATTTCAATCACAAATATTTTTTAAATAATATTATGCTTTGATGTAATTTATTAAAATTATAGAAATATGTAACAATTTACTGATAGTAAGAAAATATTTTATATAAACTTCAATTCATTTTTAATTTTTCGAGTATATAAAAATGCTATTATAAATTGAGGTACATAAATGTGTATACAAATATACATACACATACACCTATATATATATATATATATATATATATATATATATATATATATATATATATATATATATTATATTGTAGTATTGTTTTATTTGTATACAATTAATTTTATAAAATATTTTAAATTATCTTGTCATTTAACATTAAATATGATAAAATATAAGGAAATATATTGTTATTTAAAATATAAAAGAATAATCAGTATTTATATGTTGAATTTTTTTTTCATTAATAACATAATAGAATTTTTAGACTTGTTTTAAATGTAAATAATTTGAATTACTAATAAAATTCAAAAAGCACAACGATAATTTTAAAGTATTTGGAAGGATAGTTATTAAAAACTTTTATTACATACGATTTGTGATATAAATTATTTTAATTTTATATACATATTTCAATAAAGTGAATATAGCTATTATAAGTGAAAACTTGCTTTTATAATTTTACATTCTCTGGTATAAATTATTAAATAAACTATGAATGTACATTTGTTTTATTTTTACCTAAAATGATAGTATTAGTTAAATTAAAAAAAAATATCAAAAATTTATTTTATGCAATATTTAAAGTGAAAACAAATGTTTTCAATGAAAATAATTCGTTATTATTTGTTTTAAAACTGAAGTAAATTCATTTTCACACAAATGAATTATCACCCATAGCAACAAAATATCATTAAGGGACTAATAATCACTTATTGTTCATTTTGTTGGTTGTAACAATAGGTTAATGCGTATTTCGATGACGATACCATCATCGCCAAATCGTTGTGTTATAAAAAGCACATGATGATCATTTTATAACACAATGCTCTGACGATGATAGTATCGAAAGGCACAATAACTTAATTTT
>CP092088.1:34082506-34167506 GCA_029203775.1 Neoneuromus ignobilis
ATAGAGAATATTAAAGAGAAATAATTTGTTTAGAACAATATCAAATGCAAAAAAGATTAGATCTTGTCAAGACAATTATATTAGACAAAGTATTATTTGCAACTGGATCGATATAAGTTAATAAATACTGAAAAAGGTCTAAATTGAAACTTTTCACGTAGTATAATTTATAACTATGTTTAATTATTTTTTAAGTTGTTAATTTTTATTTTGGTTATGAAATATATGTATATATACATACTTACATATATATATATATATATATATATATATATATATATATATATATGTATATATAGGTATGTGTTTTGTACATCAACAATAAATTCGTTTTAGAAAAAAAATTGATTTATGGAACTCATATGTTCTACATATTGTCATATTCGTTTTGTAAGGGTGTGAAAATCCAATTTACGTTTCTTGCTGAATTCAGAAAAGTTAATAAATGTTGAATTTATCGTAACTATAAAAATGAAATAAAAAAAATACTTATTAGAAGAGGGTAAAAATAAAAAGTCACAATTTTCATTATGGTACTTTTTGATCGTATCATAGTAAGGATAATAAATGACTTTATTTATATTATGTTGTCAAGTATCTCCCTTCCGCTTTTTTTTTTTGTACATAGCCGCGAAATTCAAAAGACAAAAAGGCGGAAGGGAGATATTTGACAACCTAATATATTCGTTTTCCTGCGAGAAATCGTATACTTTTTTAAATTCCTTCTTAACATTTGATATTCTGTTTGCATATATGAACGTTTTTAATTTTATTTTATGTAACAATATAATATATATTTGAATGTAATATGTACTTAGCTTCATTTTTTGAATGAAGTTTGAAGATCAATTGTATCATATTTATTTTCAGATCTATTTGAAATATAGTATTAAAATTTGAAATCGCATTCGTTGTATTACATTTTACTCTACAAACAAAATATTTAGTTATAAAATATCATTTATAAAAACTGTATTTTATAAAAAAAAATAATCATTTGGAATTCATATCCAATATATTATTAATTTAAATATTGACATTGATTGTGAAATTATTCTCTTGTAACATCATAACAACTTATAGCATATCTTTGAATAATTATATATAAATTAAAATTAGTGTACTCATTTTATTTATAAAAAAATATGCTAGTTTATTTTAAAAAAATTTACTTGAAAATACAGAATATTTCTATTTTAAATAAACTAATTTTAATTTTATTTAACAAATTTTTATTTGACATAAACAATAATGAAAGAATTTTTGGAAACTGAAATTTTACAAAGTTAAAAATTATGATTAGATTTGAATGAGTTTAATTTATTATTAGTATGAATTAATACTGCATGAGTTTTTTTTATATAACAAGAATAAGTTATATTTTTCATTTAGAGTTTTCAGTTTATTTTTCATTGAACAAATAATAAGTAGAAATATTTTTTATCACAGTGATATAAAATATGGTGAGTCAGAAGTGTACAATCACAAAAAAAAAACATTTCAATATGAACATAAATTGAATTAATAAACAATACAAATTAACTTTCAATTGTATTCACTGAAGGTTGAACGGATCATGTTATTTATACGAGGAAACGGACATTTTCTTAGTTACGTTTATTACTTTCAGATTTATTTACACGACGGCCTACATTAACTTTACATTGTATGTAACATGCGGATTCGATAATAAATATATTAAAATGGAAATAAGTCTATTATTTACAGGAATCCATATAAATATATGTTTTTTATTTTTTTACTGATCATTTGATAGCAATATTATGAAGGATTTCATTGTAAATATTGGATTAGGAAATTAGATACATGGATATATAGTCTTCATATAAAATTTTGGTATATATACAACTCATAATTTTTTACTATAAATGTTATACCTTTTGAAAAAACGATATTTTCCTTTAATGGAAAATGATATTTAATTAATTAATTTTAATAATATTCAATTACAGGTAAATGCATAATGTTAATAACTATTTATTATAATTAAAGAAATAAAAACATATTGTGAATTAATATATTGCGTGATATCACAACTGTAAGATTAGATTTTATTTGCAATAAAAACAAATATTGTATGTTAAGTACATATTTAAAAAATTATATATATTTATGTAGAACGTATTTATTTATTTTTTTGATTGTTACTTAGTTATGTATATAAAAATATGTGTACACATACACATACACACAAACACACACACACACTCACACACACACACACACACACACACACATATATATATATATATATATATATATATATATATATATATATGAGAAAGAGTATGTATGTATATATATATATATATATATCTAAAATTAAAAAAATACAAATAAAAATTTGCAGTTTTTTTACCTTTGGTCACTAAATTGTAATTTTTATGATTGTTTCTTATATTCGTGAACTATAAATTCAGAAATGTTGATTGTAATGAAAGAGTTTTCATATATTTTGTAGCAATGAAAATATCAATATGCATATAATTAATAACAGTTATGATTTAAAAATAGTTAAAATTTAAATAATATTTGTTTTAGTATTTATCAAGAGAAAGCTTTTTATAAATTTCAATATTATCAGTTTTAAAACTATTCCATATTTAGATTACATAATATTCTACAAAAAACTAGTCGAAGTAAGAAATGCAAATATCATTCATTGGTATTTTTTCGCAAAATACCAATTAATAGATGAAAATTTTTTTACAATTTCAACAAAAAAACGAAACTTTTTCACAAAACTACCTATCATTAGACGAAATGTTATGAGTAGTTTTGTGAAAAAGTTTTCGTTTATTTTTTTAGAAATTGTAAAAACTTTTCGTTTTTTTATGGGTAGTTTTGTGAAAAAGTTTTCAATTTTTTTATAGAAATTGTGAAAAACTTTTCATCTTTTTATGTATAGTTTTGTGAAAGTTTTCGTTTTTTTATGTAAAAATTGTGAAAAATTATTCGTCTATTTATAGATAGTTTTGTGAACAAGTTTTCGTTCTTTTTTTGTAGAAATTGTAAAATATTTTTTGTCTATTTATGGATAGTTTTGTAAACCAGTTTTCGTTTTTTTTTTTGTAGAAATTGTGAAATTTTTTTTATCTATTTATGGGTAGTTTTGTGGAAAAGTTTTCGTTTTTTACATTAAATATAAACTGATAAATACAAAAACATGCCATCAAAATCATACATTGAAATTTGTGTCCTAAAAAGAAAAAGTTCTGAAATTAGTTGAATTTAATATGTATTGTTTACTAACACAGTTCAAACAATTACTAATAATATACATTATATAATAAACAATTGGATTATTTTCATGCTATATAATTATTAAAACATATATATATATATATATATATATATATATATATATATATATACATATATATATATATAGATATGATTTTTTTTCGAATAGTTTTCTTATTTTTATTCAAATACGAAGGTCGTTTGATAAGTATACCAAATTTATTTATTGTTTAATTTAATTAATTAAATTAATTTTTTTAATTTAGTTTTTCCTACTTTTTTACCATACTTATCAAACAACCCTCGTATATTTATTTTAACATAATATGAAAACAGTAAAAAATATATTTATATTCAATATATATATATATATATATATTATTATTATTATTAATTTTCAATTTATATTTTCTAGATAATTAAGTATTGTTGCTGAAAATAAAATCGATATTTATATTATAAAAAAAGTTAATCAGTTCTAACACATTAAATGTAAATATGATGAATAAATTTACTTCACACAATATAACAAAAATTATATTTATATATTATATATATATATATATATATATATATATATGAGTGTATATATATATATATATATATATATATATATATATATATATATATATATATATAAATGCACCTTGAGTTTAAATTTGGCGTTGGTGATATTGTGATTGATTCCGTTTTGTAAAGGTTTGTTCCTTTTTTAGAAAAAGTAAATTGACTTGTGTACATATGTAAAAATTAATTAAACGGCTTTAATTTATAATGTTGTACTTACTTGTTTTCAAATTTTAGAAACTTGTTTATTTTTATGTTTAAATAATAAATTATAGCTGACATGACATTTAATTTACAATCTATAAAAATTAACAATTTTATAAAAAAGATATATGTTAATGTTGCTGATGTCATTACTCTTTTTTCAGTTTTAAATATGTTTGTATGCTAAAAGTGCTTATAATCTCATTCTAAATATATTTCTCTTTTGATTTGCCTTATGTATATAAACAATGCGATATAAAACATTTAGATTTTACAAATTTTATATATACAAAAAATATAGATCAAAGAAAATTATATTATATCACAATTTGAAAAAAATATTTATTTCGAATGGTTCTTTTTGAAGAAAAGTATATTTACATTTTAAACATTTATTTAAGTTAGTTCATTTGTATAACAGTTCAGCGCTAAAACCTAAAAAAGTATTTTTTAAGTAACTTGTTTCTGTATATTACAAATTTTTATTTTAAAAAAATGATTTTTTATGAGGTGTTTCAATATAAATTATTGTAGTAAAAATTATAATTTCAATAATAGTATGAAAAGTAAGTTATATTTTTATGAGTAAATAAAATAAGAGTTCATTTTAATACGTTAATTTTTTTTAATCGTTAATTTCATATATTTTAATTAACAGAGAAATATTTTTTATGAGATATTATTATATTTACATATATATATATATATACATATATATATATATATATATATATATATATATATATATATATATATATATATATATATATATATATATATATATATATATATATATATATATATATATATATATATATATATATATATATATATATATATATATATATATATATATATATATATATATATATATATATATATATATATACTTAATAAGTATAGTATTCAAAAAAAACTATTTTTTAATACACTTATCGAATGTTTATCAGTTTATAAATCACTGTTTATGTAAATTTCTGCCATGAAAATAAGTTTAGACATAATCTGATCTTTTTTTAATAGAAGCAAATCTACAACTTGTTAAGGTAGAAGATTAAGTAATTTTACTTGACAGACAGTAGCTTTTTAAATAAAAGATGATAAATGCTACAAAGCCAGATTAGAATCCATAACAAATTGTTCAGTAGCTCATAATCCTTGATTCCTTTTTTATAATAAAAAAATAGTAAAGTAGAAGTTTAATTATTCTATTTTGCTATATAGTCGTTAGCTTTGAATTTTTTTAATATATTTTAAAGGCAATATTAGTTTTACGCTTATAGTGAATACAAGTTGTTGCAAGTCGCCTTGCAATATTTTAATAACAATTACTTGTGATAGTTAATTAGTGTTATAATTATTGTTTAGCATTAATAACATTCCAAAACAGTACATTTTTTTAAAAAGTTATAAATTAATTTCTAACCTTTTTGACCATTTTAATATTTTAAGGAAAGAATATAATATTCATGAGGACATTGCTTAGACAGATTTCTTGCAGTCAAATTTATTATTTTATTTTAATGCTTTAAATTATATTTTTGTACTATATACATATTCATATATTATATATATATATATATATATATATATATATATATATATATATATATATAATTTAAGATATATGTGTGTACGTGAGTGCATTTTTATATAACTAAATAAATCAATTCATGATCAATAATAAATATATTAAACGATATTGAAAACAAGTCTTTGAATAAATGTCACAAAATAAATTAAACGTGTCAGATTAACGAAACAGAACGGATGATAATATTTCAAACTAGAAATTTCATTGAAATTGATAGAAGTGAATTCGATTGCTTGTTGCCAGGCAACATACAATTTGAAGAAAATGTTTGCAGACGACGTTAGTTTACTTTGTACAAAAAATACAGTTCAATATATACAATGTTTTCCAGTACTTTTAATCGTTCGTTGTTACTTTGTGCGTATAAGTAAATATAAAAAAAAATGCAATTTAAAAGAATAGTTTAAAATTACAAACATGAATAAAATTGAACATTATAAAATAAACATATGAAGAATTAGTATGGATTTAATAATAATTAATAATATAGAGTTGATATTTGTTAAAATGATTATATTTCATATACTTTTTATGGTAAATTTTTTATGGTATGGATTAATATTATTTTTTATGGTAATTATATAGTTCAATATATATATATATATATATATATATATATATATATATCTATATATATATATATATATATGTATGTATATGTATAGACATAAGTGTATAGATTCATATATCATTTCAAAATATTTTATACTTCTCAGCTCTAATATAAAAAGAAAACACACAGACCTTTCGTGACCAATAACATATATCATTCTGTTTTTAACCCTCACACTAAAACCATCGTTACAGTAACTTCCTGGATCGTTTGTTATATTCTACAGGATGTACTTAACATTGCGATTTTATTTTGTGTGTATGCTTTTTTATTTATTATGAAAAGTATTTTTTTTTGTAGAAAAAAATTAAATAAATGGGTGAGTAATTTATATCAGTATATAACTTTTTAACCGATGATTACTATTATTTATATACCTTATAATTTATTCATTAGTTTATAATCATTCACGCGTATAAATTATATATACATATACATATATATATATATATATATATATATATATATATATATTTATATACACTCATTTATAAACAGATAAAAAGATAAACTGCATTTGCAATAAATTATAAACTTGCATTGCATTTTTCTTTATTATATATAACATTCCTATCTTTTATGAAAGTTTTTGATTTTAAATACAGTATTATTCATTCTTAGAAATAAAAAATGAGAGATACCGAAATTTAATGAGAATCAAATAAATAATAATAAAGCAATTCTTTAATATTGTGAATATAGTAGTTATTTAAACATTTCTATGTCAATGTAAGTTTTTATCTTGACATGCAACCTTGGGGTATCGTTTTGAAAAATGACTCTTTTTTATTGACCAATTATGGTTGTTAAACTATAATTGCTCTATTGAAGTTATTTAACCTTATATATGTATCAACTTATCTAAAACTGTATCTTTGCAATGACTGAAACCGAATATATTCTTATGGCAGTTTTTTTTTTTAATAATAAAAACTGATTAATTCAAAAAGAAAAGTAAGAATTGTTTTGAAAAATAAAACGTTGATATACGAAATTCATTAATATACGATGACTGATTTTTTATGTTTTATTTAATATATAACTTTTTTTAGAATAGATTGATTTTTTTTATTTTATATTTTTGAATAATATTAATTTTTTTAAACTACTGTCAAGTAGGAAATGTATAATACATATTTCTGTAGTTTCGATATGAAAAAGTATTTAACTTTAAAATAGTAAACCAATAAATATAAAATTATAATCTATGATTATGTTGACGATTATAAGATGATGACATTCTTGTACTAATTATGTGATATGAAAAGCAGAAAAAATGAGTACGTTGATAGATACTATATATTTTAATAAATACTTTTTAAATAATATTACTTCTGTTCTACTTTTTTAAATGCCCTTGTATATATATATATATATATATATATATATATATATATATATATATATATATATATGAGTATATGCAAATAAGTATACATGTATAATATACATATATAATTAATTGACAAGTAGACTCCTAATTCCATTTTTGGTATTAATGTGATTTTAATAATTGTAAGATTATATGTTTTAATATTGTACATAATTTAGATTTTATCATTAATAGAATTTGTTCTAAAATATTACACACACACACACACATACACACACACACACACACACACATATATATATATATATATATATATATATATATATAACCATACAAATTGTTTTGATTACCATACTAATTGGTATTGGTTTTGAATATATTTTATGATTAAATTTTACATCTGAGTCATATATATGTATATATATAATTTTGAATATAAATAAATGTATAATTTAATTCATTAAGGAAAAACAATTTCTAATACAGTATTTGTTATATGAGAAAGAAAATCTCTAGTATACAATTAAATAAAACGCTCCGTATAATATCAGTCACGTCTCTCCAATAACGAGGTCTCATGTACGCTTGCTTACAAAGATCTGGCTAGACTCCAGGCTCTCATATACTACGATACGCACGCACCACTTAGTTCCGGGCAACTTCGGGAGTTGAACGCACGTTTTATAACGACCCCAATATCAAAACGATTATAATGTAGGGCACCGGTGAATGATTATAAAAAAATCGAGAAGTTTGAAAAATAATCAAATCAGCAATCATTTTTTTAAAAAAGAAATAGTAAAAAAGTCCGGAATTCTTAGATATTTCGTAAAATTTTAAATCAATTGACTTCAACTAAGTTTGTCGAACTAAATAAAATCATATATGGTAATTATCTTATTAATAGTATTATTTTTTGAAAAATGATTGTTTGATTTGAAGAGTATTTGTGAAATATTCGCGCCAAAAATAACAGTGCCATTATGTTTTATTCAATAGAAATATTACGTTCGACGCTAAAGAAATGAATATTAAGCAGAAAAATACATTTAATTTTTTTATAAAATTAGATAACTAACTATTATATAACTATAAAGAAAAATAACATATAAATAAATTTTAATTTTTTTTAGAATGTTATCATATATGTTAAAAAACTAATAAGTAAATTTTAAAAGAAATACTTTTTAAAAATATTATAAAAATGTTTACAAATAAGAATATGATATCCATTTACATAACACAAAAGTGGAGATAATGGTTTATAAAAAATAAATGGATAATTTTGCAAAATTATCAAAACTACGAAATGAAATGTTACAAAATAAGTTCGTGAAGGTTATTAGAAGTTTTAAGTAAATGCATATTATTATTTTTTATTGTAAAATAGGAAACAAATTGCTCATAGATTTTTTTTGAAAAATGTTTTATTCCAATAATTTAATTATTAATATAAAAAATCTTGTATATGTTTCCAATTAATGACATACTGAATGACATATTTAGAATATAATTATGTATGCCTATGCACGTATATATCTCTTAAGGTGAACCAAAAAATTGAAATCTATTTATCGGCATCTTACCTTGCAATTTCCACCTTGCCCATTTTACCTACGCAATTTTTAATTTGTTCTTTTGTGTCAAAATGTCTTATTAAAATATAAAATTTAAATAATAATTTATAACGGGCTTGCATTTTAATTAACCTTAATGTTAGCCTTCCACCCTCACACATTTTATATTTCCATATTAAAAGATTATAAAGAAATTAATTAATTTTTATCCTTTTTTATTTTTTTAAATGGTTATTTATTATGTTAGAAGAAATAACAATTTAATGCTAAAAATTTAATTAAAAACGTTTAATAATAAAATGAAATTTATTTCATAAATCATTATTGTTATTTTAATTAGTAAAGTAATAATTCAAAAATTCTTTTTATATATATATATATATATATATATATATATATATATATATATATATAATAATAATATTAATATTCCTATTATAAACATAATTTTAAACGATTAAATTTATTTGAATTTTACTTCTTGTACTAATTTAAAAAATTATCTAAGTGTTTTATATTAAAGTTACAGGGAATCAAAGTGTTAATTTGAGATTTAATCAAATTCCATTGTATAATTACGAATGTTGGTAATTATTATAACACGTTAATTAAAAAAATAAAGAGAGATGTTAAATATGTTTATAAACTGTTTACGAACGACAATGTGGTATTAATAAAGGTGAGTTAGAATTGATATGTAAATATATGTTTTGCACTTATGTATTACATTATTTGAAAAACATATCTGATATCAATAAGAGTTGATTGCAAATAACTTATTTTATTAAAAAAATTATCATGAAGATAAACTATTTCAATAAAATTATATATATATATATATATATATATATATATATATATATATATATATATCTAAATGCATGTTTTTTCTTTGTATTATTTATAACATCAATAATGCTATCGATGGTAATTACTTTGTCTAAAATTAATTTAAAAAATTCCATTTAAAAGCACTGTTTTTAATGTAAATTAATTACTTTAATTTGATTGAAAAATAATGGCCATAAAAATAAAGTACAATCCTCCAACTGTATAGAAAATGAAGATGGAAAGTTAATGAAAGAGAGACTATGTAAAATTTTCTGTCATGTTGTTTATAGCTGGTTAGTAATTAGGGAAATTATACACATGAAAAAGTAAGGGTTGATTGTAAGTATAAAATTTTACTCCACTTTAATTACTTTGCCATGATTTATATATATATATATATATATATATATATATATATATATATTATATACCCACATTAGTAACATACTTAAGTCTGTAAGTTAAATTTCTTTCTGTAAATATGTTCTATTCAAATTTTTAATAGTATATTAAAAATTAGTTATTTTCTTATATATATTCTTATATTTTTGCTATTACTATTATTTTGCTATCTTTATGAACATCGTTTATTTTAACTAAATTTTTAAGAAAAGATATTTTTATCTTAAATGGTAGTAAAAAGAATTTATAAATAAATAAATATTATTATTAAAATAAAATATTCATAAAACATGTAAATGTGTAAATTCTATACTTGTTCACGTACAGAAATGGTTATTTGTGTATGTGTTCTATATTTTCATTTCAAAACATACAGAACGCTAATCTTTTATTCTTTATTGTCCTATAATTAATATGATGTGCAATGAAATATGATATCAGTTATAAGACTATGTACTCATCATCTAATATGTTTCATTTATGTAATTATTTAATATGCAAACAAAAGATAATACACGAGTTAATTATAAAATATACTACATCTTTTTTGTTAAACATTAAAAAAAGTGTTTATTTTGATATTTTTTTGTAGTGTATTTCTATCAAATAATGTAATAAATAAATAAATAAATGTTAATAATTTTTTAAACACCACGACATTATAATACATACATACATACATATATATATATATATATATATATATATATATATTTATGTATATGTACATATTAGAACAAAATAAAACAAAATGCAGTTATTATAATAATAACAATACATATTTTTATTCTATAATAATATTTTATTCTGTTAGCTAAGGATATACAAAGAAAAAAATAAGTAAAAAACTACTAAATAATAATAAAAATTGACAGATTTTCATCTCATTTATTAGTTTCTTTACTTTTTTAATTAAGTAGAAAACTTTTATTGATTGTCTAAAGCGGATACATCAGAAAACGTGAGAGACAGTATAATTCTCACTAGACAAACTTTCATACTTCTTTAATAACAGTTTTCGAAATACACATATTTTTAAGAATAGTGTTAAGTTCAGACTTTATAATACACACACACACACACATACACACACACACACACACATATATATATATATATATATATATATATTTAATTATAAATTTAAATAGAGTTCCTTTTTGACAAAAAAACATCTATTACAATAGTATAACAATTATATATATATATATAACCACTTATATTTGTACATTACTTAATTTGAAAGCAGTATTTATTTTAAGAAGTGAACGCAAGTGAAATACAATATAATCATCTATAAATAACAATTATTTCTACTTCTTTCATAAATAATACAGTGTTTTGTTCATTTTTTGCATTAATTTATCATACATATAAAATAATTATTGGAGTCATCTTACTGACTAATTAAAAGAAAGCTGGCATATTTGTTTTTATTATTATAAATTAGGAATCCTTTTTTAATTATAGCTATATTACTTCTTATATAAAAATATAATTTCAAAGACAATGTTATTTGATTCTATAAGAAGTGGTTAATTAGATTTTTCTTTCAACAAAAGTGCTAAACAAGAGAAATGAATTATTACATACTTCTTATCACTTATAAACATAGCTATTAAAAAATATCCCTGATACTATATGAAACAATATGAGTTGTATTTTTGGCTTACAATAAAACTAATAACAACATATGGGAATGATGCTCAGTTGTGTTTCAACACTTCGGAGTGGATGTCAAATCTATTTTGCCAGCTTGTTTATTTTTATTTTATGTGCTTTTAAAACTTTAAATAGGTCCAATATTAATATTTTTATATACATTTTGATATATACGTACAATTAAAAATTGAATTTATATCTTAATTGTGCAAGAATAAATATTAACGAAATTAAATATATAAAATTTTTTGAAACAATTTGAGGAAGAAGTTCTGGTAAGTTAACATTTTATATATTTAAACAAAGCTATATAAAAGCAAATAGATTGCATGATTTTTGTTCGTTAATTATAATCATTATGTTTTTATAAGATTTTTTTTTATTTTTTAATATTTATATATATATATATATATACATATATATATATATATATATATATATATATATATATATATACAAAATAAAAATAAAAAAATGATAATATTTTATTAATAATGTAATACTTAATTCAATTAATTTTTCCACAAATATTTTCTCTTCAATTAGACAGTTACGTATATCTCATTCTTTTCAATTGAATGATTACATCATTTTTCTTACTTACGTTTATATTCTAATGTACTGCTTTTATGAATACTGCATTCTGAACAGGTGTAAATTGCAATACGAAAAAAGTTTCTTAATATAAAATTTACATTTCAATGCGTGTGAAATAAATTAATTAGAATTATTTAATTAATTAATTATTGAAAGTATTTGATTAGAATTAAAAAATAATTAGTACACAATAATGTCTTTATTACAATACATATTCTTTATAAATATTTTTTACTATACTTGTTTATTTCAGAAGAGTTATAACTGTTAAAATATTTTACAGTCAAATTGAAATATTCTTTTTTTTATATATATATATAAACAGTAAAATGTTTACGTCAAATTGATACTTTTTTGATAGTTATTAAAAAATAATCTCTAGACCTTTGACTTTACTATAATATATCTGCATATAACAAGTTTTAAATTGGTATAGAAGTATTAATCTACATATAATTTCAAATTAGTATAGAAATATTAATCTTAATAAAATGATATAAATTATTGAGGCAACTTTACAAAGACAAATTTTATATTTTACTAGTAAGTTGAAATTTTTTTCTTTTAAATGTTTAATTAAATTGAAAGTGAAGAATAAAAAATAAGGATCTGGAAGAAAATAATTAACCTTTATATACACACTTTCTTTCTTTTTCTCTCTCTCTCACACATACATACACACACACACACACACATATATATATATATACTCAATTGTCCGAAAAGTCTGTTAAAGTATCTGTCTTTTTCTTCTGTTAATATTATTTTTTAAACGCAAAGAATAATTAATTCCATATTTTTTGGTTTCTATCTTTCTATCTCTTTCTCTGTACGTTTGCACGTTTAAAAGATATTATATATATATATATATATATATATATATATATATATATATATATTTATATACATATAATTTCTTTAAAGCTTACATCTTGCAAAGTAATTTTTTTCAAATATGTTCTAAAATAGATATTTAAAAAAAAATCATAACATATAATACAAGGTTCTGGTGATAATGGCATCATCATTGAAATATATATTCGCTCATTATTATTATAAACAAATAATATGAACAAATTATAAAAGTGCATAGTAATCATTATTGTTCATTTTATTCATTTAAAAAATTATACTCATTTGAATGACTTTCTCATCACCGTTATAATGTTGTATTGTAAAATTTAATAGATTTAAAATATATTCAAAAATCTAAATTTTATAATATAGTACTTTGTCAGTACTGAAATGCTCATCGAATTGCATATCAGTTTCTAAACAAATAAAGTAAACACTAAGTAATTAATGAATACTTTTATAATATCTTTAATTAGGGCTGAAATAAATTTCAGTTAAATATAATAACACATATTATTTATTAAAACGAGAATATTTTTCTATTTCTTTTGCATTCTTAGTTAATCAGGTATCAAAATTTCTACACTAGTATTTTGTATATATATATATATATGTGTGTGTGTGTGTGTATGTGTGTGTGTATGTGTGTGTGTATGCTATGTGCTTTATTTAATAAAGTAAGTTACAAGTCTTCAAGTAAATATATTAATAAATTTGTTAAAGTAAAGTAAATGTGGATGAATGTAAAAATAATCTGCAAATCAAAGAAAGTATAAACACACATATAATTTCATGACAATAAAATATTAACTGTGTTTATTGAAGCATGAATCAAAAATTTTCTCTTACTATATACACGTAAAACGTGAATATTTTTCTGCATCAATGAACTTATACTTGTAAAGTAATAAATGCACTTGAAAAAGTTGTTTTTTTTTGTATTATTATGGCAATGCATTTACATATGAATTAATAAATGTATGATTATAGAATTAGTGTTTTGTTTGTGTTACTTTAAAAAAAATAATAACCTTCAATGTTATTAACATTAAAAGTTATTACATTTTTTTAAAAGAATATTTTTATGTTGATAATAACACGTTGTGAAGTACTAATTAAAAAATAGTTTTCTAATCTGAAATTGGAAGATAAGAATATTAAATGCAGAGTTTCAAGGTAAATATAGAATTAAAATAGATATAAAATGTAGAGTGAAATGTATTATATGTTTAAAAAATTATAACACTTGTATTTTACTGCCTTATGCATAATATTATTCTTAATTTGATAAAGGCGATTATTAATACATATTATATATCAACACATCATAAAGCTCATATCAATCCACTACTGGATGAAAGCCTCAATGAATGCTAACATTCACTGGTATTTGGTCATATATTCACAACGCTGACCAGGCGGATTGGTGAAGATTTTTTATTCGGGGTTTGCTCCATTCACTTTTCGACAATTATTTTTTTACAAGATGAGGTTGTCGGCCTTCATGCTCAACCCTCGAAAATGATGGACTCTCCGACTAGGAATCGAACGCAATATCCCGCATGATGCAAACCACTGTGCTACCCAGTCGGTTCATATTATATATATATATATATATATATATATATATATATATATATATATATATATATACACATACTATTACAATTATAATAGAAAAATTAAAGATGTTATAATAAAATTGAAATAACATTGCCAATTCTTAAATTTATTACACAATATTAAAAATAGTAATAAATTAATAGATTTTAAAAATATATTCTGATAGAAATGGAATATACAATACTCATATATATATATATATATATATATATATATATATATATATATATATATATATATATATATATATATATATATATATATATATAAAGAGCCGTTTGATAAGTATGGTAAATTTATTTATTGTTCAATTTAATTAAATTTTTTAATTGAGTTTTTCTTACTTTTTTACCATACTTATCAAACGACCCTATATATATATATATATATATATATATATATATATATATATATATATATATATATATATATATATATATATATATATATATATATATATATATATATATATATATATAAGTATTGAAGATATATTCTTTGAAAATATTTGATTTTACGTTCAAAGTAAGAAAAGAGTTTTTATTTATAATTTATTAATGTTACGTATGTAGGCGGATAAGTATATTAATTAATAAAATGAATAAATTCAAAATTTTTATAATTGATTACTGATGATTTATTTAATAATTATTGATTAATATGATCTATAAGGTAAAAATCATTAAAAAAGATAATATTAATAATGACAACTGATTTCATGTTTAAAATCAGTTAGATTAATCTCCTTTAAGTATTTAAATAACAAGTTTTCGTAATATCAGTTAATAATTAAGACTTTATTTTAATCACAACCTGTCTTTCTGTACCAATATATTTTAATCAAATAAAACAATAAACCTTGAATATGTAAATATATGTTAATAAAGAATTGAAAACGTAATTACATACAGGGGTCTATTATTAACATTTAGTATCTATGAAGGTTATTAGTAATAAAATTTGATCTCATAAAACTGGCACGAAAACGAAAGTGATAATTTTTATGGCATTAAGTGTTAACAATAGATATAATATAAATTGTAACGTAATGCTATTATTTTTAGGCAAAATTAAAGTGAAAATAAATGTATTTATGTGTTATTACTCATTTAAAATTATTGATTGTAAGAAGTCAACTATTTTTATTACAAGTTTTCATTAATTTTTACCAAATGATGTAAATATAACATTGTATAATATATTTTGTATAGACAATGTGATATTTAAAGTACAATTTGGTGCAATTTATTTTTTGTTGTTTATTTATAATTATATTTATAAATCAAAATATTTATATTGTTTGTTGTATGTGTGAATGATGAAAGTTTTCAAAAATTTCATTTCAAATCGAATAATAGTATATTAATAATAATAAATAATTGATAATTAAAAAATGTATTAAAAAATATGAAACATTAGAAATATCATTTTACAAAAGTAAAATCTAGAGAATTGAAAAAATATAGTAGAAAATATTTTGAGGTAAGAGATTTATATATATATATATATATATATATATATATATATATGTGTGTGTGTGTGTGTGTGTGTGTGTGTGTGTGTGTGATTTTGCACATTACTATTTTTTAATTATATAAAGATATTATATTTATTGGAATACTCAAAAATGACTATTGTATGATTTAGATTATAAGTAAAGAAGAATAAAGCTATACTGAAATGAAATAATTTGTCAATAATAATCAGAATATTCTTATTATTCAAATAATAAAAAAATATTGAAATAAAATTATATATGCATTATTATTATAAATTATGTACATATATATATATATATATATATATATATATATATATATATATATATATATTATACTGTGTATAAATTATTTTAAACTTATATTGATTAATAATTATATATATTTTATTCATTAGATATTTCACTTTAAATAGAATATAATTAATTTAATTTTACTTTTAATAGAAATTACGTTGATATTTATCTACATTATTACAAAAATTAAAAGAAGTTATGCGTTATAAATACAAACAATTACCTTTTTAATCGTATATAATTATGTAAAATGATATAAAATAAATGTATTAGATTATTATTAAAGTATAATTAAATTCTTTTTAAAAGTATAACTACACTTAAGGTATTGATGCAGTAAATTAAATATCATTGAAATAGATAACGTACTGTATTTAATCTAACAAATTATGTTATAAGTATCTAAAATAAATTGAGTATTTTTTCTCTGTTTGATTTTTATGATTTAATATAAATGTTTAAATATTAGGTTGTCAAATATCTCCCTTCCGCCTTTTTGTCTTTTGAATTTCGCGGCTATGTAATATAAAAAAGCAAAAAAAGAGTTTGACAACATAATATATAATACAAATGACGAATCAAAAAGTAATATTAATATCATAAAAGAACAAATTGTAAGAGACTTAACAATATTAATGATAAATTAATTAAAAAAGAAAATTTAGAAGTTATATTTTTGAAATCTAGTTTTAAAAAATAACTTTATTATTGAAACGTTTCAAAATAAGTTAAAATTAAAATGTTTAATTTCGAACAGAAATATAAATATTTATTTTCAACTGCACTTTATTTAGTATTTTTTTTTAAAAAAAACAATAATAAGTAATAATACTTATTTATTTAATAAATGACTGTAAAAAATCAATTTTAGACAGTTATAATATTTTTATTTCGACGTTTAATACAAATAACACCATTTAATATAGAATAGATTATTTCTTAATACATAATAATTAAAATTTACAAATAATATTTTGATCAAACATAATGTACGTAAATTTATAAAACAACATTATTAGACATGCGATTTGTAGTTATTATTATTTTAAACATTAAAGTAAAATAAATACATTTCTTTTTCTTTTATGATTATTTGAATTCTTTTACATATATAAGAACGTATTACTTCTATTCTACTTGTCATAGGAGATATTTGCATTTTATTACTTTTTCGAAGCGCACAAACAGAAAAGTAATTAAAAATGCTTTTCATAAATACAAGAAAACTTTTTTAAAACACAAACATACTTTTATATATGAAGTTGAATTCTTTGATACAAGTGTAAGTTAAGAACACAATTTTACTTGAGTTATTTGTAAAAAAAACTTAAATATATGTTCTTTTTAAAAAAGAAAAATTAATATTTATTAAATTATTATTTTCTTGACATATTTTAAAATTTTATCAAAATTTGTTTTATATATCAAATGTATAAATATATTTTTTCTAAAAATATTATATATATATATATATATATATATATATATATATATATAAACAGACAATTAATATTTAAAAAAATAATGAATAATATATAGAATTTACACAGGGTAATAACTATGTATTTATATATTCAGATTTAATTATAATCATTCTATAACAATTGATTTTTAAGTGGATACATTTAATGATTTGCATAATTGTTTATAATTTTGTGTTGCGAGGTCGATTTAAATTAATTGTATCATTAAAAAATAATGAACTATTATTATAAGAGTATTCTGCAGTATGTAAATTACAGCCTGTTGTATTATACGTCATTGAATGAAACCAATAAAATATAAATCGTATCATATTAGTTAGGTACCGTTTTAATATGTCAGTCAATTTAAACCACTGTCAATCAATTGAAGTTTATTAGACAGGAAAAACTGCGCACACTTTAATAAATTATTTAAATTGGATTACTTAAGCGTTCATCAAACTGACATTTCTGTTCATTAAATATAAGATAGTATAATTTGTTAAATGTTTGTTCAAATATGGCCGAATGTAAACGAAATTTAATTGCAAATGATAAGGATCCACTTTTGTTTTTGAAAAATATCTAATCATCGTGTGATTAATTGGTTTTACAGTTTTTTATATCTTATTCTGTGTAACGACAAGTATTTTATTTTATAATAGTAAGAAATATATATATATATATATATATATATATATATAAATGTATTGAAATAAAAGTAGCTAATAAATATTCATAACTCTTTATATTAAATTATTATTTGAAGAAATTAATTAATATTTTCTCCAACTAAAATACAATTTATAAAATATTACAATAATTGACATTTTTAAGCATATAGATCATGTTACTATTTTCAAGATATAATAAAAAAAATAAAAATTATTTTATATATGAAATAATTTAAGCTACTGTATTTTAAAATATAAATGTATAATTGTTATTTCAGTAAAATATTCTGTAATAGAACTAAAATTAAATGCAATGCTTTATTTTTCAACAAATTGGTTTTTCAGTAATTAAATGTTATAAAATATAAGTTTTGTTCGAATTTAAGAAAAAATAATAAACATTTATCTTACATACCCATCTAAACATCAAAGGTAATCTAATCCATATATTATTACCAAAATATGACATTATATATATATATATATATATATATATATATATATATATATATATATATATATATGTACATACATACACAAAAGTTTATTTTACAATAATTATAAGTATAATACAAGTCAATTGCTTATAAATCATGACAAATAATATGGCACCTCAACTAAAAACGAAAATGACCTATTATGAGTTTTGATTTTTTATCTGTTTTTATTGTTTTCCTATAAAATATCACATTTGGTAATAGAATTTGAAAATTATTTCACAGAGAAATAATTTTCCCTTTATCATCACATTTAAAATCTGGCTTCGTTTAATGTTCTATATTTATTATTGGATTAAAGTATTTATGACGATACAGTAACATACTTTCTCGAGTAATTGATGAAGTTGAGGTTCTTGCTTGGTTTTTATATCTGTGTATATGAATTATATATATATATATATATATATATATATATATATATATATATCATTCAAATGTAAGAATAGTGGAAAGGTTGTTTTATTTATGATAAGTGAGTTAATTTACTTATGTAAAAATAATTGAAATAATTTACATAATATTGAAAAATATAATAATGTAGAAAAAAACGAATAGAATGTTTATTTTTGTCGAGTTCTTCAATGCCTATAAGTTTTAGACTCCGAAGAAATACACCAAAGTGGGATTGTGAACTTAAATAAGGACATATTTTAGACCGTTAGTAATACGATGCCTGGAGATCGTTATTTATAGATAATAGAAAAAGGATCTCATAGTGAAAATTAAAAACTTCTACATAAGTACTTATTCCACTTTAATAACATTCATATTATTTAGAATATTTAGTTATGAAAAATGAATAATCTTTCGAAATGAATTTTTGTACATAAAAAATCTTCCTGCACATACATTAAAAATTAAATACAAATAGAAAGAGAATTTATATATATATATATATATATATATATATATATATATATATATATGTATATGAGAATGTGTGTGTATGTATGCATTTGTGTTAGTGTTCTAGAAAATCAAATAATTTTAATAAAAATAAAATGTTTCTGTTGTTATACGAGTTGATACGATACAACTGTAAGTAAATGATTAAAGTAAAAAACATAAGAATAAAACGAAAAATAACGTTAAAATATTATGTTGCAATAATTAACTAGTAAATTTTATTAAAAAAATATATATATATAGGGCTAGTTTTTAAAGCGTGTTAGAATTTTAAACTGAATCAATATTAATATATAAATATTTAATGGATATTTATTTATAATTTATAATAATGTTTAATGGATATAATTTCGGAATTCAAAATTGTGAAATTTGATTACTTAATTTTATTTTAATAAATAATACTTTATTATTTTATAATTCAAGATAGAAATAAATTCAAATTATAAAAAAATATCTATAAAATAAAACCATGAATTATTTATACCTTAAAATAATATCCAACAATGCATTAATATTTTGTGTTTGAAATTGCAATCATATAAGAAAAAACAATTTAAATTACAATTTTCTAATTAGTATAATTATAATTTATAATATATAAATAACATTTCAATGAAGTTATATTATCGATGTCCATATATTAGAAACAATTATTGAATTTATTATATGTAAACATTTAATTAAGAATTTTATCACACATGTAGCCTTATTGATAATTATATATTAAGAAAAACAAATCACACCTGCAAATAATGTATACAGTTGTTTTTATATACATACAAACATACACTGATTACTTAAAAAAATTATCACATATGTAGCTTTATTTATAAATATTCATTAAGAAATCTTACCAGCAAATAAAAGTATGCTTTTATATTACTTTTACATACGCACACAGATATATATATATATATATATATATATATATATATATATTCATATAAATATATAAATATGTAGGAATATATATATATATATATATATATATATATATATATATATATATATATATATATATATATATATATATATATATATATATATATAGTGTTAATTTCTAAAAGTTTTTGCATGCTTTCAAAAATTATTGAATTATTATTCAAAATATTAAATTTAATATTTTTTATATTTCTAAATAATTAATATTAATAAGTGAATATAAATCAAATTTCAATACATGTCGTTTTGAAATTGGTATCGAAATTCAATATCTTAGACGGAGTTTTGATTACTATGTATCGTATTACTGAAATTTAATTTCATATTATTTATTAGTTGAAAGTTTGACTTTATTAATATTTCATTGTAATAATTCGTTGACTAGAACTGATTTCTGACAATATTTTTTATAAATGATATAACATTCACAGTGAATTTGTCCTTTGTTTATACGACTTTCAGGATATAAATAACGTCTGATATTCAAGGTAAATTGGTTGGACTAGTAGGGTAATTGACCTAATATTAAGCACGATTATTATCTTTATAACAATAACTGGTTTATTTTATATGTAATTTGATTTGCTTTGTATGGAGAAATTTGAAAAACTTATGTCAAAATATAAAACATACACATAATTTGCTTTTACCTTTTAAGAACAGAGTTTAACGATTATAATTAAATTATAACTGATTCATACTTATTCGTAATTTTAAATAATAAAATATTATTTTCATATTTAAAATGTACGTGTATATATTTGCAATACATAATATAAAATTGATTATCAGATTACCATAAAACAACTTTTATTTTTTTACTTTTCTGTTAAAATTTATGCATTTTAGTAAAATATACATCCAAAACAAACAACTACTTTATATAAATAAAGTAATTGTTTGTTTTGGAACTGTGGTGAATTCACTTTAACACAAATGAATTTTTATTCTCAACACCACAATGGTTATGAAGAATTCAATTATCATTTATTGTTCAATTTTTTGTTTATAACAATGCTGGCTGATGCGCATTTCGATAGCGATGCCATCATCGTCAGAGACTTTTTGTTAAAATCATTCTTGTTTTTAACAAAAAAGTGAACAATAAGTAATTCTTGAACACTTCATAACCATTGTGGTGTTGAGGATAAAAATTCATTTTTGTTATATAAAGTAATTTATGAATAACAGTTAAATATTAGTGACTACCATTGTATATTTTAGATTTTTCTTAAAAAAAATAATCTATTCTTGTTTTTAAAATATTACTATTTATTTAATATAACAATTTAGTATGAAATGATTAGTACTGTTCCCATTAATATATATTACTGAAAAAATTTAAGTAAACGAAGTCGATTTGCTACAATTAGTATTTAGTGGCGTTTACATATACATACATACATACATATATATATATATATATATATATATATATATATATATATATATATATATATATATATATATAAGTATTAGTATAAATAATATAATTTTATTAAATAATTTTATGATAATCAAAAAAGGGTTTATAAAATAATTATTAAATACATTAAATAACTATATTTCTATTATAATTAAAATAATATTTTTGTTAAAAAAATAAAATTATTTTTGAAACATATATTGGAAAATATACATGTGAATTTTAAAATTTATATAGATTCATAAAAATGTTTATGAAATGATTAATAATTATACACAATGTGTTCTTTAAACATATTAATATGAATCCTGGAAGTTCGTACCCAATTTGTAAAATTAGAAATATTAATATAAAAAAATCAAACAATCATTTAATTATTTTTCCAATAAATTAATTCATGTCTTTATAATATTCTCTAATGATAACCTAATAATATTTGTTTTTCGAAATTAAAAGTAGAATTACTATTTATTTAAAAAATGTGGCGAATTCATTTTCACATAAATTAATTATCACCCTTAACGTCACAAGATATTAAAAGGTTTTCAAAAATTATTCATTGCTTATTTTATTCGTTTTTTAACAATAATAGACTAATGCAGATTTTGATGACGATACATAAGGGTTAAAAATTGTATAATAAAATATAGATTTTATAACACAAGATCTGATAATGATTACATCGTCATTCAAATGCGCATTAATTTCTTGTTGTTAAAGATAAATAAAGTGAACAATAAGTAATTATTAAATATTTTCTAATATTTTATTTCTCCTTCTTTCTAATTAATTTTCCTTCTTGTGGTATTAGGGGTGATAATTCATTTATGTAAAAGTATACTAAGGCGCGTGATCTCAAGCTATTATTAATTCATTCAATAATTTAATGAAATATTGATTTATTTGTCAGTTAGTTCTTTATAAATCGAAAAAAAATTATAGCGTATGGAACGTCTACAAATGTAATATGTTGAATATGTAATTATAATATTGAATATTTATTTAATATTTCAATTACACACACATACACACACACACACACACATATATATATATATATATATATATATATATATATATATATATATATATTCCAATATGATTATATATGAGAGATTTAATTTGTTTATTACTTAAATACAAATACGAATAGAGTTCAACTCCGCGTTAATATTTTTACATTTCTTCAATAATTATTTTAAGCTACTTTATTACCAAGCAATATTTTATTATTAATATCTGTCAATGTTTATCAAAAATTATTTTTTATAAAAGAATATGTGAAATGGATATATATTATGAAAACTGGAAAAATAAAACATCGAACGTAAACTAAGTTTGTTTGATGTTAATGGATCTTCTCAGTAACATATAAGAGCTAGAAATAAATGAATATTTTCTACACTTTACAGTGAAGATAATTATGAGAAAATATTAATGTTTGTCGATATTTTTTATAGTATGGAATAAGACTCGTTTACATATTAGAGAGATCAAGACTCGAGGTATTAAATTGGATATATAATATTATATTTATTATATTAGCAGAACAATAAATAGGCGTTGTAATTACAGCGTGGTTAGTGCAGTTATCAAAGTGTAACCTAATAGCAAAATTTATTTTTTTATTAAAATACTATAAATAATATAAAATCTATAAATATAAATAAAAACTAGACTGACTGGCTGGGAGCTATCTATTATTTTACATGAATGGATATCTATCCTGATAAGTGCCATATACTCGTACTAGTGGAATCTGTGCTTTGTGGTTATGCAACTATTATTAAAAATTAAGAACATATGGCAAATTATTACTTGCCAAGATTATTTAAATTCTATTATATTTTGGTAATTTTTAATTTAGTTAAATATATTTTCTAGTTAATTTCTCATTATATTGAATGTTTTTATTTTTTACGGAATATTTTTTTTATTTTACATTAATATATTTTTTTATCTATTGATTAATCAATAATATTATTTTTATTTTAATTATAATTATTATTATTATTAAAAGGAAGTTTATAGTTAAAAATATTTTGATAAACATGTTATGCAATTTTATTTTAGTTTTATATTTATTTTTTATATACTACTATATATATATATATATATATATATATATATATATATATATATATATGTGTGTGTGTGTGTGTGTAATAGTTAGTGTAATTAAAAGCCATCCATTAAATGAAATCTTTTGCAGGAAAGTAAAATCTATCGTTTTTATTTATTTCTGATATTTGTTGAACGTGAATTCGTGCTTTTATCAACGTCAAAAGATTTTGCGATACACGGTTGAAAAAGTTTCTTTTATTCTTTATTGATACTGACAATGACAAGTATTAAAAAAAAACTAGGAAAATCTCAGAAAATACTGTCAGTTAATTGAAATGGCTGATTATGTCAGATATAGGTTATTTTATTGACAGTTTAGATATACATTCAATTTCGAAAACAAAATATTCTTTTAATTTTTTTAATAACATTTTTTGTATATTGTGAAATATAAACATAAATGTTGCATATTTTTTTAAAAAAAATTATAGTACATCAAAGCGGTACGGCATCGTGCCAAAAAAATATGGTATGATATTTAATTAAGATAGTTATCGCTATTAATTTTGAAACAACTTAATTCCAAGTTACTTCTTAATAGTTCAATTTTATATAGATTTTAAAATATTATATATATATATATATATATATATATATATATATATAATTTTAACGAATATGATATTTTTTAATAAAAATTAGAAATATACTTCATTCATATATAATGTTAAGTTCTTTTGTAATAACTTATATCATTAATTTGTTCCATAATTTTAAAATAATTATTTTCTCTTAAATATACATACACATACATGCTTACATGCATACACACATACATACATCATCATCATCATCATAACGCCCACATAATATATATATATATATATATATACATATATATATATATATTGTCGGCCTTCATGCTGTACTGTGTGTGTGTGAATGTGTATGTATGCTAACCATGTATACCCAGTCGATACATACATACATACATATATATATATATATATATATATATATGTGTGTGTGTGTGTATGTGTATGTATTTTAATTAAGTATAATGTTATACAGTAAATAATATTACACTAAAAATATTTGATGTTATACAAAAATAAATAATCGACTACATTGAATTATTATTAGCTTTTTTGAATATTTAAAAACAATATGAAAATGAGTTATAACAAAAAATATCCTTATAATAAAATAATTTATTGGTATTATTTACTTTTCCATATTTATTGAAGACGTAAAACATTTATGTTATGTATTTGTTATTTAATAAAGGCATTTCCATATATTATATATAATGAATTTAAACATGTAAATGTAGGAAAATAATGCGTTTAAAAAATACAGTTGTATTAAACTAATCGATATTCAACGGTGTAATGAGTTTTCTAATTTTCAACGGTGTAATGAGTATTCTACTGAATATATTTTCGATTTTACTTCAGCAAATACTATTTTATAAAAATATTTATAATAATTGTTCAGTTCAATTTAAATCATATTTATACGAATAGAAGGCAGTTATTATGTGATAATCAAGATCAATATAAATTAACTGGAAGTAAATTAGATTTCCTGAATTTTTTTTTTATAATATTGTAATATCAAGTATTTTTTAACAGCATTTATGCGAAAAAGATACAAAAATGAAAATAAGTTTCATACAAATAAAATCGAATAATCTTTCTTTTTTCTGTAATTCATGTAAGTGTAGCTCTAGCTCACTTCCAATTATTGCAGACACTCGAAGTACGACCTTGACTGCATTGAACTGAAATAGGGATATCATTAACAACATTTCGAATATTCTATATCTCTCCCTTACGTTCTATATTATTATATATACATTTCGCTTTTTTTTTAATACAGTGTATAATAAACAAATGTCCTTGCTGCCACAAGCTGAAAATATGAGATGTCAGTTTTGTCTACCTTTTTCATTCCACAAATGGTGTTACAGAATTTGTCAAGCGAGTGACGTTTTGTTCAAAATATACGATGGTTTTATTTTACCAAGTAAAACAATTTGTTTGAATAGCATGTTTTGAAATCTTACTTTCCTAAGAAATCTTTTATTTATAATTTCAATACGATTCTCTCTCTCTTTCTTTCTCTCTCTCTCTCTCTCTCTATATATATATATATATATATATATATATAGTGCTATTTTTTCAAGATGTTTATAAATTATTTCCTTTTTTAATAGAAAGAGTAGGAATAAATTGTAATTATATGTTTTCAATTTTAAATGCCATTACTTTAAATGTAATTTTAAGCCTTTTTGAAATTGTATTATATAAACTAGAAAATGTAAATAAAAATATTGACATCGATTAATAATGTATAAGTGTATTTACGGAAAAACATAATCTATATTTTTTTAATTATTTTTGTATAAAAAGTTCTGTATTATGCTAACTAAATGAAAATAAAATTAAAAACTCATATCTGATTCTAACTTATTTGCTTACAAGGTAGATTTTAAGAATAATTAAAAATAATTATAGTTAAATCATAAAACCCATATTTCTAAGGGTGAAATTTGTTGTAATTAATATTAATTAGTAAATTTTATAAATGGTTTTGATGTAAGAAAATTACTTCCTATTCAAATTTATTTCAATTAAACTTGACTTTATTTTTAATTGCCATACGTATTTATTATTTAGTTTAATGAATAAATGATAATTTTAAAAAATCATACTTAATAATTTCTATTATTTAGTTTGAGTGTAATTTTATAATTATATTTAAAATTAAATTTTCTAACAACTGATACACAGTGCTAGAAATAAATATACCATTAATATATATATATATATATATATATATATATATATATATATATATATATATATATATATATATATATATATATATATATATATATATATATATACATTGTGTAATACATATTTATTTACGTACATTTTTATTAACTATGATATTTATTTTAGATCTATGATTTCACATTTATTTTTGAAATTGAGATTAAAGTTGAAGTTTTTAGATTAATAAAATAAATTTAATTGATATTAAATCATTATATTATTATCTTGTTACTAAAATCTTCAAAAATAGATTATAAATATGTTTCATTTTATCAAGTCTAAATATATCCCAACATATTAGCTTTGCTAGAACTAAATTAATTTAATGTATATATATATATATATATATATATATATATATATATATATATATATATATATATATATATATATATTACTTAATTTTATGAGAAATATAAAATGATTCGTCAATTCCGAATCAGATGATTATATTTAATAATAGAATATAAAAGAATTCTAAAATATACGGTAAAATTCGTAATATATATATTTTTTTTATTATTTTCATAATTTAATTAATATATTTGTTCAACATATTATTTTTGTTTTTTAATTCCCTCGAATTATTAAACAAATATCGTTTTATGAAAATAAATCTCAATATTTTCAAATATAATATTGATAATAACATTGCCATTGAAATAATGTACAATGCATGATTAATTCAAATTACATTAATATTAAAAATACACAAAACATATATATGTAGATGTACAACATTGTATTTAAAAAAAACGGGGAACTAAAATTATTTTATTGCTATTTGTAAATTTAAAACGTCAACTTAAAAGAGATTAAATTTTTTAAAAAAAAAACGTGTTAGTAAATATGCTGCGATATAAAAAAAATATAATTTTCTTATCACGTTCTTATGATAGAATGTTTCTTAAGTAAGTTGTTTTATACCAAGATAGACGTTCGCTATGAATTATTATTAGTAACAGTAATCTTTTGATGAATGATTACACGCTTCAAGATAAGAATCGAACTTGTACAAATTATTTATTAATGTTTCATGTCAGCATTCGATTAAGAGGATCTTATAGAAATATTAATTTTTTCCTTTTTTTACTGTATATATATACGAGTATATATATATATATATATATATATATATATATATATATATATATATATATATATAAACGTTTATCACATAAACATTTATCAACGTTTTTAATGTAACCCTTTTCAATTAAGGACAAAGCATGATTAAACAAATAAATAATGTGCAGTTCATAGATAGTGGTCTTGTCTAAAACTTAAGAGAGACACAAAAAAATTTAGGGGTTAATTTGGCTAGTTAACTTAAAATGGTTTTACAGAATGATAGAATGTTAATTTGAAATTTAAATACACCAATATCTTCAGAATTATATTTTATAATTTATTATAATATTTAACAGCGATTCATAAACATCTTTAAAAGAGATTAATAATAATTTTAATTAAAAATTAAATCAAACAAAAAAATGTATATGCCTACCACTTAACAAAAAATTATTTTTTATATATATTTAAAATATTATTTTATATATATATATATATATATATATATATATATATATATATATATATATATATATATATATATATATATATATATATATATATATAAATATATGTATGTATAAAAATTATATAATTAATTTATTGTATTAATATGTGTACAATAATTATTTCGATTAAAAAATAAAAATGAAATTATTTTATTTTCCAATAATATTGTTTAAAATTATAAATATATATGAGGGTCGTTTGATAAGTATGGTAAAAAAGTAAGAAAAACTAAATTGAAAAATGTAATTAATTTAATTAATCAATTAAATTAAGCACTAAATAAATTTACCATACTTATTAAACGACCTTTGTATGTGTACTTATATAAAATGAGGTTAATGCGACAATGATTTTTTTTCATACATTCATTCTTAATTATTAATATTGATACTCAGTTTAGAACAAATCATTTTTTTTATTTGTATACATATATATATATATATATATATATATATATATATAATGTATAGTACAAATATTTTTTTAATCAAATAATAATAGCATGATAATTCTACGTGAGTATAAAAAGCGAAGCATTGTCGTTCGTTTAAAACGACGAAATATTGACAATTGTCTTTGAACAATCATTAAAACATTGCTTTTACTATATATTCCGCAGGGGGAGTTTAGTCAGAAATGACATTCCTAGTGTTTAGTATTGTGAGACTGGTAGACTATACCATCGACCGGTATTTGCCAAGTTCGCTGGAAAATATTTTAGTTATTTGATGGAGAGACGATTGACGAGGACAATACGTACAAATCTCAAGGACGTATTTGTAGGGGCGAGGCCCTGACCTGCCTTTAGGATATATTGTTAGATATTGTGTTTATTTGATATCAAAGATAATAAACAACTTATGAAACTCAATATTTAAATATACTGTAATTTTTAAGATAAAATCTTAGACAAATTTCCGTAATTTATGTTTCTTGTCTTCCGCACATTATTTTTTTTAGGTTTAATATCCGGTTTCATTTTGTATGCTAATTAATTTAATATCTAAATTAAGTTTGCGGTTGTTAATTAGAAATTCTAAAAATATTAGCTTATTAAAATAAATAATAATTAAAAAGAAACCTATCTTCAGTATATAATTTAAATTGTATATCTTTCATTAAGGAAATTGGATTTATTTTATTAAAATTAATTAAAGAATATTAGATCGAAATTAATTATATTAACATACTTATACACACACACACACACACACACATATATATATATATATATATATATATATATATGTAATACAATTAATTAAATTAATATTTAATTATTTCAAATTCTTACATATAAGTACATATTTATGTATTTTATAAAACATTCAACATTCTTTACATTCGATTATGTTTATAACGTCTTTGAATAAAAAAAAATGTTACAATATTATTTACCATACGTGATATCACACTGATGATTGTTAATTAAGTAGTTATATTGAAAGTTATAAATTTGTAATATATCATCAAACAATCTCGATTTTTATGTTTGATATAACTTACATTAATAAGAGTAAGTTTATATTATTTATTAATCTATCTAATAAAATAAATAACATTGTATATGATAAAAACGGGCGATTAATAATAAAATGAAAAACAGGTTTAACAATGTAAGAGTAAATATTGCTATTAAAAAATCTGATGATACACTAAATGATCTGATGTACTAAATACTATTTAGTATATGTTGTTTTATTTATATGGAATAAAAAGAAAAAATATTTTTACGTTTTTATTACTATTTAAGAATATTTTATTTCATTATATATTATAAATGTATATCAAAAAATATATTTGAGTAAATTGAATATTTAATTTGAATAAGTTTTTTAATTTTTATAATGAAATAACTGTCTTTAACATTAAGATATTATTAAACTGTATAATAATTAATTTTTGTATATTTATAATAATAGTGTTTATAACTTATTAAATGTTAATTAATATCTATAACATTATTGCTTTGTTAACAAGTATATATTTTTTAAAGTTATTTTTTTATATTTTTTATATATAACCCAAATAGAACTATATTCAAATGGATTTTTGGAAGATCTATAATTTGATAACAGTTGATAAAAGTGTTGTTTTTAATCAAAAATATATTTTCTATTTCTCTAAATTAATGTTCTCATAGATTTAAATAATAATTTTGTACATTTTAATTCAATGACAAATTTAACAAAGACATAAAAATTATACCGTATCGAGATTTTATTCTAATTAAAAATATTCTAAAAAAATATCTTTTTTTTTAAAAAAACATCTCTGTGAGAAAATATAAAACGAAAATTATTCACAAAGGAAGTTATAAGGACAGATTCTTTTAACGAGTTTACGTTAATAAATATTTATGTTCTCAAACGTGCAAGTTGAAGAAGGTGCAAAATTAATTACAAAATTCAAGGCACATTTAAATACAGTTGTGTTTGGAGTAGAGATAAGCCTCTTAGCGATGCTTTTGGATGGGTGTTCATCGATCGATTCCCTAACAAGGGTGGAAACATCCCCTTCCTTTATAAACACAAAGCAGATCTACTATAGCGTACTCACACCAGCAAACTGGCACAAATAAATGAAACGTTTTAAAGCAGAATGCAAACGTTTTTAATGTACATATAAGTAGACTGTATTATTCGTTTCAAGACAATATATAATTTCGTGTATATAAACACGTTTTTGTATCGATTCTTCGATTTTATTATATCACAAATATACATGATGGAAATATATTTTATATTCAATGAAAATATAACATTACGTTAAAATCAGTTTTTTTTAAGTTAAATATTTGATTAATATTTTTAAAACATTTAATATAATTATATATGTTTAATATATAAACACAATGTTATATTTTAAAATATTTTCTAATAAAAATATTCTTTATTAATATCAGTGTAAAAATGAATTAATTTGACATTAGACTTTTCAAAAGACGATTCAATTAAGAAGTGATACAAGATATGATTTTCAATTTAATTTCTATTGAAGCATGTATATATATATATATATATATATATATATATATATATATATACATACATATATATATATATATATATATATATATATATATATGTATGTATATATGTGTGTATATGCGGTTACACATACAATTTTACAATTTTATTTAAAATTATTTAAGTATTTATTAATTGTTTTGCTAGTTTGCGAGTATTTGAAATGAAAAAATATTTTTTATATTTAAAAAATTATGTTAATAAGATTTTAGTTTTTAAAATGAGTTTAAAAATATAGAAAATTGATAGTGCCCATTAAAAAATAATATAACAGAAAAAACTAAATCAGGTGTAAAATAAAAAAGGTATATATTACTGGCTAAGATTTTGTTCCTTACATAAACTTGGTAAATAAAAGAAGTTGAATCAGTGGATACTACAAGAATTATATAAGGAAAACTTTATAAATCGGCATAGAAAATTAACTCGTTCTTAACAAATGAATCGCAGACTTTTTTGAATTAAATCATTAATTATGATGAAAAATTTGTTTTTACAATAGTTATAAACAATGCTTACCTTAACTCATTTAAAAAAATCCACATTAATCAACATTAATTGTTTGGCAATCAGCAGTCATTATTATTTATTAGTGGTTTATAAAATAGTACAAGACAAAAGAACATATAAGTGCTGTACAATACAAGGACAATAATATATTATATTTCATAAATTTCATATATAATTGAAAACGTCAGTTAAATTTGATTAATTATACATAAATACCATCAAGTATACAGACATCAAATGAACGAGTTAGAGTACACATTTTTTTATTTTATCTGATTTAAATAATCAATTAATTAAAAATAAATAAATCTAATTATGTTATTTAATTCTCGTGGAATCCCTATTCAATTTTATTAATTTAATTTTATATTTTGTAAAGTTCTATAAAATATTAACAAATATTGTACATTAATGGCAAACAAGGCATATATGTATATTTAATTATTTTGGTAATAAATATCTGTCACTAATACTATACAGGGAATACTTTGTTAACAACATTCTACAATATAATAATGCTTGAGTGGTGTAATTATACTGGGAACAATTTAACAGAGAACAGGTCAGTGGACTGTTTATGTCAGTTTCACGCTGGAGAAACGATGAAAATTGTTCGGATGAGCCATTCACCATCCTACTGGAGTGTTGATAAATAACTCGGTAACAAATTTGTTGACATACTCGTATATTAAGTTCGATGTAAATATTTTTATACAGGTATTAAATGAGAGTATATCCATGTATACACATATTTATATATACATACAGGTCCATACATCTATCATAATACGTATATATATATATATATATATATATATATATATATATATATATATATATAAAGTTAGCTCTTTCTCTCTCTTCTTCTCTTTTCCTCACATACACACATCTAATGTGTGTGTGTGTGTATTTGGCAAGTATAAACTATTTAATGTTTGAAAAGTTTGAATTATATTATTTAGTACACCATTTAGTGTTGAGAGGCTATAAATATGAATTCAGTAATAGATTTAATTAAGAATGAATTTAGTTATTAAAATTGTATCATATTTATGTTATATACACAATTATAAACTAAATATTTCATTTGTGAAAATATTAAAAATTGAGTTTAAAAGCTAATTATTAATTGTAATATTGAATTACAATATTGACACACACTTACATACAAACACACACACACACACACACACACACATATATATATATATATATATATATATATATATATATATACATCAGAAAAGATATTTCTAAAATTTATTGTGATTTAGAGTTACAAACACTATTACGTAGTTTACAATTTTTAAAACGTAGAATGGATGTTTATATTTTAAAAAGAATGAGTTTAAATATATATTTGTAATTTTATTTTGTCTATTTAATGAAATATATTTTTAAATAGTCCTGATTTTAAAAATAATGAAATCTTACTTAATGTAAAATTAACATTAAAATATATTCTATCCGAGGAAAGTAAATTATTCTACATTTTTTTAAATAAAGCATTAGGGATTATATGTTTATATAAACATTTTTCCTTATATATTGATTCTGTACGCAATTATCTTGAAGGTTTTTTGGGATAACTTGGCACAGTATTTCAATATTATATATATATATATATATATATATATATATATATATATATATATATATATATCAAATAATTCCATCGCAAAATTTAAAGATTGCAAATAAACATTATTTACGATTAAAAGTATCATGGGGGGATCGAGCGAAGTGAGCGGCGGATAAAAAGTAGTGAGCAGGGGGAGGATTCCCCTGATGTATATATAATAATAATATTTGTAATTATACAAGTTACATATGTGAATAAATTTCTAATTGTTTTATATTATTTCAGTTCATAAAGTAATGTATAATGTACGTTTAAAACTATTGAAATACGAATAAAATATTTTACTTGATTTTAAAAAAATATATTGTTATAAAACTAATCAAAGATTTAGATAAAAACATATTTTTTGATTGAATTGTGACAAATGTTTGACATTAAAATAAATGTAATTGTATACACTAAAGTTTAATGTTATAGCAAGTATTTTGATTAAAATATGATTTATGTTTAAATACAAATTAAATAGAAATAACCTTTTTTAATAAACGTTGCTTTTAAAAATTACGTATTTCAAAATCAAATATATATTAAATTATTAAATAAGCACATAAATCATTTAGCAAACTGATAATTTGCTATTTGTGATTCTATATAATTTCGGTATAAATGATCTTGTAGAATGTAAACTTTTCAAGCATTATATCCATAATTACATTTTTGTATTATCCCAAATGAATCATAAATTTCAATAACCTGCAATTTATATGTTAATAAAATTAGCAATAGTTCCTGTTTTCCCTCAAAAAAAAAACATTTAAAAGGTCATGAAAAGAAAGGTATTATTAGTGATTGTTTGCACATTTTATTAAATCTATGAGGCATTTCAATGAAACTACAGAAGTAAAATCAATTACTCGTATATGTTGTTAATTTACAATTTTACCAATTATTTTTACAGTTTTATAAAATACTTCCTTATGCGTATTTATCATCATTTATTTATACAAAAAGTAACAACATTTACGTTCTGATATATTCATATATTTTTTGTACTTTAATTGCTTATAAAAATTAATTCAGAAAATTATCAAAACATGATAGACGTGGACATATATCATGTTTTATTATATTTTTAAATATGTTAATATTCTCCAATATATAAAATACTGATAATGTAATTTTATGTACATAGACAAGTAGATTAATAATTTCTTATGTCATATTTTATCTATCTATGAAATCAAATGATATATATATATAAATTAGCTAATAATAACACACATAAACTTTTAATTAAATATTTATTGCAACTTTTTACTTCTTGTTAACAGTTTTGTAAATTCGTTTAAATAACATTTGCATATTTGTTTGTGTGTATGTATGCATGTGTGTGTGCCTGTGTATGATTTATTTAAATATACATTTATACATATATACATATATATATATATATATATATATATATATATATATATATATATATATATATATATATATATATATATATATATATATATATATATATATATAATATATATATATATATATATATATATATTTATGTAGAAAAATAGCTTTTTTAAATTATAACGTTATCAAAAACATATTAAATGTATATGATAGTTATTCGCTTATTGAAAAAACTTTGATTTTATTTCATATTATTTTTAGTGAAATTGAAACCTATTATTAACAAATACGAATTGTTTAAAAAAAGTATTTTATAATCTGTACATTAACGTAAATGTTAGTAAAAATGATTTATTACAAATATTTTAAAATAAAACGAAATTAAATGCCAATATTATTAACAAAAAATATTTAATTACAGTCAGAAAACAAATATAGGGTGGTCCAAATGACACCGAAGGATAGTAAAAAATAGTAATCAAGTAAATGTATGCAAACCTTTCAATTTTTTTTTAAGTCACATATATAAAATGTCATTAGTCAAGTTACATGTCTTCAATAGTTTTTATAATTTTATTTAAATATGTATCAATTATAATTCTTTTAAATTCAATAATTTTATTTTATTAGTAATACATATTCTTACAGAAATAAAAATCATACAATACAATAGATTCTTCTTCAAATTACTTAATAATCGCATTTGTTAAATTTTATTTGTTGATGATTAGGTATGAAATTTATATCAGTAAATAAAAATTAACAAAAAACACAATTGAATACTGTAATATAAGAAATATTTTCACTGATTTAGGCATTGATTGACTTTATAATTAATTTGAATCAATTATATTGATAAATACATATGCGTACACGAATACTCATATATATATATATGTATATAATTATTTTAATATGCATCTGCTTTATTCTGAATTGTAACATTTTATGACTTTTAAGTACTGTTAAAGAAATTAACCAAATCTAGTAAATACTTATTAAAAAAAAAAATTAAAACTAAACGCACGTTTTTGTAAATTTTCATCTATAAATAAAAATATAATGAATAATTCATGAAACAGGTAGATCTATTATATATACATACATATTACAAATATATATATATATATATATTTATATATATATATATTAGGTTGGCAAGTATCTCCTTTCCGCTTTTTTTTTTTTTTTTTTTTTTTTTGTACATAGCTGCGAAATTCAAAAGACCAGAAGGCGGAAGTGAGATATTTGCCAACCTAATATATAAATATATATATATATATATATATATATATATATATATAAATCAAGTAAATGTATATTAACACATTGTATGCGGGCAATGTCTCGACGACATCTTTCGCATACGATTACTAGAGCGCGAAAGACGTCGTCGAGACGTTGCCCGCATACAATGTGTTAAGTGGTATAAGTACATTAATTACTTAATAGAATTTTATTAAAATGCATAACATACTATAGAAAGGAAAATTTCAATTTATTTATTTTATAAATTTCATTGAACGATTTAATTTCCAATATAATTCATAAGCTGGTTGTATAGAACTAATATACAGATATTATCTTTTATTAAATAAATATTTCTACTTATGTTATTGAATGTATATTGCTAAGGTACATAATTTCTTGTCACCGTTTTTGAAGTTTAAAAAGTTGTAACGATAAATCTTGAATTAATTAGTAACATGAATATTGTATAATGTAATTCATAGTATGTCTTTAAAACAGTATGTATTATTCAGTAAAATTAACATTTATTTAAATATATTCTTGCGGATATATGTAATAATTACTGAGAATTAATTATTCAGAATAAGAAATAACCATTAAAAGTCATTAGCGTCGTATTTTATAAAATATGTTTAATATTTTGTATTCAACAATTATTAATGTTATATTTTGAGATTAAATATTAAATGAATATAATGAATACAATTACTTAATGTTAAAAAGTATAACAAAATATTCTAAAATTTAATTCGCTATGGCTTCAATGGTGTTTTTATGATACTTTTTATGTAGTTAAAAAAATAATTCGAATCTTGTTTATTTATTGATGATCGCAAAATTTCCTATATAATTCATTATTATATGATATTTAGAAACAAAGTTAAATATTTTTTTAATATTATCTATAAAATGTATTTATGGTGAAGTATAGAAGATTGTTTGTAAATTTAAAAATATAGAAATTTAAAATATTTGAATAATAAGCAAAATTAATCAGAAAATTACAAAGTAATTTTTAGCTTTTACTGAGTTTATATCTCTAAAATGACATTTATTGCTAAGCGTTGTTGATAACTCCATTGAGTTCAACCAGTTATTAACCATAACTATTTGTTTAGTGAATTTTTACAATTTAGAACCAATCTCATAACTTCGATCATTTTTATTTTATTGGGATATGAGTTGTACAACTCTGTGTTTTTATCTCAGCATTCGAAGTTCTGGCGTTATACTATGATTATTAATATTATTGCTAACTAATATTATAAAAAATTAATAATAAATATTATAACTTCAAATACTTTTCAAAACAACCAACGAAAATATTATTGATTTATAAATAAAATCAATTAAAAAAATATTAACAGCATAATTAATTGTATTGTATAATAATACATATTTACTGTTGATTATGTATGTTTCTATATATATATATATATATATATATATATATATATATATTTCTCTCTCTCTCTCTCTCTCTCTCTATATATATATATATATATATATATATATACGAGGATCGATTGATAAGTATGGTAAATTTATTTACTGTTTAATTTAATTAAATTTTTCAATTTAATTTTTCTTACTTTTTACTATATTTATCAAACAACCCTCGTATATATATATATATATATCTATATCTATATATCTATCTATTTATATATATATATATATATACGAGTATATATAGATGATATATGCCTGTGCATGTGTTTATATATGTATGCAAGTGTAAGTTACATTTATCAAGCGAAATATATTCAAATTTGAATTTAAAAGTCAAATTTATTTTTAAATGACGTATATAACATTCTATACATACGTAAACCGGTATAGAAACATTTTAGTAATAAAGATATATACTGTAATGAATATAAGCCAATGAATAAACTAGTATTAAGCAGATAAAACCAATCGTTTATTACACTTACATGTTTTTTGTTTAATTGACAGATAAAAAAAATATAGCAAAATATTTGGAAATACCGTATTTCCTTATAATAAATGATTCATCTATAAAGAGTTCACATATAAATATTTATAATTACATGAAGTTAACTTAGAATCAATGATTTAGGGTATACCTTTTAAATTTATTTAAATTATTTTTTAATATCTATAAATTTACTTTTCAATATCTGTTTATTTTAAATATAATCTCGTTTATGAAATTTATACAAAATCTATCCAATTATAAATATGTATTTTTAGCAAAATTACAAAATGTATATATATATATATATATATATATATATATATATTATAATATTTATAAATTTAATTTTGGAGAAATTTGTTATGAAAATTTATATTCATGTATTATTTTTTAGTTTCACGTTTTCTTAACAATGTCATAATTAAATAATACGTACACATATTTTTTAAAATATTTTTTGAGAATAAATTTCTCTTTTTTAAAAAATATTATATCCATACTTTGAATAATACATTGATTACATATTTTGTTCATATTTAGTTTATTTAATATCTGTAAACATAACAATTCATTATGTTATTACTTTTGTTTTGAACAAATTGATTAGTCATAAGATAGTTTATTTTTTTAATTAAAGTATATTAAGAAAAAAAAACTAGTATATAATCAGTTATAGTATCTACAGACTGAAATAACTTTCTACACATAAAATACCTGTATGTGAACATCTGATATGAGTATCAAAGGTTAGTTTTTGAAGGTTGTTTTTAAGTTTATTTGTAGTAGGACAAAAATAAAATTAGTGCTTAAGGCATTGAATACCAGTACATTTTTTGTGCATTGCATGCCAATTCCGCATTTTAAGAACTTTTTTTATTTGTTTATTACTTCAATAAAACTGAATTGAATAATGTAATAGAAATTGTATATTAATTAATAATGTAACAAACTTCTAACAATTATATATATATATATATATATATATATATATATATATATAAATTAAAAATAATGTAATATTTTCTAATAATAAATATTTTTAATAAATTCAAAAGTATTGACCGTTTACTTGAAATGTAATTTTGTACAAGAAGTCAATTTTAGAGAAACATTATGATATTAAAGAGACATGTTATGATATTAAATCAATAAAGTTGCTATCAAAATTTGCATGTAATTAATATCAAAACACTAGCTTAATTTTTTTTATTCCATTTTGATACGTTGAGCAAGTGTATGTGAGGAAGTCTATTAAATACGCTACAGTGAATTTGAATAACAAAAATTAAATGACAACCTGATGAATTGAAAAAATAAAAATAATATCGATAAGTTCCTGAATAATATACTGAGTCATTGAAATAGATTATTCTACAGAACAAAAAAATATATTTAAATGACAGAGAATGGGATTTAAGAGTTATATTAACAATTCAAATCAGTTACTTGAAATATATATTACCGTTTAATACCCCTAAAAAGGTTTTTTTTTATTTCACGTGTTTTCAATTATACATTATTTTAATTTGAAAAAATATTTTATTTAAAGTTTTTGCTATTGTATAATCTTATCTAATCTTATTGACTGAACTTAAAATATACTTTATAAATATTTTTTTAGTATATCTTAGATTATTATATTTATTTAAAATGAAGAAGTATTTATTTATTATGATTAATGTAAATAAAATAAAATTAGAAAAATATTTGTATTTATAAGTATTCGCCGATAAAAATATATGTATATTTTTTTTATTATATTATTTAATGTAATTTAAAATTAAGAATGGTATTATTGTTAATTTTCATTTTTTTATATTTATTTTCTAATATATTTAAATTCATATTTATTTCTTTAAATACCTAAATATAGAATCACAAAATTTTAGTAAAAATAAGAACGAAGTAATATTTTCAATTTTTATATTTAAGTCATTTATGTATGCAAAGATATCCTAATAAAAACATATTATTAATATCATTTAAACAAACAATTAAGGAAGAATATTCGAAAATATTTGTATTATTTATCAGAATTTAAAAGACTATACATAGTTAAAATCATATACAATGGAATATCGGAATTTTTTGAGTGTTATTTATACAATAATTTCAACTATTTTCTAATAAAGTGAATTATTATTGATAAAACTCTATATTAAAAATGTATGTTATTATAATCGTTATTATTAATTCGCTTTACTAATTTAATCAATTTTTATAATTTCTTAATAGAAAATTTTTATTTTATAATATATATATATGTATATATTATTCTTTAATAAGAGCTTCCCTATTTTTATCATTTTCTGTCTTTATATTCTCTCTCTCTCTCTCTCTCTTATATATATATATATATATATATATCTATATATATATATATATATATATATATATATATATCTATATATATATTAAACGCATATTTTTAAACGCATTTTTGCTAAATACTCGATATTAAAGGAATTATTTAAAATTAAACTGATATACTTTTTATCAATTTTAATTTTTTTGTAATATCTTTTGGTGAAACGTTTTTTGTAAATTTCTTTAACTATTCTTTGATAATGGTTTAAAAATAAGTATCATGTTGACAAATTAATTGAGATTAAATTTTTATTAAATAAATTGTTACTTAAAGTTGAACGTCTATCTATAAAGTAAAATAGTATAAGATTATGTTTGATGACATTACATAATATTATCTTGAATTTGAATTAGATATAAGTGAATAAATAGAAAAAAATGAGATAAAACTTAATATTATTTTAAAAATGTCTTTTAAAATAAATATCATTGAAAAACTAAATAATTAATTATAGTCCATTTAGTTTTTTAGTAACAAAAAAAGTATATAAATTAAATAATAAAATAATATGTACGTTTATGTTTTATCATTTGAGAATGCAAATCGTACATACATACATACATACATACATATATATATATATATATATATATATATATATATATATAAATATATATTTATTTGTAAATATATATATATATATATATGTATACGAGGGCTGTTTGATAAGTATGGTAAATTTATTTATTGTTTAATTTAATTAATTAATTAATTGAATTAAATTTCTCAATTTAGTTTTTCTTACTTTTTTACTAACATACTTATCAAACAACCCTCGTATTGTGTAAAATATTTTAATATATAAGAATAAAAATCACAAAAAACACTATCTGCAGTCTAAAAAGAATATTGTTCTATTATTATTTTTATTTGTAAACAACTTATTTTACATTTCTCAAATTTTGGAACAGGCAAACTAAAAATTATTCGACATCTTTCTTTTGTCATTATTTCAAAATACAGTTATAAAAATATTTAGGTATTCTTAAATTATATTTGATACTTGTTAAGATGAAAGCCTTACTTAAATTTAATAATTTTAAAGTTATTATTTTTTATTTAATACAAACAAACATATATATATATATATATATATATATATATATATATATATATATATATATAATAAATAGAAATTTTAAATTAATCCTTTATATTTCATTTAACTCTATAATAAATTTTTAAATTATCATAATAAAATTAAAGAATTTTGAAAAATAAAAACAATTTAATCACATGGAGATAAATAAAATTTATTTTGTATGACCATTTAAAAATTAATTTCGTAATTCTATTTTCTGAAAAAGTATTACAAATATATAGATTAAAATTTCCATCCACATTTCCATTTATTCACTTATTTCCACAAAATAATTCATTTTCTTTCAAAGTTCAACTACTTGAAAATAATTTAGTATTTATCATTTTTATATTATAAAGGTAACAAGTGTATGTTAGATACACACACATACACACACAAACACACACACACATATATATATATATATATATTAATCATTACATCCTATCATTTATTTTCACTTATGGCAGCGAAACATGAGATTTTAAATGCCAGAATAATTTAGCAACTCTGGGCAATACAAAAAACAATGAGAGATGCATATAAAGACAAAAATAAAACCGAGTGAATTAGAAATTAAAAAAAAGTTATGGACATTATAGTAAAACTGAGGCGTTTAAATAGAAATAGATCGGTCGTATAGTAAGAAGGGAAGTCTACCGAAAAACAAGAAAAATCGTTGGTTGGGAACTTATGTAGATATATAAAAAGGCCTAGGAGAGGAACCATGGATAGATGGAACAGAGACATTAGAAAATTCATTAGAATAGATTGGAAGAAAAAAGTATTTTAAGAGAGGTCTTCATCCAACTGTGGATGAAAGTGGTTACTGTTGTTACTGTTGATTATACGAGTATATTAGAACACAATATTTATGAAGTGTCTGGAAATTTGTGTACAATTTATACATTAAATGTATTGAATACAATCTAATAAATACAATAATGTCTAGGTCGAAAAATATAGGTCACGTTATTATATTCTGAATGTTAAACTGAACCAGAGGTTATTATAACCTAAATTTAAATAAAACTAGGTTCTCTTAATTTTTAATAATTATTTAAATATTTTACTGAAAGTTAAATTAAATAATTTTAATTTATTAATAAAACAAAAGAATTATTTAAAAATTAAATGTATTTCATTTAGTAAAAAAAATGTAACCTTTATTAAATTGATTGTAGTTCAAGTCCGTTTGTGAACAAAATGATTGTAACAAAACCTTGAAAAGAGAACAATTTATAAACATAAAAAAAATCTTGTTTTAAAAAAATAATACCACGCCTATAAAAATGTTACAGATAATTGTATTTGCGTACCCACATACACATTCTTATTATAAAAGTTTAGTTATATATATATATATATATATATATATATATATATATATATATATAAATATATATACTGATTGAAAGTAATAATATAATAAATAAATTAAAATGAGTTATTACAGAAATATCAAGTGTACAAAAATATATAAACAACATTTGTAGTATCTTTGTATTTATTATTATTTTTAGATTGATTTCAAGTTCTATGTTAATTATTTATTTAATTTTCTTGAAAAATTTGAAAACATTTTGTGTTTATATATCAAAATAACAGACTTTTGAACGCATATGTGTAATATAATTATATAATCAATTTGTTTTTAATGTATAATTGGTCAGTGTGATTTTGTTAGTAAATGTGTCAATCAAATTGGTAACAATTTATATATATATATATATATATATATATATATATATATATATATATATGCGTGTGTTTGTGTTTGTGTTTGTGCGTATACATATGAGAATTTATATGTTCACTTAAATATATTGTTTATATTCATTTTTTTAATTATATTAAATACTAAAACATCCTAATAAAAGAATTTAATTAAAATAATTTCATTTTTTTATCAAAAGTCAGTTTCATCACAACTGTTTGTTATTTGGAATAATATATTAATAACGTCTTAACGAATTTCTCCTACAATATTTAATTTAAATATTTTCAATATTTAAAAAAAATCGTATAATAATAATCATAAAGATACTTTATATTAAGCATTGAAATAAGTATAATATCATATGCATATTGTAAAAGTACTTTTAAATTAATATTGGTTTTTGTTTCGATAATGACATTGGGTACAAACAAAATATGCGTAACGCACACCAAAACGTACGATATAAATCCTTGGTAGTGAACTACAAAAAAAAATTGTCTCATTTTATATCTGTTATGCACCAGTTAAAGTTTAATGGCAAAAACCTTGTTCTTGAAATTAATTTGACAGAAATTGTACAAGTCTGTGCAATTTATATATTTAACATGAATGAGGTAGACGATTCCCTTGTACTTTAAAGTCAATGTCAATGTTGGTTTTAAATTTATGTGTGAAATTTATATTCAATTTAGATTATTCGTATGAAATAATAAATGTATTATTATTCTTTTTGAACTAGACCTCTATCAATCGTACTTGGATTTTGTGATATATAAATATATATATATGATTTTATTAATATTAAGTATATTCATTTAATCATTGATGAAATATTAATTCATTTACTTTTAGAATTGTGATATTACCAATTTAAAATATTTGCTAGACGAAATTGTACATACGCTTATTGCAAATATTAGAACATTGAAAAATATGATTGTTAATAACCTTTACTTATTTTATCATGAGATTTATAAAAAATAACATAGTTACAATGTCTAAAATAATTAGATTGATATAAAATGCCTATTTTTACAGAGATGAATTATCACTTCCAACACAACAAGATATTAGAAAGTATTTAATAATTACTTGTTGTTCACTTTGTATGTTTATAACAACAATAAGTTAATGTGTATTTTTTGGCAATGCCATCATCGTCACAGTGTGAGATTGTTAAAATCACTTATATATACATATGTGTGTATATATATATATAACTAATTTTTTAATTTATTTCTTATTTTTTGTGTTATTTAGAATTTATAAATTGCTAAATTTTATGATACAGTAATATAATACTGACCCAATAATACGATATCATTAGTTAGTCAGTTTCTATGAATTAGTTAATTTTTATAATTAATAGTTTTTCAGAAAAACAAAATTATTATAGATTACAATATTTTTTTAATACTCACTTTAAATTATATATCGACACTTTCGAAACTAAAATTCGCAGAATTTAAGATTGAATTCATAAATTATGTTGTAATTTTTATTGAGCATTTTCTACGAAGAATATGTAAAATTCCTAATCATAAACTAATAGTAAATTGCGGTCAGGTAAAAAAACGTTAAAAATAATATAGATGAATTTAGTGTTTGAATTTGGAAAAAATAATGTTTAAAATTATAATTATGTTGATACTAAACTTATTTATTTTTTAAAATAAAGTAGGAATTATTAATATCAATTTCAAATTAGTATTTTTTGGCACATTATTTATGTTTACTTTCTTGAAATAAAAATAAACTTAGTAAAATAAATTTAATAAATTTTCATTTAACAATATAATCATTTTAATAATAACTGATTTTAATCACTTTCATCAAAAATGGATAAAACAAAAAACAAAATGATTATTTAATAAATATTAATTCTTTTTGGTTAATATATTGTAATATGAAATAAACTTAATAATTTATATATATATATATATATATATATATATATATATATATATATGTGGTGGCCCAAATGAAAGTGAAGAATAGTTAATGATAGTTAATAATAAATGTATGTCTAAACATTCAATCTCATATGGGTCAGCCTATATATGTTATAATTATTATTTTGTTGATCCATTTTCAATTATTTAATTATTTGATAGTAAAATGTATATTTAGGAATAAAATTAATTAATTAAAATGAATTATAATTGAAAATATTGTATGTAATATAATAAACTCAATGAAAAGATGTAAAACGAAATAGATTTATAACTCTTTTCATACTATTGCACTTGTATGTTTATTTATATATTTTTTCATAATTGCATTTAATTATTAGTACTGTGTAGTATAGTGAGCATGTGAATGTATGTATGCAAGTATGGATGTATGCATGTATTATGTATGTATGTATGTATGCATTTATGTATGTATGTAAGTATGTGTATATATATATATATATATATATATATATATATATATATATATATATATATATGAAATTGATTTATCGTCAGATTGTATCAATTTTCTAATAAAAATCAAGGAGAGATGTTGAGGTTGAAAAGTAAGCTTTTAGTATGCGTATTTTTTATTATACAATGTTAAAATAAATACTGTATTCTATCTTTTATTATTTGATAAGCTCACTCTTTTAATCGAATAACGAATAGTCGAAGTTTGAACGAGACGACGATACGTTCATCTCTCGTTATAAGTACACGAACGGCTTTTAGATATTGTCAAGGAGTATAACAATATTAGCCAGTATTCGTTTTTAGTATATAAGACCGAGTTACTTTGAGTTCTTCTGTTTATAGTATTTATCGTGACGCTGTGCGGTGGATTAGTCAATAAGTTAATTAACGTGAATATAGTGCGTGTATTACTGTTATATACATTTTTTTTATATAGCAAGGTCGTTAGCACGAAATCAAAATGCAAAAAGTTGACGTGAAACCTACACCCTTGACCCTCAAAGGGCCAAATAAATTTCATGAATCTATTATTGAAAGATATACGGTAATTTAATATTTAATTAAAATTTTTTTCTTGAGATATATAGAGTGTGATTGATTGCATTGTTGATTATTAATTTTAATTGTTTTAACTTGAAAAAAAATATGTTGAACATTATTTTATAATTGTAAATTAAACTATTCAATATTTCTCTAGAGTATTTATTTAATTCAAAATCAACTGCAAATTTATTTATTAAATATAAAAATTTATATATATATATATATACATTTTTTTAATGAAAATTACCTATGAAATAATTATCATTTTACTTGAACTTATATATAAATTTCTAAAAATAACGAAAATTGTTTCATAGTAAACCCTTTTTAATTAACACCATTAGCGAACAATTATTCAAGTGTGAAGCAATTATGTAAATTTTTAATTTTTTTTAATATTTAAAAAGACAAATAAAGCAGTTTAAAATATACAGAAAAATATAATTCTCTTTTTTATTTATTTTTTTATACAAACACATATACATATATACAAATTTGTATATAAAAATTATTTGAATGTTTAAAGAGATAAAATTGAAATTATTTATTTTCATACTTGTATATTAATTGTATTTTAATATTTACACCTAGTAAACACCATTTTTGTAATATTATTTTTAAGTTCTTTAATAGGTTGAGTATTAATCTATTTTAAAATAAAAATCAACTTGAAATCATTTGTAGCTAATTAAATTTATAATAATCCAATGTGAGTATTAGAATGAAATAAAAACTAAATAGTTTTAATTAATCAACTAATTTTGTGAAAAATGAAATACTATATCAGAAAAAGTACTGATATACTTAGAATGGCATTAAGTATAAATGAAATATATCTTATGCACATTTCAAATAAATCTGTTCAAAATTGTATCTAATTCAAATTTAACACACGCTACATAAGATGCACACACACACACACAATATATATATATATATATATATATATATATATATTTATATATAAATATATATATATATATATTATATATAAATATAAATATATAGAAATGATATATATATATATATATATATAAATATATTATTTCAAAAAAGATATTAAAATAATTGTTTTTTCAATTAGAAGAAACTGAATATAAAAATAGTTAACGTTATAATCTCATTTTAACAAATAATATTGTGTTCAGATTTGATTTTTAAAAAATAAGAGTATATATACTATATTTAAAATTAAGAATATTATTTTTGGAAAAGAATTGTACATTACTATTTATATTCTAATATATATATATATATATATATATATATATATATATATATATATATGCCTATTGCCTGTTACTCATTTAATAAAAAAGTTATTCATCTACACCGAAAATTTTGGTGTGTTTAATAATTATTTATTATTTTCTTCTTAACTAGTGCGTATTTGGGTAACCATGTTATCGTTCTCAGGGCACAAAATTAGAATATATATATATATATATATATATATATATATATAATATTAATAAACTTAGTAATTTAATAAATTCATAAGATCTTGTATCCTAAAGATGTTCCATCTTTAATAAAAAATAAATTATTTACAATGCCGCACAAATTCTGGATATTAAATTGCTGTTACTATAATTTATATATTGTAAATTTAACTTTTGTATTAAATGAAACTTAACTGCTCTTGTAAATAAAAAAATAATTAATTTTCAATAAACTTAGTATCTATTCCAATTTTTTAAAAACATATATTATTTTACTAACAACGTTAAAAATGCATCAATTATTAAGCTTACATCTTGTCCATACATTAAAATAGAATATAAGTTGAATTATACCAAATTATACATTTATTATACTTGGGGGTCCAAATACGACTGAAGGATTCAGACATACATTTACTTGATAACTGCTCTTTACTATCCTTCAGTCTCATCTGGGTTACTCTATATAACAAATGTAAAAATACGATATTATTAACATATAAACAACTACTTCAAAAACACTTTTAATATAATGTTTATAATATGAATGTCATGTATAATTAGGAAAGTAAATGTATTTATTTCAAAGTTCATGGAAAATGTTTGCCAATTATATAATAACAAGATAGCGATTTATAATAATCTATTTTAAACGATGAAATATTTTTATATACAATTAATGATGTATTAACTAAAATTGAAATTAAAAATTAGCATACAAGTTTTTGTATCAAGAAATATTTCTTTGTATATATATATATATATATATATATATATATATATATATATATATATATATATATATATATATACACTGCAAATTATAGTTCAATTGTATAAAGAGATTGATTTTCATAATTTCAAGGATTGAGATGAAATTATTATTCACAAACAGACACACACACACACACACATACTTACATACATACATACATACATACATATGTATATATATATATATATATATATATATATATATATATAATGTAAGCAAGTAGATATATCATAATGTTTTTTGTTACAGTTAGGCGATAAAATGACAGATCAACTAAACAATCTAAAAATGTCTTCCCCTCCCAGTACACCAACATCGCCAAATGCAATATGTACAGAAGAATATGAAATTGTTCCAATAAGTGTGGATGATACTGAACGAGCTATCCATTTCTTAAGAAAGTTTTTCTTTAGAGATGAACCTCTTAATGTGGAACAAGAATTACTTGAAACTGAAGATGCAACGTGTCAAGAACTGGAAGACTATTGTGCTAAATCTATCAAAGAGAATGTTTCGTTAATGGCTGTGTCAGCTTCAGGAAAATTGGTAAGTTTTTTTTATACATACACACATCATATATATATATATATATATATATATATATATATATATATATGGATAGATAGATAGATAGACAGATAATTATAATTATATTTGAGTAATAAAATTATTGTTTTAATTACATAGTAAGGTTATAATTTTGTAAAATTTGACCTGTATGTTGGATGATTAATTAATTAATATAAATGTAAATTAAATAAACTTTTATAATAATTGTACATTTTGTAAACATTTTTTTGTTCACTGAATATAAGAATATAAATTTTTTGAACAAACATACAAAGAATAAAAATAATCGATGAAATGTTTGTCGTAATGGTTAAAACAAGTTTATTATAAATAAAATAATCTTGAATATAATTACACATGAAATCATTTGAATCAGACACTAAATAAAAAACTACTACTGTCCAAATGATGTGTCACTACTAATCATTTCTACTTCACCTCCGTGCTTAACCTGTTGAAGTGTTTGTCTCGACTAAAAGATCAAAATTAATCACGAGACAAGATTATTATTTGATATTATTTATTTATTTTATTAGAAATATCCATTATAAAAACACAGATTTTTAATTTTACTTCAATATTTTTATTATTTATTTTAAATTCAGTATAACAAGTCAAAAACATTTAAAGTTTACTACCTAAGAGTAGTAATCAAAATAAACCGCACCTTTATAATGAATAAGTTTTTTTCATGACAAATAAAAACAACAAATAATATTTCTTAGAAAAAAGTAGAATTTTAAAATACCACAAACAACTGTATTCATTAGTTGAATGCCAATTATAATTGATTATAAAATAATTAATTAATTACCTCTAATTTTATTTGTTTTTATAAAGGATCATAATTAAAATGAAGTTGAAAAATTAACAATAAAATATATTCAAGTTTAGTTACATTCCATTCAAGTTAAAAATGAATTGTGCTAGATGTTGAATTTATGCATGTATATAATATGAAACAACTTTTTATATTATACGTACATAATGTTAAAATATGCCAAAAATAATCTTTTAAAAATTAAAACTTTCAAATTATAAATATGTAAATTATTATTTTTTATTTTTTTTATAATGACTTATTTACTACAATTGTTATTTTTAACAAATTCACAAAAATAGCATCAATTTTGTTCATATAAAATAATAATGTTATAAATTTTGATTTAAGAATGTAATTTATTAAAATACATTCGAAAGTCCTTTTCAAAAGGTGAGTAAAATGATATAAAAATAAATTCTAATCGTAATTAATAAAAAAATATATTATGATTTGTATCTAATGTTTGTTGCTAGTTTTATAATATTCAAATTTGAATTGAAAAAAAAATGATATTAAATTAATAATAATAAATTATAATTAATTTCTTTTTGTGTTTCTTTATATGTCATTCACTCTTTTCTGTAATTTTATTTATAAATTTACTTGGTTAATAATGTTTGAATTTCAAATAACAAATAATTATTTATTTAAATATCTACAATATAAAGAAATGCAGCAAGTAATTTTATTGAATATGTTGTTTTGGGTTAAAATAAGTGTTTTATATATATATATATATATATATATATATATATATATATATATATAAGGAGAGAGAAAGAGAGAGATAGAGTATGACAACATATAATAAGAAGCATTTTATTAATAGTTAAAAAGAATAATATTATCGTATTCACACAGTTAGTTTACTTATGATAAATTGAAGTATATGATAAATGATAAAATTCTTAAACTAACATAATCGAATTCAAAGTTATTAATTATGACAAAAATTTAGAAATATAAATTTAATATCAGAAAATGTATCAAAAATAATAATCAAACTGTAGTGTTTATTTCGATTTTATTTAATAAAAATATTGCATTATTTCAATAATAACAAATCATTTTAAATATAATTTTTTTAATTTATTATAAGTATTGTAATTAAACATATTATTATACAGCAAAAAAGTAATAACTGCCTAATAAAAACTTTTAATAAAAACATGTAACAATTAATTAATAGCTACTCAAAGTGTGAAACATAATGACTAGAGAAAATGAAATAACGAAAAAGATTAAATTAATTTGATTATTATTCTGAAACTAATCAAAAATTACGTTTTAACGCTTCTTAATTTCTTCAAACACAAATTATGATAGTATAATTTTAATTAAATTAAAAACCTGGTCTTATTATTTCCATATTTAAAATAAATGTCATACAGATAAATACTGCGATGTATTTTATGTTCAGAAAAATATTCTCTCTCTTTATTTCTCTCTCTCTCTCTCTCTCTATATATATATATTATTCTATAAACTATTTATTAAAATATCTTTCCATTTAAAAAAGTATAGTACTCCGCTTACTCTATCGAGATGATATGAAAATTTAATTTCCAAAGTTTTCCGAGAATTTCCAAAGTACAAATTTTATGAAATATTAAAATTAACAAAATATGGAAAAAGATAGATTTTTAGGCAGATTTTTCAGGCAAAATAAATTTTAATTGTATTTCTATCATATATACGAGTATATATATATATATATATATATATATATATATATATATATATATATATATATACGAGTATATATATATATATATATATATATATATATATATACACGAGGGTGGTTTGATAAGTATGGTAAAAAAGTAAGAAAAACTAAATTGAAAAAAATTATTAAATTAATTAATTAATTAAATTAAACAATAAATAAATTTACTGTACTTATCAAACGACCCTCGTATATATAATAAACATCGTCTACATAGAAGCATTAACATAGCTTGTTAAACGTTTTATTTTTTAAAATTTATTGGACTTGTTAAATATAAGTAAATTCGGGGGTCGACGAGCGAAACGAGATGAGTGCGGATACTCCTGATTATAAAAAAAATAAAATCGATTAAATTTCGTCGCGTCAAGGAATTACATATTTAAAGATTATGGAAAGTTTAAATTTTCGTTTCAATGATTACCAACTAAACATTTTTTTATAAAATTTGAATATTAATTTCCCTTTTTTTGCTAAAAATATGAAGAATGTAATAACATATAATATTATATATTTGAAGAGATGTCATGAAATAATATTCTTTATTTTTTCTATTATATACACGTTAAATATAAATTTAATGCATACACATATTTAACACATTTTAGTATTAATTTATGTATAATAAGGTATTTATTATAAACATATATCGAAATAATTGAAATCATAATAGTAAAGAAAAATGATACAACGCAATAATTATTTGATATTTTCTATATGTGTTCGGTAGTTTAATCGAATGATAACATGATGTTATAAAACAGACAAATACCTCTTATCTTAACTAGCTAGGCAATTGATTTTTTTAATAAATGGTTAACCTAGATAAGTTTAAACGACACCTGGAAAAAATTAAGAGACTGCAAAATTATTGGAAAAAATAATATGAAGGCTTTTTAATATAGTTCTGAGAGTAATATATTAATATCAAGAAACGATCTTTTTAAAATCCCAATTCGACTTTTTCTTAAATTAAAGAAGCACTTATAGACTATATTTGAAATTGATAAAGACGTCTAAGGTCAGGTGGAACGACAGCTACGTCTACGTACAATATATTTTTATCCACGGGACTTTGACTTTTTGAACTACTTCTACGATGTAACAAAATAATAAAATAGACTGAATACGAATATAGATTAAATTTAAATATATGTAATTTAGTGAATATATATTTTTTTCTTACTTAGATTGTATATTTCAATTTCTTGATTATTTTAGTATCACAAAAGATTTTTACACATAAATCAATTATTTTTTAAAAAAAAATTCTTGTTAGTTAATGAATAAGGTACGTGATTTTTCATTTCACACATACTTTTTTCATTGAGACAAAATTATATAGGGTCATTCAAATGTGACGCCTAGATTTGTGTTTTATTAAAAAGAAATTAAACACATGTTTCCCTATACACACTTTTCTTTTTAATAAAACACAAATCTAGGCGTTACATTTAGATGATCTTATATATATATATATATATATATATATATATATATATATATATATATATATATATAAATAGTACAGAAAATGACATTTATAATTTCAATGATGTAGTTATATACATCTTATATATATTTTATAGTCTACGCAGATAGATTGTTGTAAAGTTGCCAAATATATTTTCAACGTCCAAAAATCCAAATGAAAGTAAAAACACAAACATAAGCTTTAAAAATATTTTTAATTTTCTTGATTATTCAATAAAAACAACATCCTTAATCAAATTAAACTATACTTTTATGTTGATTAAACAATAACAAAGATTATTTTCATAGGAACAATAATTGAAATATTTAAAATAATATCATTATTTTGAATTGGTGTACATGTAACTAAAGATACTAATATATAATTTATAGAAAAATAACATTAAACAAATTAATACCTTTAAGTGTTTATGTACTATAAACGAATGAAAATTATCAGTTAAAAATAAAATAAGTGTTATTTAAAACATTAAATATGACTTCATGCTTTATTAATATGGATTATTTTAAATTATGCCATAATAAAATGAACCTGAACGTGAATATATAGGAAATTAAATGTCAAATATATAAATATTAAAAAAAAAACACAATATGTAAAATTAAATAATAATATCAATCTTTACATCTTACATTCACTTTCACGAGCAAGTTTTATTTAATATTTTTTATCTTCAAGATATGTATCAAATTGTAAAAAAATTTTGCAATATCTTTTCGTATATAATTTATGCATACAATGTAATGAAGTAAATAAATTATTTTATTTAAATTGATTATATTTGTACTATAATAAGTCATAGTTTCCAACGAAAAACTATTGAAATTTAATTATAGACTGTTTAAAATAATGACTCAGTTTATATAATGTTACATTTTATTGGAAACTTGTTTCTTTTAAAGAATATATATATATATATATATATATATATATAATTTATTATATATATGTACATTATATACACACATACACATACATATAGAATATTTCTTTTTCAGGTGGGTGTATGCATTAATGGAACAAGTTCACCTGACGGATGTGTTGATGACAATAATGACGATATAGAACAGTGTGACAATCGCAAGTTTCGTAAAATATTACAATTATTGCAAACAGTTGATAAACAAGCAGATGTATTTGGAAGATTTCCAGATGTGAAGAGTGTTATTGATGTCAAGATTCTAAGCGTTGACGGTGCGTGGCGAGGGCGAGGTATAGCGAAAACACTTATGGACCGTACTAGGTAATTTATTCAAATATTTCTTTTTACATATAAGAACAAAAAAAAAATTTACTGATTCGGTGTTTAACTAAATGATTTTTTATATAATTCATAAGCGTCTACATAGACAAGTATAAAAAAATTATTTATTTATATATAATATATATATATATATATATATATATATATATATATATATATATATATATATATATATATATATATATATATATATATATATATATATATATATATATATATATATATATATATATATATATATATATATATATATATATATATATATATAGGATCATCCAAATGTGACGCTTAGATTTGATTAGGCCTATATAATAAAATGTATTTAATACATTTTAAGATCACAAAAATATTTCATGTCAAAATTATATATTGTAGATTCATATATATTTATAATAAAAAAATCAATAATTATATATGACTTGTAGAAATCAATTATTAAATAACAAAATCATTCCTTTTAAAATACTTCGTATTAAATTTTAACTGTATACTTAGCAATATGAATGTAAATTTTCATTCATACTTATACGTATATATATATATATATATATATTGTGTATGATAAGATGAAATATAAAATATAAATATTAAATCTAAATTTTCATACACTTTCTAATAATGAGTCATTAAAAGATGTGTACATTCCTAGATATTTCAACGCGTTAGAAACTCAACGCGAATTAAAAAATGTTTCTGATTCTTTGAATAATTTATAATTAAATTTGAACTTCAAACCAGTTATGAGTCGATATAAATGAACTATTACTTATGAATGAAATTCTATACAAGTGATTATCTTATAGTTGGTTGAAATTTTTCTAGTCAAGACTGCTTTTAGCAGTAAATCATTAAATGATTTCTTAGTAAAAATTATTTAATATAAATTACTGATTAATTATATTAATATATATATATATATATATATATATATATATATATATATATATGTCCAAATATTTGTAAAACCCAAATTTTAGTATTGAGTTTTTACTAAGAAAAACTTATACAATTTCAATATTTAGTATATGATTTCTTTTTAAAACCACGAACATTTTTCCATGTTATTATTTGGTGAATTCTTTATTAATTTATAATTAATTCATGTTTATTACTTTTCATCCATAAAAAATTATTTATTCCTAGATTTAATAAAATATTTTTATGACTCATGTAATACTTCAAGTATAATACATAATAGTAAATATAAAAACATATAAAATTTTATATAATTTGGAAAGGTTATTCGCTAAACTCTTTTGAAACTTTTTAAAAAGTATTTGGTATTAATGAATTTATCTAAATTAATATATTATCTAATTTATTTAGAGTATTAGCTGTCTTTTTTAACAATGCATATAATAGAAATTTTTATTATTACAAATATTGTGTATATTACCAATACTCTTGTTTAAAATTAAAATTTTATTTAATATTACGGTTTTAAAATATAAAAGTTGACTAAATTATATATTTAGATTAATATTATGACATTATGAAAAAATATTATATTTTTATATGTATATATATATATATATATATATAATATATATATATAATTTTTAAATTATGTTTTTGTTTAATTTTATTAATATAATATTTTAACTTCATTTTAATAAACATTTCTAATATGTGTCCATTTTTGATTTTATACCAATTCTATATTTACAAAAAATCAGAATAATTATTTTAATTTCGTTTAGTTTTATTCAGTGATTATGTATTTGTCTCATCTTTAAATTCATATGATTTAATATTTTTATTACCTGTAAATATTTTTCTAATTGATATTTACATTTAATTAAAAGTTGTTCAAGCGATATTTTTAATATATAAATTTGTTTACTTTGCAGTAATAACTTTTGTTTTAATCATAAGTTTAATACAATTGAATATTATTTTTTAAATTTACTGGCGATATTTTAATTTTATATATATATATATATATATATATATACTCGTCTTTCAATTTACGCGGGACTTTTTTTACGCGAGTTTTTTTTACGCGGCACTTTTTATACGCGGTCAGATAGATTTCATTTTATATATTTTTTTCATGGAATTTATTATATATCAGAGTGACGCAAATTCTTACTTGAACGTATAAAAGCACGATATAAATATATAAAAGGTTGATTGTTTTGAATTACAGTATCGATAGTGACACTGAATAAAATTTATCTACTTTTGTTTTCTAAAACGTCATTATTTTTTTATTAAGCACATATTTATGTGAAATAAATATGTATTTCTACAACTTTACTAGCTTTTATTTCCAATATTTTTTTCTATTGTACTGACAGACTCAATTTACGCGATTTTCATTCGCGTAAAACAATCCACGTGGAACGGATACTTTGCGTAAATTGAGGGACTGGTGTATGTATGTATATATATATATATATATATATATATATATATATATATATATATATATATATGTATGTATATATATATATATATATATATATATATATATATATATATATATATATATATATATATATATATATATATATATATATATATATATATATATATATATATATATATATCTATATATATATATATATACGTATAACGAATTTTGTAATATGGTGCTCTGATTTTAGTGGCAAGATCATACAAATTTGCATCAATTTATAAATAAATAAAGTGAACAATAAATAATTATTGAACACTTTTATAATACTTTGTGGTGTTAGGTTTTATACAGTATATTTGTATGAAAATATAACGTATTCACTATTTGTTTTTTACATATACTTATTTTTTTAATATTTATTATACCAGAATAATGTTAGACAATTTCATTTCTATATTTATATATATATTTATATATATATATATATATATATATATATATATATATATATATGCAAGTATTTAAAATTGGTGTGTGCTTGTGTAAATATTCTAAATAAGTTAAAAATAGAATTACAAAAATGTGCCACTTTTTACTTGATTCAATATTTTGAATTAAAATTGTTGTTTTAGAGATCTTGCTCGAGAAATGGGATTCACAATGGTTCGTGTGGACTGCACAAGTCATTATTCAGCTCGTGCAGTTGCTAGATTAGGATTTGATTGTGTGTACACGCTTAAGTATGCAGATTATCAACTTGACGGTAGACCTGTATTTACACCTGAATATCCACATACTGAAGTTAAAGTATATGTTCAAAGGGTTGATTAAAACTATAGTTACAATTATGATATTTGTAGATAATTTTGAAAGAACTAGTTTGTCACTACAACAATATATCCGGAACAAATTAAGAATGCTGACGCACACAAGTTGATGTAGTTAAAACAGCAGTTGTTAAATGTATTTTCTAATCTATGAATTGGTTATGATGGATTGAAATTAATACTTTCTACTATCAAAAATAAAAGTAAAATTGCTTTTCTTTTTATTTATTTTAATTATTATGAAACATTAGAATAAACAGTATTCAAAATATATAGTAAAGTATATTTTATTTGTTATATTTTTATTCCAAAGGCAAAATATTAGTTTATGCTCAAAAATATAATATTTTTATATGTACTTTTTTTTACCAGATGAAAAATTTATTTTTATAATATAACGAGGACCACAAATAGACTACTTATTTTTTATTACAAAACGTGATTTAGAATATTACTTTTTTCAAAAACTTACAATTGATCGAATGTGTTATAATATATAGTATTTTAATACAATACTTACATCTAAAATAAACCTTTATATTACAATAAGAGAAAATATATCAGTATTTATTTACATTGAGGTGTTTATTATTAAATGCAGTTAGACAAAAACTAAAAACCTACATAAATTATAATGATATGTTAGTTAAGCTGCAACTGAAATTAGAATAACTTTTAATTCATAATTGTTTTACTGAGTTATGTAAAATATTTTTATTTTTAATTTACAGATGAAATGTAAAATATTTATTTTTAATTTATTAACGTGGCTTAACCTTTTCATTTATTTACAAAATTAACATGTTCTTAACTTGTATCAAATAAGAACTCAACCGTACAAGAGTCATAATTATTGTTAACATGTGTAAGATTAATAATAAATGTAACTGTCAATGTTACAGTTGTACAAATGCAGTTAAATAATGCATGATATAATTATTAAAATTTCGTACATATATATATATATATATATATATATATATATATATATATATATATATATATATATATATATATAAAGATAAAAAATATTATCTTCCATTATAATTTTTTTTTTGATGTTTATTTAATATTTCAATTGAATTTAAAATTTATGTACTATTTTTATTCACATACAAAACATATTTGATGAAAAATTTCTATGATATTAAGTTTAAAAGTTTGATTAAAATGTATTCATTTAACAATTCTCTTATTTATTAAGTAATCGATTGCTTTGTTTTTTCTAGCATTTCAACGTTGTAAACACTGGATTTGTACATAGTTCATAGAGTTATTTTATGTTTTCTGTTATATTTAACTATAAACTTACAATGATTTGTAAATGTCATTTTATATGTGATAGCTATTAATATTCAGAACTGCACTTTAAGAATAAAACTCACTTTAAATGAAATGCATTACGTATTTGTTACAAAATATATTAATGTGTATTTTATATGGAATACAAAAATTTAAATGCATTCTTACTTAAAGACAATAATAATATTAAATTAAACCTCAGGTTTGAGCATATTATAAATTCAAAATATTTGAAATAAAGTTGGTATATATATATATATATATATATATATATATAATTTAAAAACAACATAAATATTGATTTATATAAATAATTGTTTTTTATTTAAATTTTGTGCATTTAAAATATAATAAATGTTTGAGGGAATTATTACTTATTAAATGTTCATATCACTTTCTATATATTATTAATACGAAAAAACCCATTTTAATGAATACTTCTGATAATGGGAAGCTACTTTTTAACATAATTAATTAAGTATATTTACGATTGAATAAATTTGATTTCAAAACCGTGTCTATTAATCTATTTTTTAAAAATATTTACAATAATGAATAAAACAAATAGTTTAATCAGCGAGTAGTTACAAAATTAATTTTTAATATTTACTTAATGTTTAGTCAAATTTAAGATTCGATAACCGATTAAAATATTTGTATTACCAAAAAAATATAATCAATTATTTAAATTATATATATATATATATATATATATATATATATATATATATGTAATTATACCCTTGAAATAAAATTTTAATTGAAATATAAAAACAAACAATATAATTTAAAATTAATAATAAATCCTCTATTATAAATAAATAATATGGGATTATAATTCTTAAATGGCAGTTTTATTTAAATTAATTCACGTATTAAAAACATAAATATGTGATGTTGAATAGATTTACCAAAAGAAAAAATGTATGTTATGAATATAATACAATAAGATAAATATAGTATCTATATTTAACTTGTAAGAAATATCTTTAACATTTGTTCTGTATTCAAAACAAATGAGATGTGTAATAAAAATTGTGATACAACAACAAGTTATAATAAATTTTAAATTTTATTTCAGAATATATATATATATATATATATATATATATATATATATATATATATATATATATATATATACACCTTACAGGCTTCATCACCATTATTCATTATAAGTTTACAAAAAAAATCATTTAAACTTTTTTGGTAATTAATAACTTATTTCCAGAAAAAGTACTTGATACATATTTCAAAATCCTTACTTACATTATATATCAAATACAATATTTTTACATTAGTATAAAAAAATAATGTGAAAAAATATTTATTTTGTTATACTATTCTGTTGTAGGAAATGTAACTATTGTACTAAATATTAGAGATTTAAATGTTCTAATAAAAAATATACACATTTGTATATTTATTCCTTTATTATGAAAGTTAAAAGTATTTGTAATATAATTTCAGTGATATAGGTATAAAATATTTAAGAATATTTTATTGTCTTACGATATTTTATGAAAGAATTCAAAGCGGAAAGTGTTAGATTACAAAGGTATTTATTACAAAACAGTAAGTATTCAGATAAATTTGCGAATAAATAGATTGATTTTTTAATATAGCCATCGACTATAAATATAAAAAAATAAAAATTTACGTTGTAAATAAATAGATATAAAGATATTATCAAAAATTAATAACATACATGTAGATAGCGTTTATTATAAATATAATAACTAGCAAATGGTTATGTTTAAATAATAAGGAAATGAGAAAAATTTTATTATTTACATATTTTAATATTTACATTTTTATATAACTTATCTAAATATCACATTTTATTTTTAAATAAACCCAGAAGTCTATATATTATCTATCGAATAACTTCTTCGAAAGGAAACATTTATCTTAAATAGTTAATCATTTACGCACAAAAATGTGCTTATAAACAATACGAGTGACCTCGTTTTAAATTATTTATTTAGATCCTGAAAAATAATACTTTTCGATTTTTTATATTCGTTGAAAAAAATTTGTATATAAAAGATTACCTTCAATTATTTAATTGACCTTGAGTTAAATATTTTTATTTCCTTTGTGACTATAATAATCCATGCGGTATTAGTGACAAGAATATAATACGTTTTTCTTAATGAGTAAGATTCAAAGCAATTTTCCATTTAATAGATTAAATTAAAATAATGTAAAAACAACTGTTAATTTCTAATAATTTATATCCATATGCTTCTTTACAGTATGAATCAATGTAATAAAATGTGTTTTATGACTATTTCTATTTGTCAAACCTTTACTCATTATAATATATATATATATATATATATATATATATATATACACATTGAAGGAATATAACAATTTTTACCGCATAATTGTTACCTATGTTTTATGCATATTACATATATTAGATAAGTTTCAAATGGAATTTCAATATATAAAAATGTATTTATTTTAATCTAATTGCATCTTTAATTAATTAAATTATGAAGATATTTTTAAACTCTGTTACATTTATAATTTTTGTCTATTCTATTTCAATTTTTATCTATTCCACCTGTACATTAACATATAAATAAACATAAATTTATTTAAATATAAATTTACTTTTTTAATAGAAAGAGATTCGTAAATATAATTGAAAAATGTATATATATTGGGTAAAATGTATACAGAAATTATTCGTTCGTTAAACAATTAAACATTAGAAAATGCTATTTACAAAAACTGATGTTTAGAATCGTATACTCATATCTACAACTGCTTTTAAAAAATTCAGATTAATTTAATTTTAGAATTGTAAACTTAGGCGTACGAAATTGATTAAACGTTGATAAGCAAATTAAAGATAATATTTAAACTAGAAATAATTGATTAAAATGTATATGTACTAAACACAATTAAAAATAATAATTTTTTACTAAGGGTGATCAGTAAGTATGCATAATGTTAATGTAATTTTGTTCAGTGTACATTTCGTATTTTTATGCTCAATGGCTTTTTTAAAAATGTATTTTTTATATAAAATTATTTTTTAGTTTAAAAGATAATAATTGTTTAATTTATACTAATTAAATATTCAATTATTAGTAAATGTATTATATTAATACAAATGTTCAATATTTGAAATTAATTATAAGTATTTAAAGGATTAAAAAGTGAATTAAATAATATATAAAATGATATATAATAGAGATATATCAAATAAATATCTATTAATCTGAACCTTTTAATTGAAATTTATAATGAAAGAACATTTGCATAATCTGGCATTAAACTAAATCGCTTTAAAAATAAATCATCTAAAATTTTAGATCAGAAACTTCGGTTTCAAAATCGCTCGAGATAATATTAAATTTTTCCTCAATTTAATGAAGACTTTTCTTCATTATGTATTTAAATAATTTAATAAATGTACCTTGCATATATAAAAATAAACAGAACTAAAGGATTAAATCCAGAAAAAAATTATGTAGATCATACAATATTATTAAAGTAACTCGTGATTAAAAATCGTTATTGTTATTAATAATAATATTAAATAAATAAGATAATAGCAATACTTAATTTTCCTTTTTATTAATTTTTAATACTATATATATATATATATATATATATATATATATATATATATATATATATATATATATAATAAATGAAAAATATAATTATTAATTAATTAATCATAATAATTCAAAGTGAATATAATTGTTTTAATTAATAAAAATAATTTTTACACTTTTATAATTTTATTCAAAATGTATCTTTTTTATACATAGAAACAAACATACATATATGTGTATGCACACACACACACACACACACATAAATATATATATATATATATATATATATATATATATACAATTTACAATCATTTATTTTAATCCATTCTTGATATTTTGTAAGTTAATTAAGTGATATTTTTAAGTAACGTTGTTTACGTACTTTTATTTTAGTTAGTATATTTTTGTTATGTACAATAATATATATATATATATATATATATATATATATATATATATATATATATATATATACATACATATATTTCATACTTAATTACAATTGTTTGAATTATAATGTATTAATAACTGAATCATACAAAAAGGCCAATTTTCTCTTTCAAAATGTAAATCAGGAAAGGCGTCGAGGTTATCCACCATAGCTTTCAACCTGTTTATTTTTTTCCCTGCATATTATATTGTTGATTGAACTACTTTATTCTATCTTTTACTATTTAACATTCTCTCGCTTTTAAGTATATTATTAAAATATAGCATTTAATAAAGGCAAACAACAAGCATCTCTACGTCACAAATTTATATACACGGTCATAACAAAATCTAACGTAATAATGGATGTGAATCGGTTTATGTTTCAGCAGTATATAAGACGTTAACTATTCAAGTTTGTTCGTTTTAAACGTGGAGCTGTGAAGTAGCGAAGCACAGACTCAAACGTGAATATAGTTTGTGATTTTTTTTACTTTTTATTGAGTTCATTGCCAATCTGTAAAAATGCAAAAAATAGAACTAAACCCAATTCTTACTATTAAAGAATCTAATAAATTTAGTGATCAATTAACAGAAAGATACACGGTAATATAAAATATTTTTATTTTATATTTAATAATAATTTATTTATATATGAATAAAATTTCAAATTCAAATAAATGAATGTGTTAATTAAATGATTGATTATTAATTTTGTTCTATAAGATCTGTAGTTTATTATTTATAATAAAATAACTACAAATATCTATAGTAATTATTGTGTTTACAACAAAGTTTAATTGTGAAAAATAATAACTTAAATTATTTATTTATTTACCCTTAATAACATTTGTAATGAAAATGATTATAAAAAAAATTTTTTTGGTCTATTTATACAAAATATTTTGTACAAAGATATTTTTACAAAACAAAAAAGATGATTTTTTTAAAAAAAATTACGTATATAATTTATTTTTATTTTCATAAATGTTTAATTTATTTATATAAATTTTATTTTGTTAAGATTTTAATAATTTAATATATTATCGAAACAATCTTTAAATTATATATTAAATAAGAATGAAAATTAATAAAAAATATTGTTTTCAATTTTCTAGAAATACATAAATTATATATATATATATATATATATATGCTTTAAAAAAACTTATCACTTAAAATAAAATTTAGTTTTTATAATTTAAAAAGTGATGTTTATAATTAAACTTAACAAATAAGAGATAATATATGTGTATATTAGAAATGAAAATAAATTCAAATATGGAATTTTTTTGTCTAAATAAACATTGTTTCATTAGATTATAATCATTATTCTTAATATTACTATTCACAGATAAACACTTTATCAGAACAAATTAATAGTATAACAATTTCACCTAAATCCGCTACACCTTTGTTATCGAATCAAGAAGGATATTATATTGTTCCAATAAGAGTTAATGACACGAAACCAGTAATTCGTTTCCTGAGAGAATTTTTCTTTCGTGATGAACCTCTTAATGTGGAACAAAAGTTACTTGAAAATGAAGATTCAACTTGTCAAGAACTTGAAGAATATTGCGAAAAATGTATAAAAGACAATGTATCTATTATGGCTAAATCAGCAACAGGCAAACTTGTAAGTAACATACATTTGCGTATGTGTATATATATATATATATATATATATATATATATATATATATATATATATACACTAAATAAATATGATAATTACAATTTTAAATTTCAAAACTGTTTTTATGAAAATAATGAAGTTTTAATGTGAAAAACGTTTAAACACATTAAATAAGAATTTTTGGTTCCTACACATATGATGGTTATTCACTAGCTTTCATAGTAAATAATAAGTTTTTTTGAATGAAATGAATAAATTGTTTGTTTTTTTTCATTCATACTTAGATTTATTCATTCTTTTTCTTTTCTTAACATTATTATTTAGTAACTATAGATAAATCATTAAATTATTAATAAACCTGTAAAAATTGAGAAATATTTTTCTTTATATTTTTGTTTGATAATATTTAGAAAAATGTTGTGTATTATTATAATTGCATATACTATATACATATTTTTTAATAACAATTAATATATACATTAATAAATGAAAACATCTAAGAAATAACTTTTTTTATCTAAATATATTTTTCTTATTAATTTTAATTTAATAAATTAATTCATTTACAATTTTTCAATTTCATATATATATATATATATATATATATATATATAAATATATATGACCGTATATGTTTGTCTTAAGATTGGAGTATGTATTAACGGAACTAGTTCTCCTAATAACTGTACTGATGATGATGATGATGATGATGACGACATTGAAAAATGTGAAAATCCGAAATTTCGTAAAATTTTACGATTATTACAAATGGTAGATAATAAAGCGAACGTATTTGGAAAATTTCCGGACGTAAAAAATGTTCTTGAGGTGAAAATTTTAAGTGTTGATGGAGCCTGGAGAGGACGAGGGATTGCTAAGGCACTTACAGATCGTGCAAGGTAATATATTTACATAATGATCTATCAAAACTATTTTAACTTTGTATTTTCTTTTATAATTACTGTTAAAATGTCAATATATATATATATATATATATATATATATATATATATATATATATATATATATATGTATGTATGTATGCATGATATGTAAATATATATGCAGATATTACTAGTTGTCTATATATATAATGATAATAATTATAAATAAATTTTAAATTTATAATTTAAATATTACAAAACTAAAAGTTCATTAGGTCATCAATTTTACAACCATTAGAAATAAAATGTATTCTAATGTTATGTGTAAATATGTAAATATAATGACAATAATTTTGAAGCTAAATATTTGCGAATTTTTGTGAATTTTTAATAAAAAAAATATTTATTAATTTTATTCAGAATTTAATTTGAAGATTGTATAGTATTTTTATCATTCCTTAAATATTCATATTTAGATGAAAGATCTATAACAGACAGTATATAAATATTTCTCGAGACAATTATTAATCAGCAATTTGTTTGTTTTAAATGGAAATTAGTAGTTATTTATTATCAAAATACAAATATAAATAGAGACACAGATATCAACACATACATCCGAAATATATATATATATATATATATATATATATATATATATATATATATATATATATGCACATGCATGCCTGAAATTAAATATATGTTCGTATTTATTAAGATTTCATGAACTCGCTGTCCTTGATTTGTGACAAAAACTTGACTCGGACAAAACTAATCTTTCATATTATGCATGTATCTGTGTATGTGTGGATATATATATATATATATATATATATATATATATATATATATATAATTATATATATATATAATTAAAATAATTATTTCGTATACTTTTAAAAAAAATCAAATTAAAGATATCGAACTAATAGCTTTAAAACTTGTTTTATTTATTTTATACGTATATTTTATTCAATTAATGTTTTCTAGTCAGTTATTTATACTATAGGAGTTTAATGTAACCTGAAATTATTATTAATTACCATTTTTACTTTTTTTTTAAAAAAAAGGAAATTTTAAGTTAATTACTTATGTACATACATCATTTATAATGTAATAATTATAAACGATAATTATTTTAATGAGTGATTAATTTTTGTTTGTTAAAAGTATTGATCGATTAATAATTGAACATGTAAATAATTTAAGATATATTAAGAATAATTAAATATAAAAATTATAAAAACTAATTAAGTTTTTAAATCCTATGTAAAATGATTATACAAATATTATATATATATATATATATATATATATATATATATATATATATATATATATATAATTATTCATTTGATTACATATATTTTCTTCCATTCTGTTAAAGCTTACAATAAATATATTGTTTCTTGGAATTCATTTAACTTTTTCTATTTATAATAAATCTAGTAATTACTTATAATATGACTAGTAATGAGACAGGTTACTGATATTAATATTCTTTTGAAATTTTGAATAATTTTTTTTCGTTACTGTAATTTTTTTTATATAAAAATTGTGATTTATGTTATCCATTTTTCAATAATAATTTTATTTTAATTTATTATATACATATATTTTTTCGTGTCATCGCACTTTTTCCAGATTTATTATAATATTTATATTTAATTACAAATATTAATGTAACAATTTTTACTTACAGAGATTTTGCTAGAGAATTAGGTTTTACAATGGTACGTGTCGATTGTACAAGTCATTTTTCAGCTCGTGCAGTTGCCAGGTTGGGATTCGACTGTATATACACACTTAAATATGAAGATTATCAAATTGATGGCAGACCTGTATTTATGCCTGAACTTCCGCATACGGAAGTGAAAGTATATGTACAAAGGGTTGATTGAAATTATTTTTTTATTCGTTTTCAATATTTCAAAATGTTTAATTTTCTTTGAATATAAAATATATTCAGAATGAATTTTTATTATTTAAATATGAGAGAAATATGATTTTTTAATATTTAAAATGCAGGAAATATTTCAGACCATATATGATTGAAGAATTGTTTTTATATCGTTTATTAAAAGTACTGAATGTTTGTAATATGTATTTAATAAAATTAAAAAAAATATGAAAAGAAATATTTTTACTTTTGTTTATATATACAAAGGTTTTATTCTTTTTGCCGAATAAAATAAGATGAAGCCAAAAAAAAGTTTATTTCAGATATAGTTATAGAATATTGACTTATTTTTATATGATTTTAAAGGAAATCACAACAAATCAATCTAATTTAATAATTTCATGAAAACAGTATATTTTTACAGTGATTTTTTAATTAAAGGCGTTCTTAATTCTTTATTAATTGTGTTATGAAACAAATTAATTTTTTTATCAAACTCTAATAGAAAAATATTTTTACACTTAATAAATTATAAATGGTATTTATTACATAAAATTATAATACACACTATTCAAATATAACTTTTCAGTTAAAAACCTGACAAGAAATTGAGTACAATGAGTGTTTCTCTTGATACAATACATTCATTATTTTTTTTTTAAAAAAAAACATGATTTTTTTAGAAAGTGGTATTATAATTATAAAAATATTCTATGTTATTCAAAATAAGTTAATAAACAAAAGTTAGAAAATAATATCTAAAAAAAATATTAAATTGACATAGTCAATTTAAACTTTTTTAATACATAATAATAATAAAACTAAACTGAGTTAGGAATATAAAATTAAATTACTAAATAAATATGTAGTACTTACATTTTCCCGTTATGAAAAGATTAATTAAAATTTCATTTTCAAACTGTTAAAAATTGAAGAAATAAAATTAGTTTAAAATTTAACTTATTTAAAATAAAAATAGGTTATATTTAAGAAAGTTCATTTTTGAAAATTCACTAGTATCACACTAAGTTGCTGTTACATTTTCCTACTTTTTCTAATTAAATTATATTTCTGTTCTTTTTTATTTCTTTATTTTTATAACTAATGGATTGAAAAAAACAAAGAGGTTCTAATGATGATGACATTGCCATCGAAATGTGCATTAACCAATTGTTGTTATAAACAACAAAATGAATAAGTGATTATTGAACACTATAAAAATTGTGGTGTTGGGGTGAAAATTCATTTGCATTAAATATAAAACATCACTTAGCCAATTAAAAATCATTAAGAATTGTAAGAACTTAAAAAGTAATATTCAACTAAATAATTAATATAAATTAATTAATTATTAGAATTGAATAATAAATAAATTAAATTAAACATGAAATAAATACAATTTTATAAAAATACTATATTATACTTTTTACATATAATTGATTAAATTGGTTTAAACTTTTCTATTATACATAATTATTTTTATTACAAAATATATCTTTTTACACTATTAATTTTCAAAATTGGAATCATAAGTGATGGTAATTGTCAATCATTTTCTTTATTATGAATATTTCTTTCCAGTTTTTGTTTTAATATTTCCAATTGCATTCTATTTCCATTTTTTTGAGCTTTTTCACGCAATGCTAGATGTATAGCACTGTTCTTTTCTGATAATTCATTTAATTTATCTCTTTTAAAAGTTGTAGAATTTCTAAAATACAGTTTAAAAACTTAGTTTGTATATATGTAAATATGTATATATATATATATATATATATATATATATATATATATATATATATATATATTCATACAGTACTGAATAAAACTATTGACACAGTTAAGTAGTTAGAAAATTATAATGTCTATCTACATAAAGAAAACTATTAATGTTTTTTATAAATCACAGAGAATACATTATTTGTTTACATTATAATATCACCAAAATCTTACCTTTAAAAGCAATAATAGTGGCTGTATAAATAAAAATCTATTACATTACAAATAATTAAATGAACAATTGTATTGGCACACGTGTACATTTGTTTATAAACTACCTGTTAACGAGTTTATCTCTACTATACATTGATATTAGGTGGTTTCCAGAAGTTCCTTTAATACTTACAATTGTATTTCGATAAATAAGGTATTGAAAATAGTGTTATTCTTATTTGAAATTCAGCCAAAATGTTTGAAGTGAAAGAAACTACAACTGAAGAGTGATAAATAATATTAAATTTAATTAAACAAAATAAATCTCACTCAGAAATAGCAAAAATTATTAATAGAAGTTGTTTCACCCTTAGAAGTATTGTTAAGTAATTTTATGGGCAAGAAAACCTACAAAGTGACAAGAAGCGGTCGACCATTGAAGCTGTCTGATAAAGAACGATGTAAAATCATCTGTATTGTAAAATTGAATCCCCAAATTACATTTTTCAAGATAGCAGAATATCTATTAGATCATTATAAAAAAGAAGTACATTCAATAACAATATACAGAGTTTTTAGAAATGATGGTTATAGTTAAAGAACTGCAAGAATAAAATTGTACATTGATAAGGAAAATAGAAAAAAAGATTATTATTTGCAAAAGAATATATTAATAAGGATAACGAGTTTTGGGCCAAAGTATTATTCTTTGATGAAAGCAAATTTAATATCTTTTAATTGGATGGTACAATTAAGGTATGGCACAAGTCCAACACTGAATTAGAGGAAAAGAATTTGCATGCAACATTTAAATATAGGGTTGGTAGAGTCATGGTACGGAGATGTATGTCAGCTTTTAGTGTTGGAAATTTGGTATTTATTGATAGTATTATGGAACACATTTACTTAAAGATTTTAAAGGAAAATCATCATAAAACCGTTCAAAAATTAAACCTAGATTAAAAAAAAACTATTTTCAACAGGACATTGATGCAAAATATATGACTTATATACAACAGTTCACCATTGGATCATTTTTAATACTCTTCATGCCTTGTCAACATCATTCCAATCTCCTGATATAAATCCTATCGAAAATCTTTGATCACATCTAGAAAAACAAATAAGAAGACATCATATATCCAGCCAAATATGTTTAAAGGAAATAATATTAGAAGAATTGGGAAAACAGATTCTACTTTAACTCAAAATTTAGTGTATTTGATGCCTATAAGACTATTAGTTGTGATTAAATGCAAAAGATGATCAACAAAATACTAATATAGTTTTTTAAATTTAGTTTTTCTTCTGTGCCAATAGCTTTGTTCAACAAAAGAATTAAAAATAGAACTTATATTCAATCATTTTTCAAGTAGTATTATTTTTTTAAAATATAACTTACGTACTATATTCTACAACAAGAAAAGTACATTATTTTAAAAGCATTTAATTTTTTTCTAAATATACTCAAATATTTGGAAACTTTATGATGGTAATAGTGCTGTGTCAATAGTTTTGTTTAGGATTGTGTGTACTTATATATATATATATATATATATATATATATATATATATATATATATATATATATATAAACAATTTATTATTAACCTAATTGCTATAATTTGAAATCCTACTCCAATAGATGTAAATATTGCACATAAAATAACAATCCAAGTATTTGAAAGTTTTTTAATTCCTTTTATTCCATAATAAGATTTTCCTGAATAATATTTATCTTTTGATTTATCCCTATATTCCCAAAATGTTCCATCTTTCCATATGCTAAAATATAAAATGTTAAAATTTGATTTTAATTATATAATTTTAATTAATTTACAAACACTCACATATCTGATTCATGATAAATTGGCTGATTTTTTCTAGTGTAAGAAATTTTAGGATTAGATAAACTGAGATCATAAAGACATCGACTCTCAGGTTTACTCAAGACACTATAAGCTTCTGATAATTCTACAAATTTTAAATGGGTATCATTTTTTTGATTTTTATCTGGATGTATCTAAAGAAACAGAATGTGTGTGCATATATATATATATATATATATATATATATATATATATATATATATATATATATATATATATATATATATGCTTACGATGGAATGTTTTAACATAAACTGGTAAAAACTAAGCATATTTTAATACATTAAAAAATATATATTAATTAAATTATATTTCAAAAATAAAACTTAGGTTCAATACATAGAAAGTAAAACAAAATTATTGAAAATAAAAAAAAGACACAAATATTTTCAAGAAGCAATAACTTTACAAGCATTATATAATAAATTACCTCTTTAGAAAGTGTAATAAAAGCCTCTCGTATATCTTTTTGAGAACAGTTTTTGGATATATTTAAAATTTCATAGTGATTTTTACACAAATATCTAAAAATATCAAATATATATATATATATATATATATATATATATATATATATATATATATATATATATATATATATATACACATATATTTGTATTTATGTACTTACCTACCAGTACATAAATTCCTAACAACTAATTTTATAGTTATATTATTTAATATATTTATCATAATTTACATAATTAAACTAAAAGCAATAGTTATAAATACAACAATTTTGAATCACATTTTTAAATATATTTTACGTTCAAAGGTTATAAAAAACGTCAAAAGATCAGCTGTTTAAATGTCATATTATGTGTATGTATGTATGCATATATATATATATATATATATATATATATATATATATATATATATATATATATATATATATATATATATATATATATATATGAATTATTTAAAACAAAAAATTAATTTTTTGTATCATTTATTTTTTTTAATTAATTAATTTTAAAAACACTTTTATATGTACATGTTATTTTATAACAAACATAAAATAACATTCAATTAATTACATATGTAGCTTATAAGCGTTCTGAAAAAAAATAAATGACACAAAAAATTCATTATAAAAATTATTGTTTTATAAGGAAATCTTTGACTTCAATGACATTATGTATATAAAAATTCTAATTTGGTGTCATCCCAATAGTGACTATAAGATTACAATAGCACAAATTTCAGTTAATTTCCTTCACCTTATTTTTGGTTTTTTCAATAATAGCCTTTTGAGAACTATTATAAAGAAAAGATAAAAAAAAGATTTTTTTTTATTAAAATGTGAGGTCAATGTTTAAATTCATTGTCTTTTTAGAAAAAGGAAAATAGACAAATCGATTGACTAAATAGAGATTACATTTCTAGTCATTTTCTAATCATGGTATTTCACCGACTTCGTATTATCTAGTTTCCAACATTATGTTTTATAGTAGTGTAGAAATTCAAGTCATTATTGGCATGTTTTTAATTTATTACTCATTTATCTGGTTTAAAAATATTATATTATGTATTACTAATTAATATTTTTTTTAAAAAACTACAAATTATTATGTAAGCATTATCAATTATTATTTAATGTAAGCATTTATCTAATAAAAGATATTTTATACTGCATAGTTAATATATAATTTACTTGTTTTTGTTTAATAATGTATTTAAAAAAGATTTGATGGGCATGATAAATGTTTTTTTACTATTTATACAAATTTACAAAAAAGGGTATGGTTATTTTGAATTGGAAGAATTTTATACCATCTTATTTTATTTGTTTATAAATTTTTTGGTTGATATACACAAACACATACATACATATAATGTGTATATATCAGTCCCATTAATTTATATTAGACTCATTACTAGGCATTTCTTTGGATATTACCATTTACTGGTACTAATCATACTTACCATGATAACTAGGTGGGTTGGTGAGGATTTTTTTATTCAGAGTTTATTTCTTTAAATTGATTGCTTTCACCTTGATTAAAGAACTTTACTACTGTAATTCACAAACTGAAAATTGAATGCACCACCTATATGTAGGCAGTGATGCATGCTAGTTACTACACCACTGGTCAATTATATATATATGTTATTGTAAAACACCAATAAAAATAAATTTATAATCATTTTTTTCTCTGTATTTTTATAAATATAAATATTTATTAATATTTTAGATTTAAAGGATGATTTAGTATTTTATTACTTTATTTCATTAGATTGATTTAGTTAATACGCAGTGTAATATATTATATATAACTGAAAATAATTTAAGTTTGAACATTAATAATATAAATAACATTTTTTTAGTTTTAATATTAAAAAATATATACTTTATATTCTATAAGCATTTATCTAAGTATAAAATATTTTTGTCATTACCTTAGATGATTTATAATTACATATATTTAACTTGTTTTAACATAGCATTAATATGAAATATTATGTGAATTATTAATTAGATCAAGTAAATACACATAAGATTGTTTAAACTGCAGTGAACCAAAAACAATTTAACGACTGTAAAATATAATATTATTTAATTTACTTTTTTTTTATTAATGTTTTAATGTTGACCAATTACTGACTTTTGCATGTTTTGAAAAACTTATAAAAAGAAAAAACATTAAAATTTATTGTATAATACAAAAGTACTTATAGATTAAACACACCTAAAAATCAGGACATATACAACTTTTTTTGTTTGTTATTATTATTATTATTTTTACAACATTAAATAAAACCATTTATAAGCAGTGCAGAATATACTATTATCTATATACATTTTTAAATCTACACTTGATATAAAAACAGTAACGAATAAATAATTACAAAATAATTATTGATGAATCAACAAGATTATGCTGATCTCCACGTAAGTTTTTCTTTGGTAGGTAGATCTGAATGTAGAAAATTACATTCTAGCTTATTAACACAATATTTTCCAAATCTACATGGGCGTGGATGATAAAAATGGCACTGTGGATTTGTACATTGTGGAAAATATTTACAAATTTGTTGAAAATTGGCTGAAGCATGGGTGGCTTTCGAATGTGTGATAGGGACTATTCTTGAGGCTAAAACATATTTAGGTTTATATATATATATATATATATGTGAGTGTGTGTATGTGTTTAGATAAGTTTAACAATAAATAAAATTTCAATTTATTTTGTTTAAAATAACTAACCTACAACTGGTGCTGGTGGAACCTTTATATTTTTTGAATAACCAAGCCCATGAGCATATGGACAATCTCGTCGTGTACATGAAACATCAAATTTACATTGTGGATGAATATATAAACATTTATCTCCAAATTTACATAATGGAAACATTTTGCAATTTGTAGTTGGATGAACAAATTCACAAGATTCACCTTGTCGACACCCTGGCCAATATTTGCATCTTTCTTTTACTTTCAGTGGTAATAAGGGATAAGTTTTCCCAGATTTTTCATTTAATGAAACTGTAACATTAACATCAATATACTAAAAAATATCATTTTTTTTTATTTTATAAAATATATATTTGTAATTAATAACTATGTTCATTAAAATTACATTAGAATAAAACATGTATAATCTACAATTATAATTAATAAAATTTATAGATAACACACCAGTATTTTTGGGAGGTTCACTTTCTTTTTTATCAAAGACAATTGGTGAAGGAGTACGTTTTGTCTTTAATGGTGCCACTTCTTCAGTTTGTTTCTTATTTGAGATAATTGTAGTAAATATTCCTTTTTCATCTTTAGATTTTTTTGTTGCAAAGGTATTGTCATCAACTCCATTTAACGTTACTATAAAACGTTGTTTTTGGTCATCTTCAGTTGATTTTAGCCTATTAAAATTGAATTAAATTGAAAATATTAACATTTTACTTTTAATATAAATGTACTGAATACATACATATCATTTGAATTAGTTTGATTTTCATCTAAATCTTTTTCTAAATCACTATCACAAGACAAATCAATGCCACTAGGTATATAATCTAAATCAGACAAATTCTGATTACTCGATGAAACTGATTTTGGAACATATATTGAATCAGATTCTTCTTCAGACTTATCATCATCTTCAGCTCCATCATTTTTCTTACTATTATTGACATTTGAAGTTTTATTATTAATGGGAACTTGAATAAGAATATTTTTAATTTTAGATATATTACGGTTTCGATTACTTTCATTGACATTTTTTGTCTTAGTTCTTTCTTTATAACCTTTCGTAAATAATTCTTTTTTATGACTTTGCACGGAAATGTCTGTGTCTTCTTTTATTTCTGGTTTTGTCTAAAATAAAAATTAATATAGATTAAATTATTGATATTACATAAAAATTATGAAATTATTACATCTTTATCAGCTCTAACAGATGAAGAAGTTACAGATTTTTGTGCTTCTGCTACAGCTTTTAATAAAAGATTTTTGTTTGCTTGTCGGTTAAGTGGAACAGATTTTCTTGGTTTTACTTGAACAATACTAGGTATTGATGAATTATTTGATATTTGTTTAACAGGACTTTTTGGTCGAATTTGTTTTGTTTGAACTGGTACAACTCTGGACATTATTCCTATACGACTATGAATATTCTGAAAAATATTTTGAATTATTTAAAGATGCCATCAGATATTATATAATTGGAGACTTTTTGAAAAGAGAATGAATATATTTTGTAGAGAAAATTTAATTTAGATTAAAATATGATTTAGTTTTAACATACTGTTTTCTGTTGAATTTTCTCTCTAGCATCCTTTATTTTTTCATCAGTCCCTTTACTGAAATTTGATTTATTACTTAAATGTGCCTCTTCTATTTTACGTATTTCTGATAAACAAATTTTTTTTTTCGGTATATAAGATTCAGATTCATTTGTTCTTTTTTTATTATGATTTTCAATTAATTCTTCAACGTTTCTAGTACCTAATCTTTCTAAAACTGATTTTTTACGTACAGTCGGTTCTTCATTACTTTCCGATGTACGTTTTGCTTCAGTCTCAGATATTTTTATCACATTGGTTTTTTTAGGTGCAAGTTCTCTTGGTGGAGTATGACTTATATGATCTGAATCTGGTGTGTCTTGTCGTACATTTTTTCTAGGTGGAAGCCTCAATGGAATTGTGCTAAGATTATTGTTATGGTTAAGTGTTCGTAAACTATCGTTTTCTTCTCCCATTTCATTACTTAAAAGTTCTTCTGAAAATTGATAAATAACTTATTTTTGGAAAGTAAATAATGAATATTTGTATTACCTTCTGCCTTTATGTTAATAAAATCATCATCTTCAGAATCACTTTGCAAAGCTAATTTCTTTTTAACATTTTGTATTTTATTTTCTATATCAGTCAAATCTGATTCCTCTAATAAATCAACATCAGTTATAGACGGTATATCAAAACCATCCTCTAAATCATGACCAGTGTTTTTTACATTTAATGTAGTAGGCATGTTTTTGGTATTCACTTCATTAGAGTTTTTTAAAACAGAATTTTTTCTTTCCGCAATTTTACGAGCTGATACAGGAATTTCATCAGTGATTGATGCTACAGACGGTAACGGGATGCTCGGTGTAACCGTCACTTTCCGACTTTTTTCTTTTTCTGTTTTAATTTTCTTTGATTTGCTTCGATCGGTTTTTTCTTTTTTAACATTTATTGCAGGTTTTTCAATTATTTTACGTTTCAACCTAGCTTCCTGTTTGGTGATTTTTGATATTTCTAAAATAAATTTAAGAGTGTTATGAATATTCAATATTAGGATTTTTGTGTATATTTTGTTAATCGTATTATCTTGTAAATTTTTAACATACCAACATTTGTAACTGTTACTTCTTGTAATTTTTGTAACACTTGATGAAGCCAATTTACAAAAATTTCAGTACTATCATTAAGAAATAATTGTAAATCTTCAGTCATCATTGACTTACTCCTCCGATTAGCTACCATTACCATTATATAATCTGGTAATTCGTCATCTGAAAAAAATACAATATTGTAAACAAATCTAAATAAAACAATTACACACTTTCCATATACCTACCTACATAACAGCCTAATTCAATGAGTTTTGCTTTAATAGCAGACTGAAACAGAAAGCCATGTTTAATAACAATTCCGCATTAAGGTTATAGTAAATTGAATAAATAAATGTTGAATTTATTGATACATGAAGTTTGTATACGAAATCATTAAGAAATCATGTAATTATTACATTATTTTTGGTAACAACTGCTTTACTTTCCACCAATGCACACGTTAAATGTTAAAATGTATATGGAAATGAATTGATTCTAAAATTATATTTTACTCACTCGCATTTTTTGTCCTACTTCTGATGCTTTATCCATTTTTGATCTTATTTTTAATAAACTATCAACTACATTTAATAATTATCAATTGGTCACAACTTTATTAATTATGTTCTGTCAATTTGTTATGTAGCAAACTTCATATTAGTATGAACGCATTAGCTATTTTATAATCAATTGTTACCAAATTATTAACAAATCTTCAAATTTTGATAAATATTTAAAACATTTTAAGACAATCGAATATAAGCGCACACACACACATACACAAATATATTTCTGTATATATAAGTATATATAAATATATATATATATATATATATATATATATATACTCGTATATATATATATATATATATATATATATATATATATATAAATAATCATCCAAATGTGACGCCTAGATTTGTGTTTTATTAAAAAGAAACATGTGTTAGGGAAACGTGTATAGTTTCATTTTAATAAATCACAAATAGACGTTACATTTGAATGATCCTATATATATATATATATATATATATATATATATATATATATATATATATATATATATATATATATATCACATCGCATAATACACGTGACCCAAATGAGAAGGAAGAATAATAAATGATAGTAAGTAAGTAAATGTGTATTTAAACCCTTCAGTTTTATTTGGGGGACCTATATATTATTGTATATTATCATCATATCCAGCTTATATCAGTCCACTCCTAGATGAAAGCCTTAATAAATATTACCATTCACTAGTATTTGAACATACTCACCCCACTGACCAGGCAGGTTAGTGAGGATGTTTTATTCAAAATTTACTTTCTAAGGTCGATTGCTTTCACTAAGGATAAAAAGTCCCTCTACCCTATATTTTTGATCGGGATTCGAACGCACTTTTCCTCGCTGGACAGGCGGTGATGCTAGCTACTATATAATCGGTTATATATATATATATATATATATATATATATATATATATATATATATATATATATATATATAATATTATAGTGTCTTTTATTTGTTTAGTGGGATTTCCACACAATGATTAATTTTGAATTGCTGAAACCTGGACGGCTGAAGTCTACTATTAGCAGTTAGAAAGATTACAGTTAAAGTTATTAAAAAAAATATTTGTGTTGATTAACATGGAGGGTGATATTTTGCAGCACAATAACGCAAAACCACATGTAGCAAGAATCACGCAAGAGAAAATCAAAAAACTGCGGTGTGAAGTGTTACCGCGTCCACCCTACTCATTGGAACTCCATTTGATTATTATATGTTCAAATCGCTGGAATATTCACATGTTAAGAGAAAAATTCTAAATGTTAAGAAGACATTGAATCTTTGAAGATAAGATGAAGTTATGATTGTTGAAATCAATGATTTCATTTTGAATAAGACGAATTTGATTATTTTATTGTTTTTTGTATCTAATCCCAAAAAATCCTAGAATACCAAAATGATTTATGATATTGAAAAATTGTGTATTAAAAATTATACAACATAATAGATGTATAGAATGAGTAAAAAATAAATATAAACAACAGCTATAATAATGTTATAAATGTTGAAATAAAAATGAGTGGGATAAGTGACCAAATTATTGACCTTAAGATCAATGAATATACAAAAATATGGACAATGAATATAAGAAATATAAATATCATATATAGAGTATTCACTGAATTTTTCTTTCAAATAACAAAAAATTAAAAGTAATTGTTTTTATATTTCTGAGTGTTTAATTAATCATATTTCTCATCTATCGGTGTTATATTCTTCTTGCTATATAAACGGATCATTTCTATTTTAAGCTTTTCATTGTTGTTATACAGTCAGCACTTTGATTTATTTTAAATTCACTTGATTCTTTTACTATCTTTACGTGTTTTTCCTAATTTGCATCTTTTTATGCTTTTTTTCATTGTCAGGAGCCGTTGAATTAATCTGGCATTTAAGACTTGGCGCTGAATGTTAGACTGATTTAGTACTATATCTAATGTGATAACTCTAGGAAGCTTCAATTATTTTAATTATTTTTTAATATAATACTTATAACTATATTATTTTTTAAAGTTTAATGTTATAATTAGGCAAATGTAAAAAGTATTTAATACCAGCAATTATAATGAATAATATTATTGTAGACTTGATTAGTTTTATTATTTTTGTATTTTTATTTCATTTAACATATTATACATATACATATATACATATTTGTAGTCATTTTATAGTAAATTGTCTTCAAATATAATTAAGTTAAAATCTATTTTCAAAAAGAATAAAATTGAAAATTGCATTTTTTATATTAATTGTAATCTTTTTACGTTCTTAAAATAACTGCATACACAAGGTTGATAATATAATATTTTGTATTTTTTCATATAATTAAGTTTGATTTTATACTGAAATTAAATAATATGTTAATTTAATAAGCGTATACATGAATAGGATTATTGAATAACAAATTATTTTTATTTAACATAAACTTAAACCTGTATAACTTTCGCATCAAAAAATTGTTAATCCAGGTCGTCGGTTAACTTTTCTGAAGTACTGTTAGTTGCACTTGTGAGATCATCTTAAGAACCAGGTCAATGTTTGTGCATGGAAGGGGTCAGTGTTGTCTTACAGTAAATCGGATTGTACATGAAACAAATATATAATACAAATTATATTAAAATAATGTTCATTAACAAAAATATAAGCTAGGTAATACGAACATATTTGAATGTCACGTCAAGTTCAAGAGTTTCTTATAATCAATTGACAATTTGATGTCATCGTGTAAGATTTAAAATCAATAAATTTATGAAGTGAACATTTAAAAACACGCAGTTTCTTAAAAAAATTGTGAACAATTTTCATGTAACTGTGAAATAATTTTGCCATAATGGCAAATAAATTATTCTTGGCATTGTTGTGTTTTTTTACAATGACATCAGCGGCATTTGCAGCTAGATATGTACCAAAATGGAAAAAACAAGTAAGAAAATGAATTATGCTCTTATTTTCTACATTAATTATACTGCATATATATATATATATATATATATATATATATATATATATATATATATATATATATATATATACACACAAACACACAGAGGTATAATTTGAACTTTGAAAAATCATATAATGAAAGATATATAAATTACTTATAACAACTGATTTATTTTTTTATGTATTTTTAAAATTAATTGTTTTTCACGTGTTGGCATTCTTTTGAATTTACATCTTTAATTTTACTTTATTTACGCCCTAAGAATATATTGGTTTTTATTAACAAAATTGAAAAATTTACACTTCTGGGTCAAGGTTAATCATTATGCTTAGAAAATGAATATTGAAAATGAATGACTAATTTGTTGAATATATTTTCTACTAATGTAAAACGAAGAATTAATAAATTTATTTTTTATATTTTGTAAAATAAATATGTAACATAAGTAATAGTTCAATGAATTGTTCAAAAGTTGATGATTTGTAAAAAATAGTAAATTATTTCTTACTGTGTGAAATTTAATTATTGTTTAGTTATAAATTTATTTTTTTAAATATGAATGAAAATTTTACCAAAATTATATTTTTAATGAGGCTTGTATATTATGAGAATAACATTTCTTTAAATTTTACTTAATTATTGTTCCCATTAATTATAAATGAGTTTTTAAATATTCTTAAATGAATAAAATTTTAACAAATAAAGTATAATTTTAATGAAATCAATTACATTCTTTTTTAGGTATAAATTTTTAATTAAAGTACGTTTTGAATGAGTTTTGTAATAATAAAGTGATATAAATAATTGCACGTTTTTGACCAGATCAAATTCTTTATTTAATATATTTCACGTTATATATATATATATATATATATATATATATATATATATATGTTGAGATATAGTTTTTAAATAGGTATAGATTTTAACACAAATGATTTATCATCTTCAACACCACAGTATGCTATAAAGTGTTCACTAATTATTTATTGTTCATTTTGTTGCTTATAACAACAATGGGCTAATGCGCATTTCGATGACGATGCCATCACTATCAGAGTGTTTTTGTTATAAAAGACAATGATGGCATTGCCATCGAAATGCGCATTAATTATTTGTTGTTATGAACAATAAAGTGAGCAGTTAATATTTTTTTTATAAATAACAAAGTGAACAATAAGTGATTATTGGCCACTTTATAATATATTATGATGTTGGGGATGATAATTCATTTGCGTTAAACTGAATTTGCTACAGTTTTAAAACAAAAAGAGATAGATATTAGAAAATTTCATTTTTATTAACAGTAATGTTTTTGTTTTCAAATTAATAAGAAGTGCTCTAAAAAACTATTGCTATTAACATAATTTTTGATGAATATTAATAAATATTTTCCAAACATTTTTTATATACACATGTAAATAAATAGAGTTATATATTTTTTTATTAATGGTTTAATGCTAATAAAAATATAACTCATTTTATTTATATATTCACATGTATTAGGTAGTGTTATATGAAATGTCGAATTATTATATCGGAAAAGAAATAAAAATCCGACATTTCATATAAAATGACCTAATATATATGTACATGAAAACGCAATATGCGTTTTTAGGAATATGTGAATATTTTACTTGAATTTTATTAAAAAATAATAGTATAACATATATTTTTTATTGTAATACAAAGAAATGCAAAGAATTTATTGACCTGCATTTAAAAGAGGTTTAAAGAGAAACGTCATGACGCATAATGTTAAACCGAAACAATTATTTACTTAAAAGAATCATCGTAGGAATATAATCATTATTTATTGATTGGTGTCAATATAATTTTTAATAGTCTACAGATTATTTTTAAAAAAATACATAAGTATTTTAACAAAAATACTTAAAGATATTTTTTTTATTTGTATATTTTTTCTTTATAATTGTTATACATTTTAATGAAACTAATTTTATATTGTGGAATGTTTTAGAGCATTATAATATATAAAGTACTGCTACAAATTCTATTTTTTCTGTGAACATCATTAAACTTGTGTTCGAAATTAGATAAACAAGAACTATGATATAAATTTAAATTGTTATTACTATGTTTTAAATTTTAAAACTTTTTCAATTACAGTTTAGTTACAGACACACACACACACACATATGTATATATATATATATATATATATATATATATATATATATACACACACGAGGGTCATTTGATAAGTATGGTAAAAAAGTAAGAAAAAATAAATTAAAAAAATAATTAAATTAATTAATTAAATTAAGCAATAAATAAATTTACCATACTTATCAAACGACCCACGTATATATATATATATATATATATATATATATATATACACACACACACACACACACATCACACACACACATATATATATATATATATATATATATATATATATATATATATATATATATATATATATATATATACAGTTATATATTTTTACTCAATGTTGTTTTAAATGATTTTATTATAAAAATACTATTTTTTAATCTTTTAATAAGTTAATTTTTTTTGGAGTTTATGATTTAAATCATCAGCTCTAAACTCAGCTAATCATTCTTGTGAAGTTTTTTATAATTGAAGCACCGTTTCTATAAATAGTATAAATCTTGTTAGATGTTTGTGTGAGTGAACTTTTTTTAACTTTTTTGGTAAAAGTAAATTATTATTATTGTTGTTGAAAGTTTAATTTGTCTTCTTTCGCCATTGAATGGAAGCAAAAGTAATGTTAATGAAATGATCTCTGTTTGAAATTTTTGTTTAAAAATTCTTATGAAATGTCACTTTGAAAAAAATATACCTAGTTGTATGATTTAAATAATGACAAATTCAAGCTTATCGTTTTTTTATTAAAAACCGTTACACTCTTTAAGATATTTTATTTGCGATTTTTTTTATTAATTAATATGATTAATATAGAAAATATTTCTAAATAATTTATTGACTTTCATTAGGCTTGTGAATTACCTTCCGCACAAAACGAGTATAGCCATTATACTTGCGATGATAACGGAGAAGTGACATGCTTACCAGGATGGGCTGGTGATTTATGTGATGTACCAAAATGTCGTAAAGGATGCGATCCGTTGCAAGGATATTGTACAAGACCTGGTGAATGTCGTTGTAAACTTGGATTTTATGGCGAACGATGTGACAAATGTATTCCTTTACCCGGCTGTCAACATGGTCGATGCAATACAAGTTTTGAATGTATATGCTCTAAAGGATGGGATGGTTTATTTTGTTCTGAACGTAAGTTATAAGTTTAATTTAAGAGATTCACATAGGAAAACATTTTTTTTTGCAATCGAATGGAATATTTTAAAATGAAGAAATGGTTGAATTAAAAAAAATTGAATATTTAATATAAATATGATCTATATTATTTCTCTATGCATTTTAAAGATTGGTTTGAAAGAATGAGTATATTTTTGTATAAATTCGTTTATTTAATAAATTCATTAATGAGTTATTAAAAGTACTCCTTTTTAGAGAATAATTAATTTTAAATTTTTCTATCTAATGTTTTTGTTCGTTCTTTTTTTTAAAAAATAAGAATTTTAAAAATAATACTTTTTTAAATATT
>CP092088.1:34172506-34205006 GCA_029203775.1 Neoneuromus ignobilis
TCGATATATATATATATATATATATATATATATATATATATATATATATATATGAATATATTTTATTCTTTAAATAAAACAATTTTATAAAAAAATGTTATTTAATATGATATTAAATTTTTAGTTGTTGAAAGTAATTTTAAAAATTTAATTTAATACTTCCTTTAATTATAAACTGTAGCAAATCAAGCAGTATATTAAGCTACGAATAAATAAACTGAGTTTAAATTTTATTTATAATCTATAATTGAAAAAAGAGACTTTGTTGATTAATAATGACATTTTTTAATACAAAGGTATTTTGAAATGAATATATTTTAGGATATAATTTAAAAAAATTAAATTTCAATCATAAATAAACAATTTCTAAATAATTATATATATATATATATATATATATGTGTGTGTGTGTGTGTGTGTGTGTGTGTGTGTGTGTATATGTATGCATATAATATATTATATATGTATGAACAATGCATATAGTTAATAAAAAGTACGCATCTGAAATGAAAAATATTAGCTTTTAAATTCTTAAATTAACAACGTGTTTTTAATTTACTAGTTCCGATCTATGAAATGGTAATATACCTATAGTTTAATTAAAATGATAATTATATATTTTTTAAGAACAAAAAGGGTCAGAATTACCAGAAATAGCCTATTTTTTGTAGAATTGTATCGAAGTAAACTTTCATTGAATTAATAGTATTTTTACTTCCATCAAATACATTTAAAAGAAGCAAAAATACCAATATATTATATATAATTTATTCATTGAAAATTAACTCATTAATTGACTATAAAGTCACAATTTGAAAATTAATATTTGCTATGTAATATATTTATTTTAAATTAAATAATGAAAATAACGTATAAGAAGTTTGTGTATGAAATAATTTTAGAAAAATACTATGCAAAATATTGTTTTTAAAATAGGTATTAAAAATAAATATATTTTAATACACACACATACGCATAAGTACACATATGTATATATATATATATATATATATATATATATATATATATATATATTCACATTAAAAAGAGAACTTTACTGAGAGAAAAGTTTTAATAATGTTTACCAGATGGTTTAATGAGTCATCTTTCGATATTTACTATCGAAAATGTATATAATATGCTATCAGTCTAGTTTGTATAGGTTTGTACAAACTACTACTATTATAAAGTCGGAAATGAATTGTTGAGAAAGAAAGTAGTTTAACAACTATTATATTTTAATCATGTCTAAAAAAAAGTGATGAACAGGTTAAGAAAGCTCGAGGCAGCGACTGAAATATTCGATAATAATAATCATTGTTTTGAGAAATTTCAATAGATATTGTATAATAATTTATGATTTAATTAGATATTATTAAAATAATATTCTTATTTTACAAATGAAAACTATTAAAAAAAACTATTCGAATGAATTAATTTTACAAATTTATAAATGCATGTTAATTTCATTTTATATAAATATAGATTTATTTAGCAATTGACAAGTAAAATGATTAAGAAAGTGTATAAAAGACGTTATTTATTATAATGACTTTTTTATTTTATTTTTGAAATTTAACGTCAAGTTACTAATGACACGAACATTAAACAGCTGATGCGAGTAAATTGTTAAAGTGAATCTGTTTCTAAATTTTCTTATGCAATTAGACAAATATATGAGCAACATTATTTATCAACACTTTTACTTTTACTTATATATATATATATATATATATATATATATATATATATATATATATAAATTTAAAAACCAACTAACCTAAAGTTTATAATTAACATAGATAAGATAATGAAAATATAATTTACATTTTAGAGTAAGGTGACAAAATTCATAAAAGATTTATTATTAAGTATGCAGTTTCATATCTTGATTCATTTTTTTGTTTGCTTGCTATTTTTTTTTATTTTTGCACGAAATATAAATTATTTTAAGTAAAATATCTCACTGTTTGCAAATTGATAATCCATTATTATTTTAAAAGATTGTTTAAAATTATATAAATATGAAGTTTTGTATTCAATTTCTACATGTATGATTTTAATTAGTTCAAAATAGTGTATTTGAATCGGATTATTTATTATATTTATAAAACCAGTAGTTTCATAATCGAGGTAATCAAAACATTCTAAATTAAATGTGACTGCATTTTTGATATTTTTTATTTTTATTGGTAATCTTACATAATTTAGATGTAAAATAACATATAGATGAATTTTTATTCAAGTTTTTTATTCAATGATATTTAATTTTAATAGAATAAAAATTGTACAAATTTCTTTTTTAAACCATTGTAATATTTATATAAAATTCTGTTATATATTTAAAAAATACATTAAAAATGTAATTATATAAAATTTAATTTTGTTTTTGTTATTGCGAATAAATATTTTAGTTATATACTGATTTTAGAAATTTAAAAATTAGAGCGTGATATATGCCTTTTCATACATGTGATGTTCTTTGTTAATCTCACAATGCAATAATTATTGAAACATACATTTTTAACAAAAGGATTTATTACTTAATTTTGAAAATAAAGCGTTAATACTCTAAAAGTATAATTTATATGTCAATTACACTTTTACCTTTTTGTTCCTACAGTAATTTTTACATACAAATAATAAATATTAATAGTAAAAAATCTATAAGTTATTAACTATTAACTACTAACTACTAATCTAAATTTTATATAAATTTAATAAACCAAAATTTAAAATACTCTAATTATAATTGTGTTTTTTAATATATGAGAATTAATTAAATTAATTTATAAACTAAATTAAGTAGTGTTAAATTAATTCTATTTATGTATACATTTAAAATTTCTGTACATAAACACACACACACACACACACACACATACATATATATATATATATATATATATATATATATATATTACTTTCTACAATATAAAATATTTTTTTTTAAATACAAGTATTAGTTATAATAAAACTGGTTGATAAAGTCGATTTGAAGTGTTAACTATAAATTAAAATACAATATTAATTAATACTATTTTATTATAAAGTTTCCGGTTTTATTTTGTTAGTTAATAGTTAATAAGTATAAAAAAATAATATTTATTTTTTTCGTGTTTATTAATGTAAGATTATATAATTTATGCATTTATACATGGCAAATTAACTTATTTATAACATGTAGTTTGATATTTACTTCAAAGACAACTGCTTAACAGTCCGGAAATATAGATTATCTGGGATTATTGTTATAATTTTAAATTTATAATTAATGATTCATATAAAATGTGGATATCATAGATAATCATTAATTTATTATTTAAATAAATTTATCGTTTTCATTTGATAATGATAGTAAATAAGAATTGTGTATGTAAGTAAAAGTGAATATATACATATATATATATATATATATATATATATATATATATATATATATATATATAATTTATTAAATGAAAACGATAAATTTATTATAAAAATAATCAAAGATTAAAAAAATACGTTGGATGATTAGTTTATAAAATAATATTGATTTTATTTATAACTATCTTAATTTTAAAAACCACATTTTAAAACCATAAATGTTTTCCCTCATTAGAGTAAATGGAACCTAAATTAAGTCAACAAAAAAAGTAATATATTTAAATAAAAGTAATATATTTTTTAGATATAGCAATATTTTAAGATATTGAATATATATATATTTATCATTTAAAAATAATTTGTTAATTGTTCTAAAATAAGAATAAGTCAAGTAATTGCAACATTTATTTAAAACTCGCAATCAGGTAATCAGTATCTCATTCAGTATCAGTTAATTATTTAAAAATTGAATTCTAGAATTTTTTCCTTCTTCATGTAGCAAGATAATTAAAAATTCATTATTTATATATATAGCCGTTTCTTATAAATTCGAGAAAATAGATTTAGTGCTGATTTCCGTTATGTGTTTGAAGTTGATTTGTATCAAATTATTTATATCTATATTTTTTTTGGTTGGACATTAAATATTTTTTATGTCATTTTTTCATTTACAAACATTTATGTCTTATTACAAACATTTATATCTTATTTTTAATTACTTTAAAAAGAAATCGAATTTAACTAATATAATATAAAAATGTAATTTCTTCAGGTATGACTTTTGCTGTATAAATTATTCAAAAAATATTTTTTTACATACTATAAGTGGACAAGAATTTATAATGAATTAAACCGAGATTTAAAATATTAGGAGTATTTAAATTTTTTAAAGAAAAATTAAAATGACCTTATAGTTGTAATTTTAAAAAAGGCATTAGTTTTTTACTCTAAATGGAGCTACAATAAATGGTTATATGAAAATATTAATATATATATTTAGTTAGATATTATTATTTTTTTTACAAGTTATTATTATTTTTATTAATACATTTATTTATTTATACGCATAAAAATGGTAAAATTATATATATATATATATATATATATATATATATACTAATATACTTATTAATCTGTATTTCTAAATATTGATAAAGAACTAATATGTATTAAACAATATCAGTAGAAATATTCGCAACAGTTTGTTATGAAATTTGCAAAAAGCGTGTTTCTAAATAGACATGAAATATTGTAAAATTCAGGTGAACGCCTTTAACAAACAAATGTAAATGTCATATGAATGAATTACAGCATTAAATATAACATGACTGGAACATCTATATTTGATACTACATCTTTCTTGTATTAGTATATAATTAAATGTATTAACGAAATAAGAAGCATGAAACATTCAAGTTTATCACCGTTCACTAATATCTGTATTACACAACGTTCATTGCAATTATACATATGTCTATATTTTACAAAGACGTATAAGCTTTGTAAATAGCGAAAGTGAAACTAATTCGAATAATGGTATCAGTGTTAATTGAAGCTCTATGCTGGACATGTGACCACATATTGGTTATATAATTGACTTTGTGTGCTTCCTTTTTTATCACAGACTCTAGCTGTGAAACAATTTCCGACTACAAACTAGGTGAAGTCTTACTGTAATTTATCTGTATACCAATCTGAACAATCTAATCTCTTCTATGTTTGCGACGCTGAATGCAACACAGTAATTTATTATTTATTATATTGTTTTGTTTAATGTATTTGAATATGTTTTAAAAGAGATTTGACATTATTTATAAAGAAACCTGAGCAATTTTCCTCGTATCATCTTATACACCTATGCTAGTATAATATATGGGAATAACGAATTTCTTATCTAAATTTGTGAGTTTTTCAAGTTTTTCATTTTATATTTTAATCCACAATTAAAATTAATTAAAAATTATATAAGATTAATATTGTCTTATAAAATAAGAATACATGTACTGAGTGTTATAATATTGAATATTATATATATATATATATATATATATATATATATATATATATATACACACGAGGGTCGTTTGCTAAGTGTGGTAAATTTATTTATTGTTTAATTTAATTAATTAATTAGTTTAATTACATTTTTTAATTAATTAACTTTTTCTTACTTCTTTACCATTCTTATCAAACGACCCTCGTATATATATTCATTAAATATTATTATAATACTGTTATTTTTCAAATTTTATTTTTATACTTTATGTAATATACGAACTTTTATTTAAAAATAAATTTCAATACCGCTACATTAAAAGTTTATATTATGAATGTTTTGGGGTCAAAAAATGGGATGAAAAGTAGACACACAAATTTTTAATTTTATGATTTAACTATTAAAAAGTATTTCATTTTTTTATTCTAGCTAATTATCTTTATTATTTTTAAGTAGGTTTCCCAAGTTTAAAAGTTAATTAATATTTTATTGTTAATAGACATATACGTAGACATGAATTTAAAATTTTTTGACACTTCAAATTTTAGATAATAAGTGCAAACTTTCAAAAAGTGTTTTTAATATCTATTATATATTTTTAATAATAAACTGAATAAGTGTTTTGCAACAGGATACAGTTTATATTTCCTATATTAACCCTTATCGGTCGTATGTCACTTATGACATGACATTTCAACTTTGCTTCATCAGTTGTATGTCACGTGTGAGGTGACAAGACTGAACAAGTAACAACGTCTTCATTGCTGGATGTACACACTATATGTTTTTACAGTTTAATTCTTACTCGATAGCAGACAACACGTTCTGTCATATTTCAGCAGTTATTTTACTTATATTATAATATTTTATTCCTCCAAAAATGAATAAATAAAACTATAGCAATATAGGAAGTAACAGTGATAGCTGTAGTGAAATATGTGAAAATTTTGAATATTCGGTAAGTGATTTTAATTCTTGTGATGAAGCTGCATATCTTGCAACCTCATTCCCAATGGAAGCATAATGACTGCATTGTATGTTCCAATTGGAAATTACTTGGAGGAAGAAAGACGACTATATACTTCTGCGAAACTTGTAACAGAAAACCATTTCTTCATGTAGAAAAATGTTTAAAAAATACCATACATTGAAAAATTATAAATAGCATTTAAGCTTGAAGATTACACGTTTAATAAAATGTAAACATTTAAAGTGTAAATATAAATATTTTTATGCACAAAACTATCTTTTTATATCAAGTAACTTTAGTTACTCTTCTCTTACAATAAGCACTCGAATATATTCCGATCTAGCGGAAAGTTAAGTATAAAATGCTAACGTCTGATAAGGGTTAATAATTAGTTGTCAATTTATTTATTGTTTGTATTTAATGAAGTTAATGATTTTCACTTTATATCCGTGATAAATTTAGTGAAATCACCTGTCAAAATAAAAATTAAGCTAAATGTGTTTTTTTTTTTTAAAAAAAAAACTATATACTTTCCTAATATTTGTAATTTTAATTAATAGTTCTAATTTATAATTTATTATTACACAAAAAAATTAATCTATAAAAAAGTGATTATATTTAAATAATTATATATCATATGGAAGAATATATTTTTAAATTCGTTGTTTTCAATTTCATTGTCTTAAATAACATATTAATTACCCAAAAATATTTTTTATGTAATGAAAAATGATTTATACATGTAATTTGGGTTTATTTCATGGTACATTAGTTAGTACTTTGACGAGGCAACTACTTAACGCTTTACATTTTAATAAAGAATGAAGCAATGATTGATATTTCTTAAAAATACTTTATATATATATATATATATATATATATATATATATATATATATATATAGTGTCAAATTTGGGTGACCCTATATATATTATATATATATATATATATATATATATATATATATATATATATATATATATATATATATATATATATACCGACTGGGTAGTACAGTGGTTAGCATCACCGCGTGTCATATAGTCGGAGAGTCCCCGTTTTCAAATCTTGTAAAAACATTTGTATAATCTTCACCAATCCGCCTGGTCAGCGTGGTGATATGAAGAATGTTAGCATTCATTGTGGCTTTCGTCCAGTATTTAATGATGTATATATATATATATATATATATATATATATATATATATATATATATATATATATATGTATATGTATATAAAATCTGTATCAAAATATAAGTAGTACTAAATGTTTAGTTTTATTGCTACTATTATTTTTTGAAAGACGGATATAAAATTTCGGATTATTTTTAAAAAAAATAAATCGTTATTGACTAATCAATTTCAATTATAAAAAAAAACAATGAAAAGAAAGTTCAAGATGCCCGTATTTATTCTTTTTTTCGTTTTAATTATGCACAAAAACCAATACACATTTGATTGGTTAATTCTGAATGGTTGTTTAACTGAAAAAAATGCAGCATGTAAAAATAAATAAACAGAACTGCCGTTATTGACTGGCAGTATTATATATCGTCTCCAGACCATCGAAGAAAGTGGAAACGGTGTCATATAGAATTATATATTAAAAAAATCAAATTGTAACAGCTCACCGGCTAGATATCAAAGGTCAAACGTATGAATCCTTTCACTTATAAACAAGGTGTGGTCAGTTTTCGTTTAATGGTCCATGTCCGCCGTAATTTATTTCATTGTACATCAATTATGTAATAGATGGTGGTCAGATCGAATGTTATATTTATTTGTCAGATAATGTGCACATATGTTTGATTACTCTGTCACAAGTTTCCAAACTGGAGTTTTATTTCCCTATATATTTTATATGTTCGTTAATTTTTATGTTCAAACGTGTATATAAAATATTTAGAATACAGTTATATGTGCATAGATACACACTCTCTTTATTTTTTCTTTTATTGAATTATATATATATATATATATATATATATATATATATATATATATTTATATATGTATGTATATATTAAGTAATTATAATGAAAAAGCGAAAATAAAATATCGACTTTTTTATAAATAAATGAACGTTTAATTACAAGTAAACGAAATAAACATGATTTATATTTTTACCAATTTATTTTCAATTAATAATTTTATATATATATATATATATATATATATATATATATATATATATATATATATATATATATATATATATATATATATATATATATATATATATATATATATATATATATATATATATATATATATATATATATATATATACATATCAAATAAAACAAATATTTTTTATATCTGATGTTATTATATTTTTACAGAAGGTCAAGGAGTAGAAGTAGTGAGGAAAATTATTTTAGAAATAATTTATTAACTTTTGTAATGACCTCAAAATCGCTGTTACAGTATTTTAATTACGAGATGAGATACAATATAAATACTATTCATATTTTCATTAAAAAAACAGTTGGTGGTTTAAGAAAGTTTGCAATTGGCCCACCCTGTGTGTAATTGATTGAGGTTTTATTATATTATCATTACCAACTGCTGGATTAATTAAATTTAGTTTTCATTAATAAAGAAATATATTGCAAATAAAATAAAACATGATTTTTTTTATTGGAATAAATGTGCCCGAAAATGATATGTTTTTTATTGTATAATATGTAATAAATATATTCAGATTAGATGTGAAAGTGACCATAAGTTAAAAGATTTTTGAAATAAAAAAAATTAGAGTTTTATAGTAAAAATTTTAAATTTTAAGTATATAATTAACACAGTTATTGAAAGATTCGATATTAAATATTACTACATATATATATATATATATAATATATATATATATATATATATATATATATAATATTTCTTTATAGTGCCTTAATATGAAAGTTGATAAATTAATGCCAAGTAATAAAAAAGTTCTTAAAAATTAATTTATTTTTGTAGAATTAATAATTTATTGGAAAAATTTAGTATTAAAATTTATGAAATATTAATGGTAAGTATAAATGAAAAATGTTGTAAAATAAAAATTGATAAAATAGTAAATTAACAATATTTTAATCCAGAGAATAAAAATTTAGTAAAAATATTAATTTACATTATTTATTTTTGTTTGTAGTATTTTCGTATATTATTTTCAGGAAAATAATTATTTTATTACATTTTTTTTTGCATGAGCTATTCAGGATATTATTAATTTAATTTTAATTTTATAAAATCAACACAAATGAATTTATTACCTCAATACAACAAGATTTTATAAATGTGTCGAATAATTATTTATTGTTTATTTAAAAGCTAATGCATATTTCAATGGCTATACCATTTTTATTACAATGTTGGATCATAAATTTATTTAATGCACTGCATTATAAAATTTTAATAATGCAACACTGATGATAATGACATGATCAATGAAATGTGTATCAGTTTTTAAATGAATAGAGTGAATAGTAAGTGATTATTACACACAAAATTTGCGATGTTGGGGTAAATGGTTCATTTGTATTAAAGTGAATTTATAATTGTGATAAATCAAATAATAACATAAAATTTAATTAAATAATTTTTAATATGTATTTTATTTTAGATAATTATTTTTTAAACTGTATATATATTATATATATATATATATATATATATATATATTTATATGTGTGTGTATGTGTATGTATGTAAATGTGTTTAGCATGAATAGTGATTAGGAATTAATAATTATAAAAGAAGATAGAGTTGTTTAATATTAAGAAATAAGAGAATGAATAATATATTTAAATGAGTTTGATTAGTCAATTATGGATTTTTCTAAATAAAAAAATAAACCTAATAAAAATATTATTAAGAAATTTAAATCAATAAACTCATTAAAATTAACTAATAGCTTATAAAGAATAGCTTTTCATGAATATTTATCATTTTTAAAAAATAATTATAATAATATTTTCATGATATATACCATTATCACTTGACATAAATGAAGATTTGTGTAAAAAATTAAATTATATATTTATTATTTACTTCGTTATAAATAAAATACTTAAAGAAACTAATTTTTGTTAACTATATTATAAATTTAGATTTTATTGTTACATTGTTAATTTATATATTATGTTTGAAATATTGTATGTGTAGGAGTACAATATGTAATTTGCTACAAAATTATTTGTTTTCGTAAAAAAAAAATGTTACAAGGCGTTCCAGTAACATTTTTATTTTTAACCTTGAATTTAAACAGTATTAATATATCGCATCAAGTAACATGATTTCCGAAACATTAAATTACAAGAATATTGTTATAATTTCTATTATTTTCATTGCTGAAATATTATCAATTATGCACGTATTTATAAATAATTTATTAATAATATTTGTTTAGTATAAATAAGTATTTAACGTATAAAAAATTATAATTACACACTTGAAAACATGCAATTGCATTATGTATTTAAGAAAGTGGCATAATTTTATCTTATTAGACAGGTTGTTGATTCTTACATGATATATTATCTGAAATAAACAAACGGACATCAGACATTTTAATCTATTTCATTGCTATACAAAACTTCCGGAAATGATATATGTATTTATTATATAAAATATTGTGATAAAAAGAAGGAAATTGTATTACTATTTTCTAATCCATATGAAGACTAAATATATTAATTTTAATAATTAATTTGTTATAATTAATTTAGTTTAAATGATTATATATATATATATATATATATATATATATATATATATATATAAAAAAAAAATGTAATATATAAATTTTTTTTCTTTTCAATATTTTTTTTAATGAAACAAATAATAATGTCTATTGATTACAAAATAAAAATTATTATCTTCGAAATAATTTTATTGTACAAGTGTTTTATTATGGAAACTAAATTTTATGAATTTAATATTATATTTTTTATATTTATAGTTTAATGCAAATTAAAATTATATTGTAACTTAAATTTATGTTTCTAATATTTTAATAATTTTTGTATTTACAAACAATTTGTAAGCTATTATAAAAGTTTTAATTTCTATAGTTAACTTACGATAATGATACAGCTAAAAGTAATTAAATTTGACATGTTAATTTAATAAAAACTTAATGAATAATTCAGTAATAGAGAAATATAAGTAATACAAAATAGGAGAAATTAATTTTTAGATATATTATCTGTGTCACAATGGGATTAACTTTAATAACAAAATGATCAATAAAATGTTTTAATTGATATCTAATTAAATTATTAAAGTCAAATATGAAAGATTAGATCGTTAAAAGACATTATCATATTTTATGTTTCCAAATGATAACGAAATATATACATATGTATATAGATTTATATTCGTAATAATAAATACTTATATAAATATATATAAACATACATAAAATTTATATATTATATTTAAAAAACTGAAAAAAATCTTTACAAAACCGGAAAGTGTACAATGTAGATAGAAATTACTACTTTCATTCCTCGTGTAAATTGTATCTTAGACAATATTAAATGTATGCCGGAATTAAGTTGAAGACAAGTATTTTGATTAAATTATTTAGTTATAAAATTCAAACTAGAATATAATACTTTTATAGAAGTTAATAGTATAAAATACCGGAATGTATTCATTGTATTATTTTCATTTTACTAGAATTTCAAGCTAAATGCAAACTTGCTTGTTTGATATTTTATTCTCTTTCTTCCTTTCTCTCTCTCTCTCTATGTTAACATATATTATTATTTTCTAATTACTTCAAATTATATTTTATATTTTTTTTCTTGTGTTTTTTTGGAATGAATTTTAATGAAAGTAAAATAAAAAAGTAGTTTTATATTATAATAACAAAAAATAATTAATACTTTTTGGTCTAAACATCTTTTGATTTTTAAAAATATATTTTTTGTAATTAATTAAAATCACTTTGTAGTGTTTATTAGAGTTCACGAAATAGTATATAAATAAAAGAGATATATCACTTTTTAAACATCTTGAAAGTTAATGTTTCTATATATAATATTATTAATTAATAGAATCTTAATTAAGTAAATGATTTCTTTTGTATAGGAAATATTTTTTTGAAAATTTCGTTAATAACATATGTAATTAATGTTATGTTCAGAGAAAACATCTTATTAGAATGTAGGAAAGAAGATATTAATTAGAGCATTTAAATAAACAAATTCATTTAAAAATATATTAAATAATAATTTATAATTATAAATCTTTGTTTTGGTATATTTTATAAAAGTGTTCAATATTCATTTATTGTTTACTTTATTTACTGATGAGCATTTTAATTGCTACAATATTATTGTTAGATCATTTATGTTCAACTTCAGTCTCATTTGTATATATGTACACATTATTTGAATATAAAATTAAATGTGAGATAAAATGGACTATAATTTGTATCAAGACTATATTATGTATAATTGAATAATCAATACTATATGCAACTTGCTTCTTTTAATAATGTTTTTATAAGCAAACATCTGCTTGAATGTTCAAAACACGTTTATTATGTACCGATATTTATATAGTGTAAAATACACTGCATAAAATTATAAAGTATTTAAAATTTCCATTGAATTGAAATAATATTTATTTAAATATAGATAATTTGTTTAATGTATTTTGTAAATATTTAGAAGCAATTATTTTTAATATTTAAATATTAACTTTCTATTAATTAATGATTATATTTTCAATTTATATCATTTAATATTAATAATTTTACTATTTTAAAAAAATAATTACAATGAGTTTTAAATGAAATATTTCATTAATAAAAAAATATTATTTAAAATGATATTTTTTTTTATTATATTTTTCTAAATTCCATACTTATTATTTCTAGTTCTATATAAAAAAATATTTTTTTAATTTTATAGAAGAATAAAATTTTTTTTTAAAAAAAACTATAAACTAATTATTGTAAAATTTTGAAATTATAGTTTGATTTGTCGTAATTAGTATAAATTGGTAGTTAGGATAACAATGATAAAAATTATGTAGTTATCATTAATAGAAAAAAATATTAGTATTTTTATTAATGAATCCGTCATATTTTCTTTATAAGTATGTTCAATAATTATCTTATGTGAATTTTAATTTATTTATGAGTATTTAGAGATACTAAAGAGTGTTATATGTTTACCCTCCAAAAATTATTAATATGAATCGTTATTCCCATAAGAAAATTGAAGTAATAAGCAATTTAAAAAAAATGTGTTATTGGAACGAGTAATTTTTTTCTAGAGTGAATTGGCTATAAAAAGTGATATTTTAAAGTTTTCACTTCATTTATTTTAATATTTTTCTCATTATTTGTTTTTGATTGGATTTAGTTACATTTTACATCAAATTAATTTATTTTTATTATATATATATATATATATATATATATCTATGTTAAAAATACATTAATTCCATGTATGTGTATGTGTATGTGTGTGTGTGTGTGTGTGTGTGTGTGTGTGTGTATGAGAAAGGAGGAGAGTATGGCTATGTAATTGTAAAAATGTAGATGTTAAATTTGAACAAATTATGAAAAGAACCAGTTGAGATTGTAATTAATTTGTCATCTGATAGGTGTATAATATTTAACCGACAAAATACGAGGAAATCATAAAGATCTGAATTGTTATGATAGTTGTAATATACACATATTTAATGCAACACCTGACTTAATGGTGAAAGGATGCTTATATAAGTTTTAATTATATTGAATATAATAATATGTAGGATCTTGTTATTTCACGGATTCTTATGATACGCACACGCGTTGTAATATCAAATTATTGATTGAGACACTTATTTAGCGGGAATTTTTTTTTAATCACAATATAATTTTGGTGTGCTCGTTTAATAATAATTTTCTAATTATTACAAAGCGTGTATCCATATTCATATATACATTTAATTATTGTACATACGTATACATATATGTATGTATATATATATATATATATATATATATATATATATATATATATATATATATATATATACAGAATGACCCAAATGAGACTGAAGAGTTTAAAAAATTCACAATTTCTTTTTTTTAATTATTTTTTTTGCAGGTAATAAAATATAATTTGAAGATTCACAATGGTAATAAAACCATTACATTTTTTCTACTCAACGGTCTATTTAATTAAATGTTTAATTTAATGAAAATACCGTTAGTATTTTAATGTCAGAATAGTTCCTAGTGACAACATAATTAGGAACTTATTCTTCCCGTTTCAGGAAAAGAAATCAATCGCAGAAGTTTCGGAAGAAGTGTTCATCGTTTTATATGCACTGAACTATTATAGTAGCGAAGGTTATGCATCATAGTATAAAAGTTGATCTGTCTTTACACGTCGTTGTTTTACCCAATTGAAAATTTCTAGATCATCGCTATAAGGGATTTTTAAAGTGAATCTTAAAATGTTTCTATACGAAATTCAAATTTCAATTCAATTTTATAACCTTCAGTTTTATTTGGGACATATGTATAAATGAACTTATATTTATATATATATATATATATATATATATATATATATATATATACGACGAGGGTCGTTTGATAAGTATGGTAAAAAGTAAGAAAAACTAGATTGAAAAATTGAATTAATTATTAAATTAAACAATAAATACATTTACCATACTTATAAAACGAACCCTCGTATATATATATATATATATATATATATATATATATATATATTATGTATTTACTAATATTCTAAAAAAATAATTTGCAAAAAATGAATATTTTAATTTATTATAATAGTATATAATTATTAATTGTTTAAAAAAATATAGAGTTTAAGAGAGTATAAGTATACGTATAATAATAGAGTATAAAATATAAAAAAAATATTTCTACATTCTATTTTGAACATAATTAGTTCATGCGGTGTATTTTATTGTTGGCGAGAAGAGAATAAAATATTTATTTATTTATTTTGATTTATGATTTCTAACTATTAATTTAAAAGAGATTGAATTACTTTAATACATATTTTTCGCGTTTGTCAAATAGTATGAATATTTTAAGCAACAGATATATTTTTACCTTAATATAATTAAAACTCTTATTAAATATATACTTAGGAATATTCAAATTCAATTTTGCAATTTATACACATACACAAATTATATATATATATATATATATATATATATATATATATATATATATATGTATGTGTGTATATATGCGTGTGTAAAAAGATGTTTAAAATGTATATTTTTTCTTATTTGTAGTAAAACAAATTTTATTATTCAAATATTAAATGATAATATCATATTAGTTTAAATATAACATTTTGATATTTTTTAATTAAAAATATATATATTTTTATAATATTTCTAATTATAATAATTTTTCAAATATTCCGTTATTAAAATAATTTTTCTCGGTTAATTGTTATTAAATAAATTTTATACATTTTTTATATTAATTCCTTGAATTCTAAAATAATCCAAAAATATTTTTTTTAAAAAAGCGGATAAATTCACAAATAAAAACATTTTTTTTAATAAAAATAAATAAATGAATATGCTGTAAATTTGATGATAAAAATCGAAGTATAAATAATTATATATATTCTGATACAATAAACCATATTTATGGGTGGAGTGGCCGTTATATTATTATGTATTCTTTTTACCAGCGAAAGTGGTCACCAGCCAAGACAACTTCAGGCAAAACTAGTAACCTGTATCTTCTAGTCAAGTCTTCTCGTTTTCCGAGACAAGAAACAACTTGAACCAGATCTGAGTCACAATTATGCATTCGACTGCGTAATATGTTAATACTTGTCACACACATTTATACATTCCACACCTTGTCTTTATTGCCACACAGTTGCAAAATCTTAAAGTCAAAGATAGTATATTGATCATTTCCCCTCATCTCTATTAAAAAAATCATGTAGTATTCGCTTATGCTTTGTTTGAAGCATTAGAAAAACATAAATTTATCTTTTTTTATTGACAAGAAATAATAAAGATTATTTCACATATAACCTCCATATGTGATGATAAATATTTTCTTTCTTTTTTATATTTTTTTAAATATGAATCTTTTTGTCATTTTTGTTTAGTATATTTATAATTCCCTATCTTTATTAGATGATGATTGTATATCTCTATCAAAACAATTTATTGTTGATTAGTTCATAGTATTTGGAATCGAACTCTTTCCTCCTTCTATACATAGTCATTATTGTCACAAGTTTACACATTTTTATGTCAAGTGATGGAACGACCTTATAGTAAGACATGGATAAAGTCATTTGAAGAAGGATTTTGTATATAAAGTCGGTTGAATGTTATCATCAACGTGCAGTCTTCTGTATTCTACTGAATAAAGTACACAAGTGAATTATGAAGATTACGGTAAGTTTTTTTTTTAATCAGTGTTTTATTTATTTGATCTATATTCATTATAGATACTGTACAATAATTTAATTTCACTTGAAATAAATTTTTAAAATATCTATATCTATATATATATATATATATATATATATATATATATATATATATATATATATATATATATATATATATAGGGTATTTCAAATGTGACGTTTAGATTTGTGTTTTATTAAAAAGAAACATGTGTATAGTTTGTTTTGTTTTTTAATAAAACACAAATTTCACGTCATATTTGGATGATACTATATATGTAAATTAACATTTAAAAATATTTTTAAAAAGATTGCTAAAGTCATTTTATTATATATTCAATTTTAAATTTATGCAGTATATTTGTTTCAGTTGTTAATTGCTGTCCTAGCTTTGTCCGCTTGTTTATCAACGGCTGAGGAGGCAGCAACAGAAAAGAAACATCAAAAACGAGGAATTTATGGTGAAAGTTTGGGTCATGGTTATGGTTATGGACATGGTGGCATAGGACTTTCATCTGGTCTAGCTCTTGGATCAGGTTCACTTATAGGACATTCATCTGGTTTAGCTCTTGGATCAGGTTCACTTATAGGACATTCAGGAGGTCTTGGTATTGGAAGTGGAATCGGATACGCTAGTAGTTATGGCCATGGAGGAAGCTTAATTGGCTCTGGTATCGGCTTAGGTTCCGGCATTGGTCTTGGTGCTGGCATTGGTTCAGGTATTGGATCCGGTATCGGTTTTGGTTCAGGAATTGGACTCGGAGGAGGATTAGTTACTGGTGGAGCTATTCCAATAAGTAGACATATCCATGTTACAAATCGTGTTGCTGTTCCTGTACCACAACCATATCCAGTACCCGTCACACGTAACATTCCTGTACCTGTTCCTCATGCTGTACCCGTTCGTGTGGACAGACCTTATCCAGTTCATGTACCACAACCCTATCCAGTACCTGTTGTGAAACATGTTCCAGTTCCAGTTGATCGTCCAGTACCTGTTCCAGTATCGGTTCCTGTTAAGGTTCCAGTGCCTCATCCAGTAGCTGTACCTGTTCCTAGACCAGTCCCTGTTACAATTCATAAGCCAATTGCTGTGCCTGTTCCTCATCCAGTGGCTGTTCATAAACCATATCCAGTTTACATTAAATCTGCTCCAGTTATTGCACATCTGGGATCTGGATCATTAGGATATTCTAGTTTGGGAGGCGGTGCACTTGCATTAGGATCAGGATCACTTGGATACAGTACATTGGGATCTGGAATCGGACATGGCGTTTCCTTAGGAATAGGCCATAGTTTAGGCCATGGTTTAGGCCATGGTTTAGGCCATGGTTTAGGTTATGGATTAAGCCATGGATACGGATACGGAGGATTAAGTTACAAACACGGATGGTGAATAATGTAATCTACTGTGATTTTAATGTAAAAATTTCACCAATTGCTCATGTAGTTACCGTTTCGTTTGTTTTATATTTTATATTTTTATTTTCTTCTCATCTATTATTTTATATTCTTTATAAATTTTCCTAGTCCAAATAAACCGTGTTCATTATGAGTAATTACATGTAAAAATCGTTCATAACTGTATATTAATTGTTTATAAATAAACAAAACTGTTTATATATGTATTTGTTTTATTAAATCCTAAACTTCTTAAATCAGTGTTATAATAGCATTTCCATTATATAGATTTAAACAATGTTAATTAAAAATAATTCAGCAATTTTCGTTTATTTGATTATATTCTGGAAAAATTAACAATTAACATTTAATTAATAAAAATAGTCCATACATACTAATGAACACACACACACAGACACACACACACACACACACACACATATATATATATATATATATATATATATATATATATATAACCGAGAAATTGTCTTAGAATTCTATAATTGATATTTATGATTTAAATAATAGCTTTCATGAAACGATGTATGCAGGTTTGGAAATGAACCCTAAGATAAATATTTTTGTAAAATCTGTTAATTGAAGAAATATCTATTTTTTTATTTCATCGATGAAGAAGCAATCGTAATCACTGATTTGTATAAATATCTGGAAATTACATTAAAATTATCTTCATTATTACTAACATAAGTAAAATATATTGAGAGCAATGAATAGTTATTAATGAAATAATAATTATTTGCAACTGAAATTTTAATTTTAATAATTGAGAGTCACGATGTTATATTAGTTAAAATAAATTATTTTTATAAATTGATTATTAGAAAATTAAAAAATAAATAAGAGAAATTTAATCAAAGAATGTCGCATGTAAAAAAACATTCAAATATAAAAAGTTACTCAAAAAATCAAACGTTTATAAAGGTATTTAAACTAGGATTGGTTTTTATTGAATGTTGAAACTTTTGCTATTACATTAAAAGATTTTTAAAATTAAAAATACATATATTACTCAATAGGATCTTGGAAAAATTTTTTTTTTCTGAGTTAATGCTTGACATTTATTTGTTAATATTAGATTTAACATATTTTAATTACCTATTTGTTACATATTTATTTATCTATCTCAGTATCTATCTATCTATATCTATATCTATCTATCTATCTATCTATCTATCTATCTATCTATCTATCTATCTATATATATATATATATATATATATATATATATTTATTGGAAGTAAAAATCTAATAAAATGTCACATTTGCATATACTCATATACTAATATTTATTAATAATATGTATATCCTTTTTCCTATCTTTTTATGATTTTAATTTGTAAAACTGTATAAATTTTAATTAATTTATTTTATCGCGGAACTATTTGCATAGTTATATAACAAAATTATATATATATATATATATATATATATATATATATATATATATATATATATATATAGAGAGAGAGAGAGAGAGGTATATATGATTACTATAAAATAGGTAAGTCAACTTTAAAAATAATTTTACATAAACGTAATTTGTTTTAAAAATTGTGTAAAAATTAGACATTCTTTCCCAAATTAATATTTTCAAATTTTTTCAAGATAAAAATGATACTATTTTTTAAGGAAAATAACTTAAATGATTTCATTACTCTCGTAACAATCTTCAAAAAATATCTAGTTATAATTTTAATAAATTTTGTTATTTAAATGACAAATAATATTTAGTTTTTATATTCGATTCGATAATATCTATATCAAAAATAAATTACGGATTATTATATTATTTCCTCAACAGTTATATTACACTCGTTTACGGTGATTTATGTTTCGTTCAATTTAATTATTTGGTAACATATGAAATTGTGTTATATGTAGTTTATTATTTCATTGGTTGATGAAAACTTTTCACAACCTAAAATTTGATTAAGTAGTAACCTATGATTCAATTAAAAAATAATTTTTGAAGTTCAATTAATGAATAATAGAGGATATGGGACCATATGTAGATTAAGACTGTTAAGAAAAGACAGTTAGTTATTAAATTACAGAATTAAAATAAATTTCATGTAATGATTTCCTTTATTTTCAATTTTCTGAGGAGTTGACTCTAAAGTGTTTCATTTATTGTATCATATTTTTATAATAAATGTCAATATTTTTGAGTTCAAACACAGGAAATGGGTTTTAAAAAATAAATACAACGTTTTTCAACAATATAAAAGATTATTGAAAAGTATTTCTTAATTTTTTTAAGGTACAAAATAATAATTTTAATTACATTCCTTCAAAATAGTAAAATAATACAATATTTCAAATTGAAAAGAATAAATGAAATAATTACACTATAATAACATATAAATATTAATATTAAAATTATTTGAATTATTGTTTATATATATATATATATATATGTGTGTGTGTGTGTGTGTGTGTGTGTGTGTACAATACAATAGTTCAAATAGCAGGTGTTAATCATTTTTAAATAGTAATTTTCAATAGTTGAGTATTATATTCTCACTTAAAAATAATGAATCATATAAATAATTTTATAAATATAATTTTATTTCGTCTAGTTCTTTGATATATGTTTGACATTTTTAGTACTTTGACTACTTTTATGTCAATAAGATTGGATAGTAAATTTGCACTATTCGGGGTTTACTCCTTATATATATATATATATATATATTTTGTCGGCCTAATTATATAAATGAATAAGATTTATCTTCAAATTTTAAAACATGGCATTTTACTACATTTTTTTTAAAAAACGAAATAATAATTAATAAAATAATATTATTATTTCTACGTATATATATATATATATATATATATATATATATATATATATATATACGCACACTTATTTAAAACTATTTACATAACAATTTAAACATACTAGTTCAAAATTAGCATGCTCGTAGCATTAATGAATACATGATATAACTATATCAAGTATTATTTAACTAATAATTTATGATTGTATTTTTTTTCTTGTCTCATAACTGTAAAAGTTTTATTGACTTAATTTTATTATGTGTAGAATTTATGGACAAGTTTTAATTATTTTGTCGCTCTTGTTGTTTTCAGACTATTTGTGAACACAGATCATTGAATTTATATATATAAATCATCACATCATATCATATCAAGCCCATATCAATCCACTACTGGACGAAAGCCTCAATGAATTCTATCATTCACTGGTATTTGATCATATTCACAATGCTAACCAGGCGTATTAGTGAATATTTTTTATTCAGGGTTTACTCCCTTAATTTTTCGACAGTTATTTTTTTTACAAGATTAGGTTGTCGGTCTTCATGCTCAACCCTCAAAAGTGAGGGACTCTCTGACTGGGAATCTCCCGCAATCTCCCGCATGACACGTGATGGTGCAAACCACTGTGCTACCCAGTCAGATATATATATATATATATATATGTGTGTGTGTGTGTGTGTGTGTATGTATGTGTATTTCACTATTCATTATAAAATTATTTGATAAGTAGGAGTATTCTGTTAAGAATAATGAAATATTTTATTATATCAAATAAATTTAATAATTAAAAAAATTCGTGAATGTAAATTATAAGAATAAAAAAGACAATTTAAAATGTTATTTAACAAACATACATAATTATATATATGTATATATATATATATATATATATATATATATATATATATATATAAATGTATGTATTTATATTAAGAATATATTAATTATGCAAGGTAAAAATAAATTTTGTAAGTTTTAACAATAGATTGTTAAAGTTATTGTAATGGCGATAGTGCAGTACAATAGAAAATACTTTTAAACATTCAGAGTGTAAAACAATTCAGTTTATTTTCCGCAATATTTAATAATTATGTGATTTAGTCATTTTTAAAATTAAATACATGAATCAAGTTATATATATATATATATATATATATATATATATATATATATATATATATATATGTATGTATGTATATATGTATGTATGTAGTAATTTACTTTAAGTTTTAAAAAGCTAGATCGATATCATTCCTAAAATAAAAGATGCCTATTATAAAATTGTATTTTTGATTTCTCTTTTTGTATAGTACATTTATAAAATAAGCAATAATAATTTTAGAAAAAATATATTCGTCTGTTTAATATTGTTTTAAAGGTTGATATTAGTCGTTAAGAAATACAAAAAAAATCAATAATAGATAATAATCAAAGATAGAAAATATATAGTACGCCATTACGCCTAAAATTTAATTAAGTTAATTTTTTTTATTTTAATATATATATATATATATATATATATATATATATATATATATATATAGTACTTTAGTATGACATTGGAAATTTTCATGTATTTTAAATTATAATTCATTTAGTTACTGGCAACATTTTAATTATATCGAAATTTTATTTTAGAGGTGGATTTTGCGTTAGAGTAATATATTTAAATTGATTTTGGGGCATATTTTTTATATTTTTTACGTTATACTAACATTTTATACAATTGATTTATTCAATATATCTCAAATATATACTTTTATTTAATATTTAAAATTAGAAAAAGTACAGATTACCATTTCAGCCATTTCTAACATAATTGTTAATAGAAATAAAATGAAATTCAATAGCAGTGAACAGATAAGAAATTATTAACGATATAAATCAATATGTACACTGTCAGAAAATGAAAAGTAATTTGTCTAATAAATAGAAGAATATGTTACGTGATTTGTTAAAGTAGTCTAGGATTCTATTGTAATATAGAAATTTTTAAAAAAACTGTTCAGAATTATCTGACCATGAAAATAGTTGTTCATTGACTTATTAAAAAACTTTGATAGAAGTATTGAAGAAATTAAATTCAGTTTAAGCATACTGTCATAGGAAAGTATGCTGGATTTTTTACTTCATTTCGTTTTTATAAATAAAATCCTATTTTTATATAATTTGGAATTTTATCAAAGAAGTAATTTTATATAATAACATATATAAATAATAACATCACTTAGACTGTATGTAAAAATTTTAAATATCCTCTAAAGTGAAAATATAGTTACTTATTATAAAAGGAACAATGAAATAATATAAATATAAGGATTTTGAAAATTCGTCTCATTCTACAACTTCAAAAATGATTTCTAAATACTGAAAATCGTTATTATATATATATATATATATATATATATATATATATATATATATATATATAAAATTAAGAAAATTAACAAAAAATTCTGATTTTTTCATGTTTTATTTTATATTTGTCAGAATTCATTTATGATAAAAAATTATAATATTAATTGTTAATTTTCTATCATAAATAAAGAAATATATGAATAATTAAATAAACAGTACAATATTATTTATTAAAATAAGTATTATAAATTTATAAAGTATTAAAAATATATGAACGTAATAGTTAATTTAAAAAAAATACAAATAGAATTTCATTTAAATACATTATTTAAAATGAAAACAATTGTGAATGAAATTGTAAAATAGATAAAAAAGATGTGACATTGTTAAATTAGCACGAAGAAGCTGTTATAATTATGCAATATCTTCATTAAATTAGAATGTTATAAATGTAGTCCACGACCTTCCTTATAGCAAATATTTACAATATCTCATAATTATATTTCGTACCTTCTTCGTATATGAAATAATCTGAATAAAAAAGTGTTATAGAGATTTTCGAACGAAATCACTTAAATTAATTATTTTGTACTTTATTTTGAGAGAAATTTTATTAGTAATAAAAGTTTTTGTCGAAATTAATTGTTATATATATATATATATATATATATATATATATATATATATATATATATATATATTTTCTATAATACAAAGTAACATTTTTTTCACACTGATGTATTTTGTAGACTAAGTTATTTTTCAATATTCATATAATAATTAAAAAAAAACTAATAGAAAACAAGAATTTTGGGTTTATTTTCAATTTTTTATATAATTATTGTGTATTTCACAGTCGTTTTAATAAATTTTTTAAGCAATATTTTTGATTCATATTTATGAAAACGAAAATATACACTTTTAATTTTCTTAGAAGTTTTCTTATATTTTTCTCTTGTATTTAAATTTCTCTGAAAACTTTTACAAAATAAGAATAAATTTGTGGTTCTACCGAAAATGTTACTATATGTTTTAGATTTTCGATAATGAACATGCATTAAAGTTACATTTTTCTCATTTTTTCTATCATTCCTTTTAAACATATCGAGTAATAATTATAATTTTCTAAATCTATTGCAAAGGCTTAAATAATAACTTCAAATATGATTTTTTTAATTATAACAAGTTTAAATTTTTTCTACGATCAAGATTTATGTCTTTAGATTAAAATATCACGAAATATAGTATTTCAATCCGACATTTTACTTTCACACACTCACAGAAACATTGTGTTTAAATCTAAACTTACATTAAATATTTTTAGTTCTTTTGATACATTTTTTTATATACCAGTGTCAAAGAATTTTTCTGAAAATGTCAAAGATTCAGTGTCAAAGATTATTTCTTTGATATTTGTCAAAGATTATTTTTGAAAAATAATGTGCTTTTATCAGTTTTTTATTAATCCTCTAACAAATTAATCCAAATAATCAATAACTAAGAAGAAACTTTTAAATGAACAAATTTTCAACAATTTAATTTGGTGTAATATTTAAAAAGTAATTAAAAGTTATCATTAAATTATTGAAAAATAAATGGTTTAATTTTAAAAGTCTTGTATATCTTTAAATAAATTGATATATCTATATTTGAGTAGAAGTAAAGATTTTAAAGCAGAGTAAAAAAATATATAAAACTAAACTCATCTGTTAAAAAAATATTAGAAAGTTTTATCATGTTTAATAATAAAATAATCTAGATTATTAACGACATATTTTTATTAACAAATCTTTATTTGACATGAAATGACTTAATTTTAATATAATTACATCTTCTCACTTAAACTTCTCATTCTTATTATAATGTACTTTTTATATATATATATATATATATATATATATATATATATATATATATATATATATATAAATAAACAGACCTATTAACGTTTTCTCACGTTTTAACCAAGAAATAATCACAAGAAATTATTATATATTTATACATTCATTATAAATGCTATATAAATATGCGTGTGTGTGTATGTGTGTTATAAAAAATTCTACAATTATACTCTATTTATTCAAATAAAATTGCATTTTATTTTTATTAAATATTGGTTAATTTTTTTGATTAACGCTAATTACATAAGATTTGTTTTCTTAAAAAGTTAATGTAATTAAAAATCATGCAATTAAATAAAAACAAACGTTGATAAGACGCTTGAGAATATTGATTTTATTAATTTACGTTATCAGATAAAAATATTTTTGGTATGTAATAAATTAAATTATTTAATTTTTTTAAGAACTTTTTGTTTAATGTTGTACATAGAATTTGTTTCATAATTTCATTTTATTATTTGTATATTTTAATTTTTGTTATTTCTTTAATGTGTTAAGAAATATATTTTTTTAAAAATATTAAAAGTAAAATATAATTTTAATTATTCAAAGTTGCAGCGTTTTTAAAAAATATATTTAAAATATATTAATATATGTGCATGATGTGATTTAGTTGTTTGATTTCATTACTTTTTATTTAAGTTGTAATTCATATTATTGTCTCAATACTTTTTTTCTCTATTTATATTGTTCTATATTTTAACAGACACTATAGAAAGCAGATTTCTTCCAATTCCATAAAATCTCTAAAGATTTTTTTGTTTTTTTCGTATATTTTGAATATGTATTTTAAAAATTATGAAATATATAGGTATTTATAATGAAATTCAATTACATATACTTTAGCACTTTATTTAAAGCAAATTATTTAATTTCAAATTATTTTATACACATATTTAAAACTCGAGAGTTTTTAAAGATTAAATATTTTTTTTATTTCGTCAAATTTATGAAAAATTTAAAATCATTATTTTGGTTAAACAGTAATTGAATTCATTATATTATATTTAAATATTTTTAAAGAAATTAATTTAATGTCAATATTGTCTTGTAATTGAAGTTAATATTATGATATTTGAAAATTAAAGAATTTTTCATTTCAGAATTTTTCCTTTTTTTAAATTAGAGAGATTTTCTTAAATCAAAATATTGACGATTATAATATATTGAATGTGCTATTTGTTGCAATTATAATTAACAATAAAGGAATTGTATTCTTCTTACATAAATATATAATATTAAAAAAAAATATTTATGAAATGAATGAAAATAAATTATTAAAATAAAGTCTCTAAAACTTTTATGAAAATTAGTTTAAATGCAGAGTAATTGTATTTTATGATAATGCAGATATTTTTTTTAAGAAAAATAAAAACTATGAACCAATGAATAAATAGACATATTTTATATATTTAATAATATTAATAATAATTTTATTTATTTACACCTACATGAAAATAAATAAATCTAAAAACACATAATTATAATTTGAGTTGTTAAATCCAAGATAAATAATTTTACATGAACTTTTATTTGAATTGATATTTGTAATTGTAGTTAAGTGCATTATATGATGTGAATTGAATGACATTCGTTCTAAATGTGTATCACCGAGAGAAAGACACACATTTAATTTTATTAAAACTATTTAGCACAATTAGCTATACGAAAAGTGTTATTTTATAAAACTGAATCACTGCATCAAAAAAAAGACCATTAAGTAACTGATGTGCAGTGACTGGAGCCCGATACACTTTTTAAAATTATTGCGGCTTCCGTCTGATATGAGAACCATTTCTTACTTTTTATTCGCGTTACGTTCTCGTATATGTATCGTAATCCGTCTATTTGAATCAAGATGAGACTTTGCGTATATTATATAGAGAGGGAGTGCAAAATCTGTTTTAAACAAATGCAATGGCGAAAGTACAATCACCCGCGATTTTAAAATCGTATATAAGGCGATGTAAATTCGTTTATAGCAAGCATTCAGTTGCATACATTTCAATTACGCATTAGCAACATGAAGTTTTTGGTAAGATTTCCAATCCTTTAGCATATGTGTAACTAAAACGAGTACATTTATTTTATATATTTTTGTTAAAATACAATAAAAATCCTTTAAAATTTAAAAAGAACTTTAATTGAATATAAGACTATAACGATAAACATTGAAATTAAGTTAAATTGAATATAGTATTATTTTTGATTTTCAATATTTGTTCTTTAAAAAAAAAATGTTATGAGAAAATTATATGTATTTTTTAAAATACTTATATTTTTCATATTAAAGAAATAGTGAATAAAAAACATATTATTCACTTTTAAATGAAATAAAATCTTCAATACTTTGAATATTTTAATTTTAGAAAAAAAATTATATTATGATTTATATTTAATTTTTAATTGTTTTGATTATTATCATCAATTATTAATTGTTGTTTTCAGGTGGTCTTTTTAGTTTTGACCGCAGTCTTGGTCTCAGCTGAGGATGTGGAAAAGAAATCCTCAAAGAAAACTGAGAAGCGAGGCTTGATTGGTCTAGGCTATGGAGGTGGCTATGGAGGATCTATTGGTGGAGGTTTTGGAGGACATTCATTGGGAGGTGGAATTGGCGGAGGCATAGGTGGTATTTCTGGAGGACATGGCCTTGGCGGAGGAATTGGATCATACGGCGGAAGTTACGGATATTCCTCTGGTGGAATTGGAGGTCATTCTCTTGGCGGCGGTTTTGGTGGAATTGGTGGTATTGGCGGAGGCCATGGATTAGGAGGTGGAATCGGTGGTATTGGCGGAGGACATGGATTAGGAGGCGGAATTGGTATTGGCAGTGGAATCGGAGGAGGAATCGGAGGTGGAATTGGAGGAGGAATTGGAGGAGGTATCGGAGGAATTTCACATGGAGAAGGACATATTAAACACATTACAATCCACCGAGAAGTTCCTGTTCACATTCCTCATCCATATCCAGTACATATTGTTAAAAAAGTTCCAGTACCTGTTAAAGTGCCAGTGCCAGTTCATGTTGATAAGCCATATCCTGTCCATGTACCTAAACCTTATCCAGTTCCAGTTGAGAAACCTATACCTTATCCAGTTGAAAAACCAGTACCATACCCAGTAAAAGTACCCATTAAAGTACCAGTTCCAGTACCACATACGGTACATGTACCAAAACCATACCCAGTACATGTTACAAAACCAATCCCAGTTCCAGTCCATCATCCTGTTGTGATCCATAAACCAGTACCTGTATTAATTAAGCATCATCATGAAGGCGGATATGGTGGAATCGGAGGTGGTATTGGAGGAGGTTTTGGAGGAGGTATTGGAGGAGGTATTGGAGGTGGACACATAGGAGGTGGCATTGGAGGTGGACATATTGGAGGAGGATTCGGTGGAATTGGAGGAGGTGGAATTGGAGGAGGACACATTGGTGGATTCGAAAGTGGCATTGGAGGAGGACACATTGGAGGAATTGGAGGAGGAATCGGCGGAGGACACATTGGAGGAATTGGAGGAGGAATCGGTGGAGGACACATTGGAGGAATTGGAGGAGGAATCGGCGGGGGACACATTGGAGGAATTGGAGGAGGAATCGGAGGAGGAATCGGCGGAGGACACATTGGAGGTGGAATTAGTGGAGGTGGAATCAGTGGAGGAATTGGCGGAGGATACGGACACCATTAACTTATGTTGCTAAGGAGTAATTTGATTTGTTAGTGATACATATCAGGGTTAATTCACACAATACACTTGAGCAAAATGTTAGTATTTTAACACTAAATTACAGTTTTATTTCAATATTTTCAAATGTCTCTTTGTATAAATAATTATCATTCTATCAGTTTTCATACATTCGTCATTACTGTAAATATGACATTCATTTGTATCATGTATCATGCACTGTAATTCATAATAATTCTTGACTATTAAATCTTTGGGATAATATAAAATTTTGTATCATATTTGATAAGATAGTTTATAGCTGCCCAAGATAATAGTTGGAATTATATATATTAATGAAACAATGTCGTTTTAATAATTTTAGGTGTAATTGTATAAAAATATATATTTATAAATATGAATTGTATGCTATGATTTCTTTAATATAAATAAAAGCACAAATTTATTTTTTTAAAAAGTCTTTTTTTTTAATAATTATAAAATGAAAGTATTCTTACTGATTTACTAATTAATTAAACTGTGTTGATATTATTATAAGAGTGTGAGAAAAATATTCATTAAATATATGTGAACTGGAGATTAAATTTCATTTAGTTCTCATTAAAATGTGTTGAAATTATTTACAGCATTTATATTACTATCACATATGATTTTATTTACTAATATATTGTAAATATAACGTGTGAATATATATATATATATATATATATATATATATATATATATATATAATATATATGCACGTGTATGTATATATACGAGGGTCGTTTGATAAGTATGGTAAATTTATTTATTATTTAATTTAATTAATTTGTTAATTTAATTAATTTTTTAATTTAGTTTTTCTTAATTTTTACCATTTTTATATATACAACACGATTCTCGTATATTTTATATATATATATATATATATATATATATATATATATATATATATATATATATATATATATATATATATATGTAGATATTTATTAATTTATAAATGTATTTATTAATCAATGTTTAATGATTTAATATTCAGTATAAATATATTTTATCATTAAATTCTAAAATTTTCATTGATTTTCAATTTAACAGAATTTATATTAATATTTGTTTTGAAACTGTTGTGAATATACTTTCACATAAATGAATTATCATCAAAACAACACAATATATTATAACAGTATTCAATAATTACTTATTGTTTGTTTCATTTATTTATAAACTGAACGGTCGTGCTATAATTATTGGAGCGTTATATTATGAAAGCTCATGTGGAATATAAAATATCATATTTCATAATATAGTGCTTTTAAAATGATGGTATATCCATCAAAATGATTATCAGCTTATGTACAAATAAAATTAATAATAAATAACTGTTGAACATTTTTAAACTATCTAATGGTGTAGGGTAACAATTTATTTATATAAAAAGAATTTTATATCTTCATGATAGTTAATCAAAATATAACTGTTATATATTTTACTTCACATTTTATACAATGTATTTGTTATATATTGATAATGCAACAAAATTAAGATATATGAAATTTTTAAATAATGTTAATAATAAAATAGATAGTTTGTTTTATTCATACATATTTATTATGTACACTAGTTTGCCATATCAAGAAATTTTACACATTCATTGATTCAATGCCGTTTTCTTCCAATCCACTCTGATTTAATTTTTTATGACTTTATCCCGTCTATACATATGCTTCTCCCTGATATTTTTTATGTATCTCGTTCACAATCAATAATTTCTTTTGTCAATCGATGGTGTTCTCTTCTTGTTATATAACCTATTCATATTTATTTTAAAATTTTCATTTTTGTTTAATGTCCGTAATTTTTATTTTTTCTTGATTCACTCTGGTTATTTTATATATATATATATATATATATATATATATATATATATATATATATATATATAAGGTGACCTAAATGAGACTAAAGGGCTTTAACATATATTTACTTGGTTACTATAATTGTTATAAAATTTGCGACAATGTAATTTTTTAACAAAAAAAATATCTAAGGTACTAAATTGTTAAAACATGCCTTATTTTTTTGTATTCAATATATTTCAATTTTTTATTACATATATTATTTATTTATAATTATATTTAATTTGATTTTACCTTTTTTGGAGAATATGCACTTACTTCGTTTTTTTATTAAATAATAACCAGTAAACGATCTGAATACTTGAATATTAAACGACAATTCCAACCTTAAATAATTTTTAAAATACTCTCAGTGAACTGAACAAAAAAATTAAAATTTAAAGTAGATAATGATCTTTTTATTCGTTTTTCAATTAGAACACATATTACTTTTTTTACTAAATATTCACGAAAAAATGGGTTCTCTTAAAAATTTTTAAAAAAGTTTTAGAATATTTTATTTTATATAGTATTGTAGGTATTCATAAGTTCACTGATTATCACATAATGATCGATGTATAGAATTGAACGATGTGTACTGTTTTGGTTTAGTTTTTGGTTAATATATATATATATATATATATATATATATGTATGTATCAAATTATACTTGAGTATTGAGATTTTGTTGTATTCAGTTAATTAATTTAGAACATAATTTTAAATTATAACATAAATTAAAATATATAAGATTTTACAAACTGAATGGTTGTTTCCAATTTACATCAATATTTAATATAATAAATTAATTATGTCTTTGACAAATAGAATGCAGTAAACATTTTGTTACATATATATATATATATATATATATATATATATATATATATATATATATATATATATATTTATATATATATATTTATATATATATATATATATATATATATATATATATATATAATAGAATGATTATTTTATGAAAAGTAACTTTCAGTTACAAAACAAGCATAATAAAATTACTGTATGTGACGTAAAAAATAATAAAGCGTGTAAAAATGTTAAAGATGTTTCTACTGTTATGATATTAGAATAAACATATTGAAATATCTATTGTTATAATGGTGACAAAATTTTTAAAATAATATAAAAGGAAATATTATGTTTGTTACGCTTTTATAAATTTGCATTCGAAATTTAATTAACTCATATTTCCTAATATTTGTTTTTAATTTACATCATTTGTATGTGAATTATGTCAGTGTCATGTTTACATGTGTATATTATGTATGCTATATATATATATATATATATATATATTCAAAACTGAGATTTTGGGTAAGAAAAAGAAATTATTAGAGTTTAAAAATATAATTGAAAATTTAAAAAGACTAATAGTTGTTACTATTAAATAACAATGTCATAATCCATGATCTTCAAAAGTTCAACATTCTAAAGATGATTTAAACGATGCTCGAGTTCAATGTAAGAAGAAGAATACCTTATAAACTATAAGTTGTTTCAGGGTCATTACTCTTAGATACGGCAGAGATTTTAATACAGAGTAGTCTTCTTATATGCAGTTTATAAGGTTATAATATACCAGGATTCTTGACAATGCATTATTTAAAAATAAACGATGATCATTATCATAAGAATAATCATGATAACAATATTGCAGAATAT
>CP092088.1:34210006-34232506 GCA_029203775.1 Neoneuromus ignobilis
TTTTGATCTATACTTTCATTGGAAGTTTAATTAAAAATATTGTTTATTTTAAGAGTTTATAAAGAAGTATTATAACAAAAAATAATACTTTATATGTAATAATAATCAGATAAAAATACTACATATACATATTGGTTTATATGTATGTGTGTATATAAAAGTATTTGTATATTATTTGTTCAGCAACGTCAGGCGATCAAAAGAATGTACAAGTAATTTCCTTTACAATAAAACGAATATCAATTTACAATCTCTTGCATCTGTACGTAGCTCGTTTCGTTTCTTTAAAATTACGATGAAAGTAAAAGTAATTCTGTAGCATGTTTAACACATCCAAATAGTAAAAAAAAACTCATTCTATATAGACGTAAGTTGAGATATGGTCAATGTATCGTTTGAATGCCACATAAAAGAAAGATTTTAAAGTAGATGTATTTAGATATAATCATATAATTTTATTGTTTTTTATTTGGTTCGCTGATATACTTCGTATCGAATATATTTATAAAAAACACATGTCGATTATTAGTAACACATTTTATATTATGTTAAATATTATATAGACAGATTTCATATAAATATTTACGAAGTGAAATGGTGTACTTTGATTTTTTTTCTGTTATATATTTTTTTAAGAAAGTAATAATGAATAATTTGATAGAGTTACCTTGATTGTTTTTTTTTTAAAAAAAGGCAATAAAAATCTATACATTTACTATAAAAAAGTTTAATAGAAAAGAATTATGACAACAACATAGCTCAACAATAACAAGTTTGAACAACAAATAGTAACAAAAATATTATAAATATCACAAAAATAAAGAAAATATGATTTAACAAATATACATTATAAAAGACTAAATTTAACAATATTTTCATCATTCATTAAATTAGTAATGTTGGCCCTGCGATTGTTCTGATACTTGATAACCGGACATTTGATTTGAGCCATAATTTCCATGTTCTTGTCCAGCTCCGTTTTGATCGATAGTATTTTCTACAGCGGATCCTTGTCCATAATTATCGTATTGTCCTGCTAAAGGTGCTTGTAAGTATTGGTTTCCATAACCTCCATTATCAGCTCCGTTGTAACCACCTCCTTCTTGTCCACCTTGTCCTTGCGAGTAAGTAGGTTGCCAACCTCCATGTTCCAGTTGAGGAACTTGTAATTGTGATTGCCCTTCAGCTCCATAACCAGTACCTCCTTGGCTTTCTTGTCCTGAATTTCCATAACCAGATGCTTCACCTCCTTGGTCATAACCACCTTCAGCAATACCACCACCTCCTCCTCCTCCTAGTTGAAGACCGATTCCTCCTTGTAATCCATGTCCAAGTGCATCACCTAATCCCTGTCCAATTCCACCTTGTAATTCATGGCCGTTTCCTAATCCTTGACCTATTCTTGGATGAATATCACCTCCAATATCATGTCCAAGTCCTCCTCCAATTCCTCCAAATCCACCACCGAATCCAGATCCGCCGCCATATCCAGATCCACCGATTCCATGACCAATACCTCCAGAAATTCCGATTGCTCCTCCTCCTTGATATCCAGAAGCATCAGCGCTCGCATGTCCGTGTCCAGATGGTATAGGTACCGGATAAGGTTGAGGTACATGTACTTCTTTTGTAACTTCAACTGGAACTTTGACTTTTTTGATCACTTCAACAGGAACAGGATGCGTAACTTTTACAATTTGGGGAACTGGAACAGGATATGGCTTATCTACTGGTACAGGATATGGTACATTATGTGGTATTTTTACAGGATATGGGGCTGGTACTTTTATACCAACTGTTTTTGTTACTGCTATAACTTTGGTTGGAACTTCGCCTGCTGATATTGTACCAAGGTCATGAAGACCTACTTTTGGATATGTGTGACCAAAACTATGTATGTCAGGTATCACGTGGAGTTTATGAGATTCACCTCCGCCATGTCCTCCTCCATGACCGCCTCCATAACCTCCTCCTAATCCTCCAAATCCTCCAAATCCTCCACCATGTCCTCCTCCAAATCCTCCACCATATCCTCCTCCGTATCCTCCTCCGTATCCTCCTCCATATCCTCCTCCGTATCCTCCTCCAATACCTCCTCCGAAGCCACCACCTCCAAGATGACCTCCTCCAAGTTGAATTCCACCTAAATGGTTTCCTAAACCACCTCCTCCAAAACCACCGATTCCATAGCCTCCTCCTTCACCAATAATTCCCGGAGCAGCAAATGTGATTGAAATTAAACAGCTAAAGAAAATGGTTGTTTTCTAAAAAAAAATACAGATAATGAATATTCACATTAACTAAAGATATATTTGTTATATTTAAGAATTTCGGTTAAGTAAGAAGATAAATTTTAATAAAAAATCTAATAAATAAATATTAGAGATTTAATGTTAAATTTAAAAGATGTTTTTTTTATTTACACAAAATGTTATTTAGAGCAATGTAAGAAAAAATATTTTTAAAAATCAATAATTTTAATAATATATTAAAAAATGAATTTTAAATAATGTATTGTATATATATATATATATATATATATATATATATATATATATATATATATATATATATATATATATATATATATATATATATATATATATATATATATATATAATTGTGTGTGTATTATTTATATAAAATAAATGATTCATTTTGAATTTATTTGTAAAAAGTAACAAATTACAAGAAATAATGTTTTTTGAAAGTTAATAAATACTTTTTTAAATTATATCAAAAACTATTTTTAAAAGTGAAATAATAATACACAATTATTTTTTATACAATTTTCTGAAACTTTTAAGTGAATTATATATTTTTTAATTCTTAATTGTTTTAAAAATTTTGAGTTGGACGTTTTTTTATAAAAAATGTATATTTATTTTTTTAAGAAATATGAGAATCTTGTTTCCATTTCAGTAAGATACTTACGTAGGTATTCATTTTATTGTCACTTCAGATCGGATGTAAGGTTAAAATTAAACTGAATGTTGTGCAATAGTTCCGCAAATTTATACCAATTCTACTATCTGCTCTTGTTCAAAACACATTCCCTTCCGTTAAAGTGAATGTGCATCGGTTTTGGTCAAATGCACGTACACATAGGACACAGAATAAGAGAGGAAAGTGATTGCAAGCATATAAAGATACTTCCTTCCTTATTTAAAATAACTGTAGCGTGCATTATGTATTGTTATATCTGTTAAATTAAACTTGAGATGAAAGAAAGTAAAACATCTTAATCTTCTTATTTTTTCATTATAAATATTTTTTTATGACAAAGTGAAACATATCCATTTTGAATAAATATTTTACATTGTTAACAATTACATTAGTCTTTAAAACATTTTTGTTGGAAAAGAGACAGAGAATTTAAAATATCACAATATATATTAACTATCTTTAATCAAGTTGATCGACTGATGTCATATATCCTGTACTAAAATTCTATAAGGTGTGACCAATTCTTCTCACATGTTCTTAGGTACATAAATTTGACACTTTCGATTATTGCTATAAAGGAAGACTATAAAATTCACATTTTCATATCCAGATTCGATTTGTATTCAAATTCTTATGAATTATAAATTTAATTTACATTATTTATAATTAAAATTTTTTAGTAATATCGGATACAACATCTCTCTCTCTCTTTCTCTCTATGTATATATATATATATATATATATATATATATGTGTGTGTGTGTGTGTGTGTGTGTTTATGTGTGTGTAATATATGGAATATATATAAATTTAAATTATGTTAATTTTATATTAGTAATATTTATATATCAATTTGGGTAAAAATCGTTAAAGTATTGAACTGATTATTTTTTTTATCATATTTTCTTTAACGAATACCATGAAATAAAAAGCATTTATATTATTTAAACAATCATTATTGACTACTTATTTATTTATATTTTTTTTTATAAATATTAAAAAAAAGTGATTATTAAATTTTAATATAAAAGACATGCGTAGATTGAAATATATAGTATTTCTGATGATATACATGCACAACTTATTAAAGAAATATAAATTATATCTTTATCTATGCCTTGTATGAGCAATAAAAAATAATGATTTTTAACGAATAGAGATATGGATGATGAAAAATAGATAATAATTAATGTTGAAATGAATTGCTTTTGGAGTAATTAAAATATTTTCTAATTCTAAAGTAAATTATAATTTAAATAATGTAATATTTTATGTTTGGTACAAATAATATAATATAAGTTCCAAGTAAATATACAACTGATAAATTTAAAAATTAATACCAACAGCTGAACAAATTAATAGCATTTTGTCAGAATAATTCAAAATATTTTTTTTGTTTCACTTATCAACAAAAATTATGTGATTTTTTTGGGGATATTTTTTCTACATTAACAATATATTATATTTAGTATATATTGCATATTTCAATTGCTTTGTTTTGATTTTCATAAAATTCATTTAATGTTAAAAAAAATATTTAAGTAGTGTTTCAAAGAGAAGCTAGGGATTTTTTATTTGCAATATTAATTATGTAAGAAAAAGGTTATGAAAAAAAACATGTATATATATATATATATATATATATATCAATAGATAAATAGGTAGATAGATAGAGAAAGATAAATATATAGAGAGAGAAAAGTTCTTTGTTCTAATTTAAATAAAACATACGAAATAATGTTTTCTCTTATTTTTTACTGTGGACAATTTACGATTTATTATTTTAATAGCTATGCTGATTGTTACTTCTAATGATTGTTGGTTGCTGTTTCACTACTTAAATATGAATTAACTGAATTAAATGTGTACTTTCTTTATGATTTTAAATTCAAGTCAACTTTAGTACGAAGAAAAAAGTAGAATTATAAATTTTACTCTAAATTCACACAAATACATACATGTGTCTATATACTTACATATTATATATATATATATATATATATATATATATATATATATATATATATATATATATATATCGTTTTAGACAATTAACCTTAATGTAAAATTATTTATAAGATTGTACTGATAGTTAATTTGGCAATAAAATAATTTTACATTCTTGTATTGTTTTATATTTATTTAACCTATTTATGATAATATTTTTGATTACTAATCAATATATATATATATATATATATATATATATATATATATATTATATAAATAAAATATACTTATTTTATGATTCAGTATAAAAGGGAAAGGTAAATAATTAACCTTTAGAATTAAAGCAACGAAAATGTTGGAAGTAATTAACTTCGGATTAGCTTTCTTATCAATTGAAGGAAATTATGTTTTACTTACTATATTTTTATAACATTTATTTTCCATGATTTATATTAGTTATTTAAATAGTAATTTATGTAAAAATAGGCATTTTCTAACACTTATTTTTAATATATATAAAAACACACACACACACACACACACACACACACATATATATATATATATATATATATATATATATATATATATATATATATATATATATATATATGGTTTTTCAATTTGTTATGAATTTGTTATTTTTCAAAACATAGATTTGGTTCTTATAAGTAATAAAAGATAACTTAGATTTTTAATTTAAAAATTATAAAGATGACAATTATAAAAATAAATATTTATATTAAGTAGTTTCTAATAAAACAATCAGAGAGATCATGTCTATTTTAAGTTTACCATTAGATCAGAAAATTGTAAAGGATATAAATTTGAAGTAAAAATATCCTTTGATATATAATACATAATAACAACATATTTTTGTTCGATGCTAAAAGGGTTTCGAATGTGTTAAATTTATGTACGTATTTCATATTTGTGTTTATATACTTGATTTAAGTTAAACATTTTTTTTATTATCAATTTATTTCTTACTAAAAATTAGTTTATTATTTAATAAATTTATATAAGATTTATGCATATTTGTAAGTTTATATAATTTTCAATAAACAAAGTTGTAATATTAATATTGTTTCCTTCTCAAAAAGTTATATTTTGTATTATTGGAAATATATTTTTAATTTTCTATATATGACAAAATTGAATATTTATTCACTTGAATAGGTAATGAGAAAAAAATGAAATATCCTTGTAAATGGACATTCAAGTTATTTATCTGCTATTCTTATTCACTAGCAAAATATAATATTAATTATGTACTGAATTACATTATGTCGATTAAAAATTATTAACTACAAGGATTTTTTTCATATATGCCTATAAAGAAAATAAGAAAATATCAATTAAAAATATTTTTGATCCAATTCTCAACTGGTCAAATATAATGAAAGTGTAGAATATAATTGTCAGTCATTGTCAATGATGTATGTTCTTCGCAGCTAGTGAATATTTTTACGCAACGATAATCACAACTTTCGTGTATTAAGTGCACATTGACTTTGTGAATATCTATTTACATAATTAAAATGACATGAATTTCCGCTTTTTGTAATAATGTCAGTCATATATAAAAACATTTAATTTTTAGTATTCAAATAATATCTTTAAGTATTTCAAAAGTCATTAAAATAAAATATTTATAATATAATTAATTTGTTATCACAAATTTGGCAGTTTATTAACAATTCTTACAAATTACAATAAGTAATATATTAAATTAATAAATATATATATAGAAACGTATACTATTTATTAAATATGTAATATTCTTTTTGACTTCTGTTAATTACAAAAGCGTATTCAAATAATGAATTTAATAAATTACTTATTAAATGTTATACTCTACTAGTAAAATAATATAATCGATCTTTGAATTTCGAAATGGAAACTTGACATTTTTATTAATAATACAGCTTAATATTTATTTTAAAAAAATATTTTGATGTTATATACAAATATATTCCATGAAATTTATATGATTTAAGTTAATTTATAATTAATTAAAAAATAAGTACGGAATGAATATATTTAAATTAAAAAAGTTTATGAATAGGTTTATTTTTAATTGCATTTTTTAACAACTAAATATGTAAATTTTAATTAAATGAATTTAATTATAAAAAATTAAATATTATATAACTAAATTATTTTAGGATTCCTTTTCTGAGCATTTTTTTAAAAAAATAATAACTTTTAATTGCAGACAAATATTTATGCTAAAATAAAGTTTTTTTTTAGACATATATTGTATACTAATTGATATTTTTCTTTAATTTTCTCTTTATTTTATTTTTTAATATTAATGAAATATTAAAGGCGAAGTTTTTAATTTTTTCAACTTGTATTTTATTTAATTAGATTTTATTCGAAACTGTAAATTTATTAAACATTAAATTCTTTAAACATATTTTTAAGATAAAATGAAATACGGATATTTAAACTTAAAATTATTTTGGTCAAACGAATATTATAATTATCGAAATTTATTTTTGATAATTTATTCTGTTATTCTGACTTAGAGACAATACATTTATACATTAACATAAAAGTTAATTAATATTATAATTCTATTGATTCATACAATCTTAAATTACAATATATATAAGATGTAATTATGTACAGAAAAAGCTACTACTTCATTCAAAGGACAATTGGTATTTATCATCTAAATTACAAAAAAGGAGATGTATTATGGATAATGTGTAGTGATATAGAAACTTACTAATTAAATTAATTATTAGACTAAGAGCAATTGATGCTCGAAATATTCAAATTAATAAAGATAGAGCTTCTTACATAATTTATTGAATAAGATTTTATTTATATTCTGAAAACGTTTTGTTGTTTTTATATAATTTTTTGCTGCATTTCGATAAATTTTATTTCGTATTTAAAGAAAAATAATTTTACTGATACTGTTATAAGTATTCAAGTGTTGAAAAATAATAATTGAACAATGATATGAAACCAATAAATATGCATGAAACGTTTGTAATATTTTTATTGTAATAAGTATTTGAGCATTTAAAAATAATTTCTTAGAAATTCATAAATATAAATAATTTTTATAAAATATTTTTTATTTTCCACAATACATCATTTTAAAATAAAATTAATTAATGTAATATTTTATAAACAATATTATAATACATATATATTATAAAGTGGTATTATGAAATAAATATATCTGAATTAATAGAAAAACATAGTATATGTATATATATATATATATATATAATATTTATTTTGAATATATAAGTTTGTCCTTTTTTAAAAGTTTGATGTTATATTTGCTGGAACAATGTTATTAATTATATTATAATAATATAAGATTAAAGATTTTTAATTAAAATGTTCTACTGGCTGATACATAAAAAGTTTAAAATGAAATTAAATAAAAACAAGTGACTAAGTTATTTTATTTTCATATTACAAGATATAATATATTTTTAATTACTTACACACACACACACATATATATATATATATATATATAACAACTAAAACAATACAAATCAAAAATTCAGTAATTTATTTTTCGATTATTAATAAATAAGTATTTTAAATTATGTTACAATAAGGTGTTGCCATTAGATATCAAAATATTGTTAAAATACCACTTTGTAATAAAAAATATGTAAATAAGTTAGTCAAAAATAGCTACAAATTAAAAACATTTTTTAATTTAATAAAATCTGATTTAATTTATAATAAAAAAGTTACGAGTAACGAACAAAAAAAATAAATATGAACATAAAAACTAATTAAACTTTTTTAAAAAAGAAATAATAGCAGTCTTATTTCATATGAATACTTTTTATATTTATACAATACAACATGACCTAAAAGTTACTATTCATTACAGGCTCTTATCGACGAATTAGAACGGTTAGTGACTTTTACATATTTATACATACATACCTGCATATATATATATATATATATATATATATATATATATATATATGTATGTATGTCTATGTATTCACCTATGATTTCTTCAATAATAATGAATTATTATTTTATCAACAAGCTTAGATGAACTCAAAAAAGATAGAAGAATTAAAGAAATAAAGTTAAGAAATTGATATTATAATGAATCATAGCAAGATAAGAAAAAAACAAGTTCAAAGAAAATTATATTAAAAGGAATTTAAATAGAAATATAAAAAAGTTATGAGTATAAAGCATATATTATTACAAAAAATAACATTTATATATGAAGTAAATAGAAGAATAAAAAAAATGGATTAAGTTTAGATCCAAAGAGAAGTACGAAAAGTTGCACATTAGGAATGATATTTAGAATAAGAAAAGAAACTGATTCGATAACAAATTAGAGTTAAGGATGACATAATAAGAGTGAAGAGTTTAAAATTGAAATGGACCGGTATATTGCAAGAAAAGAAATCGCCGACGAATAGTAAAAATTATCGATTGTAAATCTTGATATATAGGGCTATCTAAATGTGACGTCTATATTGTTTTATTAAAAAGAAACTATACACATGTTTCCCTACACACCACCCTATACACATGTTTCATTTTAATAAAACACAAATCTAGGCGTCACATTTGGATGAGCCTATATAAAAGACTTTAAGAAGAGATCCATGGATTGATAAAAGGGTGATATGAGAAAGCATATTAATGTGAAATGGAAGAGGAAGGTACTGAATTGTTGAAAGTGGAAACTTTTAGAAGAAACCTTCAATTAGAAATAGATAGAAAAAGGTTACTCATATATATATATATATATATATATATATATATATATATATATATATATATATATATCGATTGATGGTTTAGTGGCCAGCATCACCGCCTATTAAGCTGGAGAAGTGTATTCGATCCTCAGTTGGAAATATAAAGCAGGCGAGGTTCTTTAGCCTTAATCAACGTAATCTTCTCAAGAGAGTAAACTCTGAATAAAAATCTTGACTAACTCACTTGGTCAGTGTGGTGAGTTTGATCAAATACCAATGAATGGTAACATTCATTGAGATTTTCACCTAGCAGTAGGCTGATTTGATAATTATATATATATATATATATATATATATATATATATATATATATATATATATATATATATATAAATTACGATATAAATATTTATTTCCATATTTCTAATTACAATTTTTGGTGGGGAAATCAATTTATTATTTAGTTTTGAACACCAATTATTGATGAAGCAAGGTCATAATTTCTAATAACGCGAACTGTTAATATATACATACATACATACAAACATACACACACACACACATATATATATATATATTATATACATTTACCTATACAAATATTAAATACAATGATGTACTGGAGTAACAAATATTTAATTGTGTGTTTCGAGAGTCTATGTGCAAAGAGCAGACATGTTTGTTTATTAGTATTAAAATAAAGATAAATAAAAACTTGCACTTTCAGAAAGTAGCAATATAAAATTACTACGATTGAAGTTCAATGTTTTTATAACAACGTATAATGATTCAAGTCAAAAGCGAAAGTGAAATGTATCTTATAACAAATGGCGGTACTAGGGACCCTTCACCCAATTTAAAACGTTGCTAGTGGTTGGTCGATCGATATGAAGAAAAAGAGACATCAAGATGAAATATATACACACAATACATGGCTATAAAATGACACATATCTCTTTGATCTGGAAGTGTTAATCTCATTGGAAAGTCATCAATGTTTAAAGAATAACTATGACCGATAGTATTAAAATTAAAATTGATTTTTTGTTGGTCAAACAGTATGATTGACATAGAATCTAGTGTTGTCTATTAAATATCGGAATGAATTTAAATTAATACATTTAATTTACTGATAGATGTCAATTATATGTTAAGAAGTTGCAATTTTTTTGCATATATCCTAATTGGTCAAATATACTTTAAAATGACAGAAAGGATACACTACTGATTAATATAGAAAGCGACCTCCTTACTGTTTGAACTAAATTTTAACAATAAGTAATTAAAGTATATAATGAAAATAATAATATTACAATAAAATTATGTGTTTTTCTTCTAAACAATACAAGTAACATTTTTAATAACAGTAAACTGCAGAAAAGTATATATTTGCATATTTTTAACTGAATGCATTTATTTAATAGATTTTTAATTATTTTTGTTCATAACAGAACATTTTCATTCTATGGTTAAATTTATATACAAACGAACAAACGTCTTAAAAAGTTATAAATATTTTTAGATTAAAATTGAAAATTTTTAACTGTTTTGTTGTGATGTCCTAAAATGCCCCAAAAACATAATATTTTTGGGGTATTTTATGTTTTAAATTGTTGACATTTTATAATGTAAAACTGGAATTAAGATATCAAGCATTTTACAAATTAAAAAAATATATGTAGTCGAAGCTAGTAGTTTTATTTATTGTATTCTATACACAACCTCAGAAAAGATCTTTTTCTCCTTTTATACGAGTATATATATATATATATATATATATATATATATATATATATATATATATATATATGTATGTATGTATGTATACGTATGTGTGTATTTGTATTCATTATGCACAGGTTTTGTTGTTAATTGAAAATTTTATCAATTACTATTTTGATAGTTTACTTTTTAATTATAGCATTTATGAACACTATGAACAATTGTAAAACAATTGTATTAACTAATTTAAATTGTATTATAAATAACAAATAATTAACTTTTGCCAAATTAAATTAAATTTTAATTAAAAATTTTAAAGTAACATATAATACAAGCATTATATATATACATCTGGGTCTGTTTTTATGTGGTAAATACTTTCCGCAGAAAACCGCTTAAAAAAATCGCATAAAAAAGACTTAACTTATATTGAAAAATTACGAATACATTCCGTAATTTTCGAAAATCGCATAAAACCAAAGCAGCAAAGTGAAATTACTCTAAAATTCATATAAAGAAATCAGGAAATGAAGAATGCTTAAAAAAATTCAAATATCTGCAGAAAATTGATACAAAACAAAGCTTTTTTACATTATTTTTTAATCAACTATTTAATTTTATTCAAAGGAATATGTACATATGTGTAATTTATTTTAGAATTTTTCATACATATTTTAATTATCATCGCAATAATAGCTGCACTGTTTAGAATAAAAAAAGAAAATAAAAAAGAAGCTAAATAGCTGCACTGTTTGCAAGACATGTAGGCCAAGCCTTTTTCCAACAGGCATTTAAAGTGTGTGGTTTTATTTGAGTAATAGCAAGTGTAACATGATTTATACAGTCAAAGATAAAAAAAAATTTCTAAGCGTCAGTTACTGTTATTGACTCATTTTCTAGTTTATCCAATATAATTTGAAAAGTGCGTTTAACGTAATATTGTTAAAAGTTGCAATTATTCCTTGATCTAATAGCTGAATAATGATTGTTGTATTGGGTGAAAAAAACATCATGTTTACATTCGGATGTTTTAAACATGGATGACCTGGTGCGTTGTAAACAAAAAATTTGGCAGCTTCTTCATCTCCCGATGCAATCGCGTCCGTAATCTTCACCTTATGTAATGCATTCCTTTTTAAAAAACCCGGTTAACTACCCTTTGCTAGCCGAAAATTTTTTATCAGTTTGAGAAGCGAAAGTAAATGGCTCTGATTCTTTCATTTGTTCATAAAATTGAAGAGCTTTTCGTTGAATTCAATAACCGCTTAAAGAAATTCTTTAAAGAAAATCGTATAAAAAGATACTAAGAAGAAATATGAATCGCATAACTTCAAAATCGCATTAAAAAATTCGCATAAAAACAGACCCAGCTGTATATATATATATATATATATATGTGTGTGTGTGTGTGTGTGTGTAATCTTTTATTTTCAATTATATTTATATACTTTTTATGTTAATATTAAAATTGAACATAACTATAATTGAAATCAAAGAATTACAAATGACACATGCTGTTTTTAATTATTACAGATCGTTTTATTCCTTGTCATGCCTTGTGAATTGGTTAATAATGTTACAACTATTGAAAACTTCTTTATTAATAAAATACAGATGTATAAGGTCTTCTAAATGAGATTGAATAGTTTAAACATACATTTACTTACTTACTATAATTTAATATTCTTTATTATTCTTCAGACTTACTTGAGCCACCTTATCTATATATATATATATATATATATATATATATATATATATATATATATATATTCGTACATACATTAGATGATTAATGATTTTTGATTTTGATTAAAAAAAATATTTTTGCATTAAGTTTCGGTTAAATATTTGCTCACATGTACATACATATGTATTGAATATTAAATGAACTAAATATTAATTATATTTTCTATGTACGCATAAATTGAATGAAACATGTTCTCAGAAATGAATTGTATTCCTAACGATCTAGTTCATACGATACTGTATTGTTTTCAATTCTCAATTCACTTTTTTGTACAACTTTCCAATTATTTCATTATTTTGATACACAAAAACAAATAATTCACGTAGATGGAATATTCTATTGTAAAGTAGATTTGATTATAGTTTCATCAAAATGTAAATGAATACACACACTTACTCATACACATATTTACGTAAATACATACATATATATGTATATGCATACATATATGCATACACACATATATACATACATACATACATACATACATATATATATATATATAAGAAATCGTTATCTAGTAAAGTTCTCCATTAAAAGTTAAAATAATTTTTTTAGAATTTTTTTTAGTTTAATGAAACAGATTTATTGTATATTTATGAAAAATGACCAAATATATTACCTATTATTTATATAATTATAATATTAACAAGATATCAAGAAATCAATTTAATTAAAATATATTGAACATCAATTAAACATAGAATGATTTCAGGTTGAATTTTCACATATTAATTATAAGTTAAAGAAAAGACATATTTTTTTGAAGATGGTTAAGTATTGATTAATATTATCTAAATAGAAATAAAAGTAAACGCATTATTTATATTATTTTTTCGTATCATAAACATTTCGCTATCATATTGAAGCATTCTGTAACACAGAATCCTTTCACATTATAGCTTAAGGCAAGACGAATCGGTTCAGTCTGACCAACACCTTCTAAATCGATCTAAGTTTTAAGTTTTTTTCTCTTCAAATTCAAAGCGCTCCAGTGTTTTAAATACACATTGAAATATATTTTGTACTACTTAATATAACTAAAAATAAATCAGTGTCAATTATATAACTAATTGGTATATTGATTAATATGATCAAATTTTGAACTAGATAGTATAATTTAGAATTTTAGTTCGTATATTTCTTAACCGTCAAATCAATATCGATATAGAAATAAGAAAACATGGTTTTTATATGATCAGTAGTTCTTGTAAATTAGATTTTTAGTATGTTATATACTTATTTATTACATATTTAGTTACGTGTAAATATTTGTTTTGTAATAAATAATATACAACACGATGTTTTTAAAAGACTACATTTTAACTTCAATTAAATACTAATTAATAAGTATAATCACATATATAATACATATAACATACAATTGTATATCTACACACACACACACACACACACACACACACACACATATATATATATATATATATATATATATATATATATATATATATATACTGTTTTATTTACAGAAAAATACAAGTTCTATATTATTTTAAACAAAGAAAATATGTTGAACATAAATTACTGGAAGGTATAAAATGTTAGATTTATCTCTAAATTATTTTTCTAATAATTTTAAACAAACAAACCTTATATATATATATATATATATATATATATATATATATATATATATATATATATATAATCTTATGTGTAGGAGAAAAAATAGTTAAATATTAAATAAAAAGCGTGTTTTTTTATATATTTAGTGTGAAGTGAAATCAACTACATAATATGTGAATTAATTTTTCGTCGTTTATTATAGTAGATTGGCCCGTTGTAAATGCATAACTTTCGCTCTCAAATTCTTGTAATTTATTTATCAACGTATTTTTCATATATTCTACAATACAATAACGCAGTGTCGTTTTAAAATAAATATTAATATCTGGTTCATATATATATATATATATATATATATATATATATATATATTTATATATATATATATATATATATATATATATATATATATATATATATATATATATATATATATATATATATATACACACACACGTATATATGTATTTGTATTTATTTATGCATGCGGCGAGAATAAAAAGATGATGAAAAAACACTTAATCACGTTGCATCCTAATAATTCTTTACAAATCAACTTACATTTACTTTAAAGTGTGAAATAAATTATTTTATGTAAAATTCCTAATTTCACAAAATATAATTATACATGAACATCTTCATTATTAACTTTTTCATACCTTTCAAATAGTTAATTATTCTGTATAATATGCTCGTAAATCCGATTTAGTTCAAATATATAATTAATCAATTAATTCTATTACAAGAAATTAAACAGTGAACAGTTTTCACGAAAATATTTAATAGAATTTACATTATTTAACATTAAATATGTGAATATTAAATTTTAGAAAATCAAGGAGATTTAATAGTATATATATATATACATTTCTATGCATATATGAATGTATGTATGATTTTTATATAATTATTCTAAGTATTCATTGGTAAATAATGTAAAAGATTGTTTAAAAACTACTGTATTTATGAAATCATAATTTTTTTAATTTATAACATAAATATATGGCATCTAATTTAGATGTCAATTTCATTGTTTATATTTTTTTACTTAATTAATTCGTTTTTCTTACTTAATTTAATAATTTACCATTCGCTTTGCGATTTTTTGATAAAATAATTCCACTAAAATGATTAAATAAACCAGAACGTTATGTTCTTATATTGTTATATCATTTGTTGATATATTTTTATTTAGTTAGTATACTTTTAAATATATTTTTTTATTCAATTACTCATTTATGTTAAATATCAAAAGTCAAAGAAGTGAAAGTGTCATCCAAATTATATTGGTAATATATACTTAATACTAGATATGTAATATATCATATATAATTAAAAAAAAAATTATTACTTTCGTTATTTATTTATTTACATATATGTATATATTTATAAGATCGTATATATATATATATATATATATATATATATATATATATAATCATTCAATTGTTATGCCTAGATCTGTGTTTTATTAAAAAGAAACATGTGTATAGTTTCTTTTTAATAAAACACATCTCTATATATTTGAAATTAGATAATCGAAAATAAATAGTTCAAAAAATTCCGTTAGTAATTAATTTAGAACAGAGATAAAATTGAAACCTTAGTTCCATTATTTAAATTAATTATGGGATTTTCATATATAAGGAATTTAATGATAGAATATCTTATTTTCGTTTTGGAAATAACGGTAAAATTTAAAAATTATATATGAAAAATGTAATAATCTGTTTAGTAATAATTTTTCATAATATATTTGTAATTTTTTTATAAGATGTTTTTTTTGTGTTAGAAAATTGTTTTAGTAATAAATTAAAAATAGAATACATGCTAATATATATATATATATATATATATATATATATATATATATATATATATATATATATATATATATATATATATATATATATATATATATATATATATATATATATATATATATGTATATATAGTTTATCTAATATTAAAGTGATCGTTACACAAGTAATATTACTTTTCATATAATATAAAAAATATATTACTTGTTTTGACACTTTTATTTTATCACAAATGAATCATTTATCCCCGATATAATAAGAATTCATTTTATTTGCGAAACATAGATTTATAAAATAGAGTATGACGCTGATGATAAAGTTGCCGAAATGTGTATCCATAAAGTGAACAATAAGTAACTTTGAAAATTTTTATAAAATGCGGTGCTGGGAGCGAGTCATTTGCATTAAAATAAAAATATAATTACTATATATCTAAAATATATAATAAACATTTTGTGACATAACATTTTTTTAAAAAAAGAAATAATTTTAAAATAAATCGATAAATTAAACACAAATGTTAAAAAATCCTTTAAGAATTCAAAAAACAAAATTTTATAATTGAATGAAAAAAGTTATTAAAATAAACAATATTTACATTTTCTATTTTGAAATATTATATATATATATATATATATATATATATATATATATATATATATCAATTATTTATATATATATATATATGACATATATATATATATATATATATATATATATATATATATATATATATATACGTGTGTGTGTTTATAGATACAAATATGCACATATAAAATAATTAAGATGTATGATAATAATTTTATGCTGTACTCGTTACAATTATGATTTGAAATGAGTTAAATTGTTTTGTTTTATAAAACACAAAATTGAATTGATGAGAAAATGACATAATATATAAATATCATGTTATAAAATATTTTCTCGTGCATTTATTACGTATTAGTCATGGGAATAAAATTTCATTAAAATTTAGATGATTTAAAATAAGAGTATATGAAAAAAAATATTGATATAATTTATGTTATGCAATGCAATTATATTTACTAGATAAAACACTGAGCAACAATCTTATACACAAACACACACATATAATTATACATATATATATATATATATATATATATATATATATATATATATATATACACGAACACACACACACATACAAGCATAAACTCGTTAAATTCTAACAAAACAATGAAAGTAGTTTTTCAAGTAGTCAAAATAATAATCTTTCGTTGATGAAGTGAGATGAAGAGGAAAACAACTAATAAAAACATTTCTTCTATCATACACATTTTAGTAATTCATTAACTATTTCATTTACTTAAAATCAAATTGTATAAAAAATATTTAAAGCATTTTATAGTTATTTAATCGGATATTAATTAATTATATTCTGTATATATTTTTTTATAATTTTACTAATGACTAATTTATAAATCAGTTTTTATCAAGTCATTATTCAGAAATATAAGAACTTTAGAGATTTTTGAAACACGTTGAATAATAAAATATAATTAAATATTATATAAGGATATATTGATACAAAAATAGTACATATATTGTAGTTAACGTATGTTTAATAAAATTTAGTTTTTCACACTTTTATGATTACAGTCTACTATAAAACAAATATATTTCTCTGAAATTTATTTTAAAAATCTAGGTAAATTTTATAGTTATTTTATATAATTTTATATACAAACATATATATATATATATATATATATATATATATATATATATATATATATATACATATGTATACGAGGGTCATTTGATAAGTATGGTAAAAAAGTAAGAAAAACTAAATTGAAAAATTTAATTAAATTAAACAGTAAATAAATTTACCATACTTATCAAACGACCCTCGTTTATATATATATATATATATATTTATATATATAATAAATAAAAAAGATGATTTAAGAATTTTTTAAAACTAATTGTAGTAGATTAAATTTTTGATTAGGCTATTGACATGAGAATAGTTAGTAGTACAACAAGAATAAAAAACGTCTTACTATTGGGCAATGCGTTTATAAATACAATTAATGACATAGAGTGAAAGCGAAATTCTAGTATTTCAAAACTGGAATAACTCAAGTAAGGAAATTAATCCTTGCATATTCTAGGTGATCCAAAAAAATGACGAATAAACATACGATCGACAGCTGTTGTAAAGTTCGTATTATTTATATTCTTATGCCAAAAGTAAGATTTTGGATAGAGGAAGTTATATAACGACAAACTGGGTAATTAATGAGATTGAGATTTATTCGAAACAGATGTAGGAGATTTCTGTTAAATGATGGAAGATTGAAAGGTGTGAAGGCGATTGGTAAAAATGAGTAAAATATCAATATTGTATTTTTTTTAATTATAATTAACTATAACTTTATTCATCGCTGATATAATTTATTTTTCATTTTAAAAAAATCTAACTTTAATTTTTACGAGTAATTGCTTGAACAGTAATTCTAAAAGTAATAATAATTACATTGGTATTTTGGATCATAAAGTATTTTATATATGTAATGTGAGTATTCATTAAAAATTAAGTAAAATATTCTGAGAAAATTTGAAACAATTTAATTATAAAATATATATTACTATATACTATTAAAATCCCAATAGTTATTTTATATTTATTTTAATATTGTTTATATAATCGAATTTACCCATATATGTATAATATCTTAAGATTTAATTAAATTTTATAATTTAATATTAATAACTTAAAAACTATTTATCACCTAGAACAACATACATCTGTTTAAATTTAAAAAAAAAATAATTTTTGTAAATAAACTTATTAAGTTTGTATGTTTATAATAATATAAGAATACAAGAATGATTATTCGGAAGTAAATAGCATTTAAGAGTATTTATTCAGAAAAAAAATCAATTAAATAATTTTAATGTTAAGAAATTTTTAATAAATATATATGTTCAAATTGAAATTAGGTGTCTAATTTTAATAATACATTTTTATTATAAAGTAAAATTTAAAATAAACATTCATTACAATATTTATGTAACAGTACACTAAATATATAATTGTAATATTAATAATAACGACCTCAAATTATTTTTATTTGACTTATATGCTTCAACTATCATTTTTTTAAATGTTCTTTAATTATTTAATTATATTTTTTGAATAATATCTGTGCATTATTTTCTATAATCTGGTATTTTTGACTATTTAATCAAGAAGCGAAGAGAAAGAAATGAAATTACTAATTTATACAATAGTCGTAATTCAAGGTACCAATGAAATATATTTTTTGTATATAAAATTTTCAAATATATATTTAATCAATAGTATAAAAAAATAGCATTTCTTCAATTTCGAATGTACGTGATAAATACTTTATAATAACTTTTAATTAAATTTCTGGCATATTTTGAATTATAGTAATTTTATTTATAAAGAGATATTTTTTTCCAAAACTTTAAAAATAATTCATAATACTTATTAATATATATGGTGAACAGATTTTTGTTACAATTAAAATTGTTCTGTAGTTAGATTAATTTAACTGAAAATAATTATTATTTCCAGTACTATAAAAATTGTTCATTTTTCATTTTTTAATACTTTATACATATATCGGTAATGATGCCATCTTCAAATCATGTTTATATGAAATTTATTATAGTGTAATGCATTTATAGTTACAATTGATGGTAAAGGTAAATTATAAGTAAAAATTAGAATATTTATGATATATGCAAATAAATAAGCAATTAATATTGAATAATAACTATTTATTGCACATTGAATTAACAAGTGACATTTTATGTAATAATATAATTATAATAGTTTATAATATATGATAGTTTTTTAAATTAAAGAACTGAAGTCAAATTTTTATTAATTTCTTAAAGTATTTTTATCTATTTTTAAATAATATTTTATATTTTTTTATTATTATTAACATTCATCTATTACTATTATAAATTTAACATTTGTTAGAAAATATAAAAAAAAATTCAATACAAAATCGTAATATTTTCTTAAGATTGTCAACTGTTGAAAAACTTTTAGTATTAGTTCAATTACTTATTTTTTTAACAAAACGTGTTTATGTTCATATAAAAATATTTTTTTCTAAACTTTTTATTTATAAAATTAAATTATGAACATATTCATGTGGGAAAATCATGGACATTTATTGAAAATGAGTTGGTTATTAATTACTTGAATGAAGTAATTAAAATGATTATGTTTCAAATATGTTAAATTCTTTAGTTGTCTTAAAAAGCGATTAAAAACGAAGGAAACAGATTACATTGATATTCATTTAACAACATTCTATTGCGAGGCGTAAATAATGAAGTCAGGAAATATATGTCGTTTCGAAAGTTGAAAACGGATAAAAATACAATTATAATATAAATGTATCTGACATAATACATACATACATACATACATACATACATACATACATACATACATACATACATACATACATATATACATATATACATAAATACATACATACATACATATATATATATATATATATATATATATATATATATATATACATATACATATATATATATATATATATATATATATATATATATATATATATATATATATATATATATATATATATATATATATATATATATATATATATATATATATATATATATATATATATATATATATATATATATATATATATATAATCCTAGGAATAGATATCAAACTGGACTTATAATATTTATATTTACTAAGATTTCTAATATTTTTCTTAATTTCAAAAATATGTTCATAATATAAAACAGAATTTTGAAAGTAAAATTTATGAATTAGTAGATAATAATTATTATAATACTTACAATAAGCCATTATTGTATTTTTCTTGGATATGTTTACGAGTTTCAAATGTATACATGATAGTATATATGATATGAGTTATTGTTTTAAATCACTGACTGTTTTAACAATAAGTTTATTAATTATGCACTGTATTTTGGAAACAGAGTACCTTAACTGGAACACTATTTATTTTGTAATTAATATTTGTTATTAAATATTGTAATTTCAAATAATTGCTTCGAATCATTTTTTGACTAATCAATATTCTCATGTAGTTATTGAAATCTTTTATAAAATTCTTTCAAGTTGAATATTTTTGATGTACAGAAATACAAATTGAATTAGCACAAAAAAATTATTTAATAATTAGAAGTAACAACTAAAAAAAGTAAAAGAATACTTACTCCATAGGCGAGAAAATATATCAAATATTTTTTTAGTATTTTCTATTTTATGAATAATAAAATACTTTAATAATAAAATTGTTTAGGATACAGAAGAAGATTTATTATAAAGTATAATAGATTTATTAAACAACACATTGTTATTTAATTACGGATTGTATTTATTAAGAGAGACTTTTAATATTTAATATAATTAGACATTTTCTCTCTATTATCTAACCTATAAAGTTTTTTTAGGAAATTTATATATATATATATATATATTATATATGAGGGTCGTTTGATAAGTATGGTAAAAAAGTAAGAAAACTAATTTGAAATTTTTATTTTAATTAATTAATTAATTAAATTAAACAATAAATAAATTTACCATACTTATCAAACGACCTTCGTATATATGAAATATATAAAATTGACCTCAAAATTTAATGATTATTTTTAAAATGAAATAAATAGAATAGCTTTTTAATACTATTCATATTTAAAAAAATGAATACAATATAATATTAAAAGTAATTAAGTGTTACTGACATTACAATATTTTAAGAAATTAATGTAATTTGTTTAAATAATTATGTATTCATTAATTATAATTGTTTTAGTTATGCTTATTTTTAATTTATAATCTATAAAATACATTTAGTTTATTTAATTCTTTATTAGTTTGAATGTTCTGAAATAATATTTTAAATATTAATTGAAAACATATTTTTATTCATTTTTATTAAACATAACTTGTATATAATTATAT
>CP092088.1:34237506-34350006 GCA_029203775.1 Neoneuromus ignobilis
AGTAAAATATAAAAGGGTATTGTCATGGTGTAGAACAATAACGATTTCCAATATTTTATTTGTTTATCTTTATTTTTCCATTTAATTAAATTAAAACTTCTTCTATAAAAGTAATAATAAATTATATTTTGATAATTACTACGAATATATATATATATATATATATATATATATATATATATATATATATATATATATTTATATATATATATATATATATATATATATATATATATATGTTTATATATATATATATATATATATATATATATATATATATATATATATATATATATATATATGAATATATATATATATATGTTTATATATATATATATATATATATATATATATAGGATAGCCCAAATGAAATTGAAGGATAGTAAAATATAGTAAATAATAGTAAGCAAGTAAATGGATGTCTAAATCATTTAGTCTCATTTGGTCTACCTATATATGTATAAATCTTTATTAGTCTACATTAAAAGTACTGTTATAGTAGTTATTTTCTTTTAAATGATATATTTTTATTAGTTGCAATTAAGTTATATAATCATTATAATGTTTCTTTCATGAAAATGTTTAATTAAATAAAATAAACGATTTTAACAATAATTCCTAAATTATTTATACTTTTTAATTTTTCTGTAATAATTCGTTATGTATGTATATATATATATATATATATATATATATATACATAACCGATTTACTACAAAATATAAAATAATATTTTCATTTAATATTTTGTATGAATTTGATTTGTGAGCACAATAAAGCAACTTTATTTCGTATTTGAAATATGTATTTATGTTTGTATTAAAAAATGTTAATTTGATTTTGTTTCTTTAGTTTTGTATTTTTTGCTGTTAAATTGTTTGTCTTTTTTAAATGATTGTAGTATATAATATATTTTAATTTATGATTTTTTTAAAAAAATAACTTATTAAATATTTATTACTCATCAGTATATGTTCTTTTTTCCGAAATAAGAATTACAAGAAAAGTCAAATATAAATATTATTGTTATAATTACATATATATGTATATATATATATATATATATATATATATATATATATATATAAATCCCATCGTAATATAAATTTACGTGAGTTAATTTATATTTGTTCATGCATGAAATGTGACCTTATTAGTTTTATAAAATGGTTTTATAAATGTATTATAAAAAAATTATGCAATCGAATCACAAAACGATGATAATTTTGAAAGTACAAAAATGGTCGCAAGCGTTACAAGAGAAATATGGAATCTAGGCTAAGATTTGATTTAATTAACTGTAATACTATTTCAAGTATATTATGTGAATGTGTCGTACATGTTAATAAAAAAAAAAACATGTATTCGAATTAGACATTATTCATCATATGTTGCTTCTGATGCGTCTTGGTCAGGGCTTTGGATCAACCCGTATAGTGAAAGTGAAACATCTCGTTCACTCCCCATCAGTTTAACGATTGTAGATTCGCGAAACATGGTGCCCAGGCGTGGTGAGTATATATACTCAGACAAGTACTGCAAGAAACATCATTCACATTTGCACAGTTTCTAATACAAAAACATGAAACCGTTCCTGGTGAGTGAGCGATAAAATAAATAATAATTTAAACTAATTGCTATTCCATGCATTCAGTTATATATTAATTACAAGATTTTAAACATTATTTACTTCGAAAAACATTTTTAATCTAAAACACTTTAGAACTAATTTTATCGTATTTTTACGTTTCTAACAAATTATTTTTTTTTTAAAAAAAATATAATAAATGAACAATTTACAAAAAGTAATTTTTTTAAGGAATATTTTATTAAATTTTTTAACTATTTTCAATTACACATATAAATCATTATATATATATATATATATATATATATATATATATATATATATATATATATATATATATATATATATAAATTTCGCCTTTGTGATTTTAGGTCTTGTGCGTTTTTCTGGCTTTATCGGCCTTATCTTCAGCTGGAGATGTGAAAGTTGCCGACAAAGGTCATGAGAAGCGTGGTGTAATTGGCCTTAGTTCTGGTGGCCTAGGAGGCGGAATTGGTCATGGATCTGGAATAGGATTAAGTTCCGGTATTGGACTTTCTGGAGGCCATGGTGGATTCATTGGCAGTGTAGGAGGATATGGAGGAGGTATCGGAGGCGGAATTGGCGGCGGCCATGGAATTGGAGGAGGATTAGGCGGTGGATATGGAGGTGGTTTAGGAAGTGGAATCGGCGGTGGATATGGAGGTGGAATCGGCGGTGGATATGGAGGTGGAATCGGAGGTGGATATGGCGGTGGAATTGGCATCGGATCTGGAATTGGAAGTGGAATTGGCATCGGATCTGGAATCGGAATTGGCGGTGGTGGAATTGGCGGCGGAATTGGCGGAGGATTTGGCGGCGGAATTGGCGGTGGAATTGGCGGTGGAATTGGAGGTGGAATTGGAGGTGGATCATCACAAGCAACTGTCACAACAATTAATCAAGCCGTTCCAGTAGCTGTACCACAACCCATTCCAGTCACTATTAATAGACCAGTGCCTGTTCCAGTTCCACAACCATATCCAGTAGGAGTACCACGAGCTGTACCTGTTCCTGTTCCACATCCTGTACCAGTAACTATTCCACGTCCAGTACCTGTTCCAGTTAGCAGACCAGTCCCAGTTTCTGTACCTCATCCAGTTCCAGTACCTGTTCCACAACCTGTTCCTGTACAAGTGCCTCAACCATATACAGTAGTTGTACCTCGTCCAGTACCTGTTAGTATTCCACAACCAATTGTAGTACCTCAACCAATACCTGTTAGTATTGGAAGCGGAGGTGGCGGAGGAGGCATTGGAGGAGGCATTGGTGGAATCGGAGGTGGAATCGGAAGTGGAATTGGAGGAGGAATCGGAGGAGGAAGTGGAATTGGCGGTGGATTCGGCGGTGGATATGGCGGTGGATATGGCGGTGGATTAGGAGGTGGACTAGGAGGCGGTTATGGAGGTGGATTAGGAGGCGGTTATGGAGGTGGATTAGGAGGCGGTTATGGAGGTGGATTAGGAGGCGGTTATGGCGGTGGATTAGGAGGTGGATCGATTGGAGGCCATATCATTGGTGGATCATTTGGTGGTTCTAGTCTTGGAGGCGGTATTGGAGGCGGTATTGGAGGAGGACATTCCTTGGGTGGTGCCGGAATCGGTATTGGAGGTGGATCATTAGGACACGGAAGTGGAATTTCTATTGGAGGCGGTGGAATTGGTGTCGGAGGTGGTTCATATGGCGGTGGTTATGGAATTCATAAAACCGTTGCTATTTCAACTGTCGGCGGTGGATATAAACATTAATTAATTTATGAATAGACATAAATCATCTTGTTATCATCGACATCCTCAATAATGATTTCATTTCATGAATTCGTACATAATTTATCACATGCTTGTAAATATAAACATTTTTTATACACTTATTTTCTTATATGAAATGTCATTAACGTGATATATTATTATCATTTTGTATTGTGATTATTGCAAATAAATTTTGTATATTTTTGTATATTTGTTTTTTATTCAATATTTTTAAACAATTTACTAAAAAAAATATGAAAAATTTATAACTTATGGTTTATATATTTTTAAGTTCATTAAAAATCGTTAAGAAGTAAATTAAATTAATCATGAATGTATTGTGTATGCAATGCTGATTTTTTAAATATATTTTTGGTTTATAATGTATTCTTCATTACATAATTTTAAATATGATACAAAAAAAATAATAAAAAATATAATTATTTACCTTGCTTAATTCATAAATCAAAATCAAACGTACATAACGTAAAAAATAGTGAACATACGTACATTGATTAATTATTTAAATCATCCATAAAATAAATATAAAAATGGTATCACACAAATATTTTGATTTTCTTAGAACTATTTATAAATTATAATTTTTCTTTTAATTATAAAGATATTTTTAAAATAATAATTACAATATTTATATTTCAAATAGATCTACAGTATCAAAATAAAGAAAATAAAATATTATTCTGTATATTAAATAAATAAATATAAGGTTAATATCTTAACCGAAAAAAGCTTGCAGATATTATACACATATCATTACACATATTATTCACTACTTTTATTTACGTTTTCTTTAAAGTAATCGTTTAAAAAAGTATATAATTTTTCAATCATTTTTAGTTTGTATCAATATAGATAACTCTATTTCCTATTAAAAAATATAAATCATACGATAAAATAATAATTTTAAAACTAACACGTAATTATATTTACACATTGTAAATTAACATAAACTTATAATGACAATTTAACAATTTTATAAAATAATCATCTTATTAAAATAACAAATATAATAACCTTAATATATTTTGTATATTATATATACATATATATATATATATATATATATATATATATATATATATATATATATATATATATATATATATATATATATATATTTATGTGTGTGTGTGAGTTTATTATAAATTATATACTATAGACCAATGGAATATGATATGATTGAAAAAGAAATAAGAATAAAAAAATCACAGTGAAACTGCAAAGTATCTTTTTTAATGATGATATATCAATTAGTTTTTTACTTCATTACTTTCATTAAAAATTAAAATCAACCGTGACCTTCAAAATAGAAAGCAGTTATGTCTTTTTCTATAAACTTTTTTTAATAAAATATGCAGAATTTTTAACAATGTTATAGGTAACGAAATGTATTCATTAAAATAAGATTATATTTTTAATATAATTTATCTTTAATATATAAAAAAAATATAATTACAATTTCTTTTATATATATATATATATATATATATATATATATATATATATATATATATATATATATATATATATATATACATTGGGTTGGAAGAATAAGACTGAAAGATAGTGAATGATAGTAAGGAAGAAAATGCATGTGTAAACCCTACAGTTTCATTTGGGCTATCCCATATATATATATATCATTAACAAATCTTAAGTGACTAAGCATCTCTTCTTTTATTTATATTCCTTCAAATTCTCAGTTTAGCTCTTAAATATTTCTTTTAACTCAAATGTAAATAGCTTTACTAATATTGAATTGTTCTGTCTCACCCCTTTATAATTGTATATATATATATATATATATATATATATATATATATATATATATATATATATATATATATATATATATACATAAACAAGTTATAAGTTCTTAATAAAAGTCATTAATACAAAAGGGATATTTATCCTTGAAATGAAGAGGAGTAAATGACGTGATGTCAATTCTAAAAAAAATATACATGCAGTCGAATATTCCTGTACATGTAAAAAAAAGTTTTTATTTGATAAATTTCACCTTTTCTTGCTTATGGTACTGAAAAATGTGTCTCAAATGTCAGAATAATTCAGACATTTTGGACAACATAAACAAGCATGAAAAAAGAAGCAAAAATCAAATGGAAAAAGAAATAGTTGATTCGAAAGAAAATTGAAATTACGTATTTTATAACGAAAGCAAAAATTGTAAAATGTAAATAAATAGAAGAGGAGACCGTCTATGGGCAAGATAAATTATTGACTACAAATTTAGAAGTATAAAAAATCCAAGAAGAGATTCACGAATAACAAATGGATAGCAGAAATTCTAAAAGATTCTTAAGTGTATATATATATATATATATATATATATATATATATATATATATATATATATATATATATATATATATACATATATATATATATATATATATATATATATATATATATATATATATATATATATATATATATATATATATATATATATATATATATATATATATATATATATATATATATATACACATACATATATAAGATGACCCAAATGAGACTTAAAGGTTTAGACATACCTTGCTATAATTTACTATTCATTATTCATTTTTATTTTCATTTGAACCATCCTCTATTTATCTATATATTGTACCTTTTTATATATATATATATATATATATATATATATATATATATATATATATATATATATATATATATATATATATATATATATATATATATATATATATATATATATATATATACATATGTGAAACATATAAAATATAGTTTTGATATTAATCGATATTGAGCATTTCGTCTTAGTTTGTCGCAATAATGTTTTGAAAATAAATGAAAATTATTTTTAAACTTTAAAAAAAAAACTTTTGGCAAGTAAATTTTTCAATAGACATATTTGAATGGTAGTAATATTTTCGTTGAGTATAAAGAGGGTGTATACTGTTTATCAATTGTATTTTAGTTTATCCGCTATATCAATTATGTGTGTATTAGTACTCATCGTATAATTATTTTCATTAAATTCATTTTATTTACAACGAACTTATTTTTAGTTAAGTTAAATACTTTCTAGAAAATGTTTTTTTAATTGGAATGATACTTAATCTGATATGTTAACTTATTCAATTTTATTTATTTTATAATTATAATTACAGGTATGTTTATATATGTGGGCGTTGCCTTGAATCTTTTTTTTATGTAAATTACATATAGGCGTGTTTATATTATATAACTAAAATGAAAATATGTTATGCAGGTTATATTTCATGTTTTATTATAGAATCAAATAAAATGTTTTAAATCTGCATATTTCGATATTTTGCTTCGACCGATTTCTCTTATATATTTTAATATTATGTAAAATACTAAATTAATTTTATTTAGAATGATGATTCTGTTTAATATACAACAGTTATCATTTCCGATAACTACATTTTAGATGAATGAGCTGGTCGGGATCTTCATTATACGTGACATAGGGTTTTGAAATAATTATGCAAGTGAAAGTATTATATATTTAATTTTTAATATATTTTAGATAAAACTCCATAAATATGCTTCGATTAGTATAAAAAGGACAAACTGACTTGAGACTTTACCATTTGTGTAAAAAAACATTCAAGAATGAAATTCTATTTGGTAAGCTCAATCAGAAATTAATACTAGCGAATATTTTTTATTCTAATGTGTTATTGTTTTAGATTTTAGGTGCATTATATCTTCTTAGTACTGTTTCTTGTGCCGAAGAAACTGGGAAACATGTAAAAAGAGGTGCTATATCAAATCTAGAATATAATCTTGGTACAGGATTTGGAAATTCCGAACTCAATTATGCAGATCTTAGTTTAAATGGTGCTGGTTTGAGAACAGGATTGGGAAATAGTTTATATCTTGAAAACGGATTATATTCGGGATATGGGTTTGGAAATGGAATTAATATTGGACATGGACCTGGATTTAGAACTTCATTATCAAATTCACATCAAACTGTTGCTGTACCTGTACCTCGACCGGTTCCGGTAACAGTGAATAGACGTGTACCAGTTCCTATTGAACACCCAGTGGCTGTACCAGTACCTCGGCCAGTGAAAGTACCTATTCCGCAACCTGTTCCCGTCCCAATTACACGTGCATATCCTGTTCCTGTTAATAGGCCATACCCAGTGCCTGTACCGAAAGCTGTACCTGTTTCAGTACCTCATCCTGTACGAGTTGATGTTCCTCAACCTTATCCTGTTACTGTTCCACATCCAGTACCTGTACTTCAACCATATCCTGTTCATTCTCAATATCCTCTTCATGTGGGCGCTGGTTTAAATGTAGGTTTAAATAATATTGGTCTTGGATCGACTGTCAATTTGAACGGTGATGGATTATATTCTTATAATTCTGGCCATTCTTTAGAAAATGAATTGGGTATTTTAACACCGCCGGCTTTAATTGACAACCATAGTTTGTTGGGAAAATTCTCAAATGTTCCTGCAACAATACCTCAACAATATGATACTTTTGGTGGATATAAATATTAAATTGTTAGAATATTGAGTTTTATTTAATAATATTATTTTTATTGTATTAAAAATTAGTACAGGATTTAGTAAAATTAAAATGAAATACATTTTTATTGTCACATTAAAATAATAATTAAGTCATTTAGTTCAATATAATTTTCTATGTTGAAAATAGAAGTTAGCGTGAGAATTTTTTAATGAAATCAAATTCTTAAGATAATTACTTATGTTTTAGAATTGTATTAGTATAAAGTAAGTATAGATAGTCAATAAATTATTCCAAATAAATATTAATTTGCCACATATTAATAAAATAGTTCAAATCAAAATAGATAATTATTTACCAACAAGAAAATAATATATGTATTTGTAATATTTGTGAGTTACATTTAAATTAAAAAATATATTAGAAATAATTGTTTATTTCTACGTGCAAGTAATAAAGAGTATAATAGAATATTTACATGCAACTCTATTTGATTATGTAAATAATGATGTAAAATAATGCTTACTATGTTAATAAATGCACACATGTATTGTTAAAAATATTTTTTTTTATTTTTGTATCCTGATGTTATAGATGAAAATATTATAAATTACTATATATATATATATATATATATATATATATATATATTATATATAATACCAATATTTTTACATTTACACTTGCATCAATATAATCAATTATTATAGATCAATATCCTTGAATATTAATTAAAAGTTTTCTAAAGAATATGTTTGTTAGCAAATTGAACAGTCATTCGTTTCAAATAAATGCATCCATTGTGATAAGTAACAATAAAATACATTTTGCAAAAAGTTCAAATGTTCTAATAACATATAATTGAAAATTGCAATTTCTACTTTCATATTTACTGAAATTTTGTATTAAATGGTACTTATGTTTAAAAGAAAAACATTGATGTTTGATGTTTCTTCAAACGTAAATAATTAGTATGTTTTAATAATAACTACAAATGAATACAGAGTAATTTTATTTAAAATAACAGTGAATGTGTATCTAAGCGTATAAATGGCTATTATCTTAATAATCGGCTTATTGAACTTTTTAAAAAGTATCATATATACACATTAGTAATACATATTTCTCAAGCACCTTTCGCTTCATTTTCTATAACATAAAATATTTTTTTGAATTTTTAATAATATATTCCAGATTTTAAATATTTATCATATAATAAAGCACAACAATAAAAAATACACTTTTTCATAAAACACACAACAATAAAACACAAATTTGAACGTCACATTTGGGTGATCCTATATATATATCATAATAACAATAAGTTTATATCAGTTTACGCCTATATATCTCTATGCGTGTGTGTGTGTTTATTTCTTTGTGTGTATAAGACAATTTTAATTTTTTTAATTTAATTAAGATCATATAAATATTTTCAATGTTTTTTAGTTTTTTTTATATTACTTAAAAAAAGTATAGTATATCAAATGAAAAATTAGTTTTTTTGAAGGGAAAACACAAAAGGATAATTTGTTCTAATTTAGGAAACAAAGATAATTTGCTCTCAAAAGTCAGAAATTATTAAAATTTATATAAATTAAAAAATAATGTACTTTATATTAAAATAAAATATTTTAAGACAATGTTAATAAAAATTTAGGATATATATTTTATTAGGTACTTTTTTAATAAAACTGTATTAACAAAATTATTAAAATTACAAAATAAAGCCAATTAAAATTTTTTAGTAAGTTTTCAGAGTTTTTGATTAAAAACAAAAAAATTAATCCACACTAACACATAAATATTAGAATTCTTATAATTATACATAATATGTTAAAAAAAGTTAATTACAGATTTTTTTAATATATATATATATATATATATATATATATATATATATATATATATTCATAAAAAGTCAATACAAGTATTCATTAAGATATTAGTGGTAATTAAATTAAGATTCCATAATAAAATTACATTGAATTATATTATGGATAATTTATTTTATTGCAGTGTTTTAATCATAATGTATTATATTAATATACGAGTCTGAAGTTCATAATCAATTACAAAATTATTCAAACTATGTTACAAAACACACACACATAATATATTTCTTGTTTCTCGAATCAAATTATACATTTTATTTGCAGTTTATATTTCTGAAGCAAAACAAACGATTTTGCAGAGCTTTAATTAAAATTTATTCTTTGAGTTAAAGATTGATTTTGTAATGGCAGGTTTTGATATTATGACATATTGTGTTACAATTTATCATTATAATAAATGGATTAATACTTATTTTTCTCCATATATTACTCTTTATATATAATAGGTTTAATTAATTGCTTATTCAATTATTTAGAAAAAATTAAACATATATATATATATATATATATATATATATATATATATATATTCGTATATATATATATTAGTAGTAGAATTAAAAATTGATGTAAAATTGATACTACTTAAATTGAATATAAAAATAAAATAAGTAATGTAAAATTAAGTTTTGCGATTGATTATTTAGTAGAATTTTTTGAGAAATATTGTAAAAATTGTTACATTATTAAAGTAGTGAATGTTGAATTTAACTATACAACAATAAAATCATTATTATATTATGTAGAATATTATATCATGATTTTTAAATTATATGTATACTGAAATGTAATTTTATATAAAAGAAATTAATGTGGATATTAATTTTTTTAAAAAAACCCATTGACATACATATTTTATCTGTATCTATATTAGCTAAAATAAGGTGAGAAAATATATATTTGAAAACACTTTATTACGTAAATATTTAATTTGTGAGAACTTTTTCAATTATTATGCTATTGTTGGTTAATTATAATTATTTTTGTAATATAACGATTGAATAATAATGACTGATTTTTTAAATTAATAATATAAAAACAACATTTATTAAAATTACACAAGACTACAACCAAATAATAAGAGTAAATAATTTGTACTAATTTACATATGATATGATAGTATATTTTGAAATTAATACATAATCATCTACTGATGATTATTCATCTGCTGCACTTACGAATATGTAAATGTAAATATATATATACACACAAGTACGCTTTATGTGTATATATATAATTATTTTAAAAATAATGTGCTTAAAAAATATAAATCCCTAATATGAACATGAAAAAACTTGCATTTAGTACTGATTACAATCCTTAATCTATACAGTCTTTATTCTAAATAGATTTGTTAAGTAATTTTTAATATATCTAATTATAATAAAATTCACAAATATATTATTTTTTTATTTTGATTTAATTGCTGTATTTAACTATGACTAATTTTGTATTGTGTTATATCTAATTAGTTTAATACTATATTAAGTACGAATTTAAAAATGTTATAAATACTAAATTTGATCATAGTGAAATAATTATATTTATATCTACATTTATTTTCGCTGCATATAAAAAATAAAAATCGTTTTATTCATTCCAAATTTATTTAATTACAAATTCTGATTTTTTGTAAATATATATGTCTTAATAAAAATCTCTCATTAAAAATTACTTAACATTTCTAATATACTATTTAGGAATTAAAATTTGTCTACTATTCGGAATAATTTTTTTTCACAATATATTTTATTTAATAAAATATTTTAAAAACATTTTACAGTGAATTCACACTTCTAGCGTATGACTAGTAGCACACATTTTCTTATATTTCAAAACTTGTATGAACGTAACTAATAAATAGTTATGAATTTAATTATAAGAATAATAGTTTAAAAATATTAATTTAAATTTTTAATATATAAATAAAAACAAAACATTACATCTATAAATTCGTTATTTCTATCTAGCTCTTAAAAAAATATTTAACAAATATTTATATAAAAGCACTTGCATAAACTATTTAATTTTAGATACGATATCGTATTTATAAAATGTTAAAGATATCACTATAATATTATTAATAGGATTAGTTCCTTAAAATGAAACAAAGAGTTGAATGGAACAGGCACACGTGTGATTTGCATACAAATATATATATATATATATATATATATATATATATATATATATATATAAATATATGTATATATAAAAAAAGAATACACTATTAAAACATTAATAAATAAATATCACCATAATCGGCATCTTTTGTGATCTGGATTCATAGGTGATCCTTTGGGACAGTTAAACGCATGAGCAAATTCTGGGGAATTTTCTAATGTTCCATGCAGTCTTATTTTTCCTGGACAATGTACATCTTCAAGAGACCATCGAAGTGAAGTTTTTGTCTGTGTTTCGCACCAAAGCTGTCAACAATATATGCGAAGAAATATACATACCTGCATTTTTGTATGTATATATATATATATATATATATATATATATATATATATATATATATATATATATATATAATCATCATTATCGTCATTGCCATCATTATTATCATATCAATTTATATTAGCTTATTGCTGAGAAGAAGTTTCCATGAATATTACCATTCACTAGTATTTGGTCATACCTACTACGCTAACAAAAGGGTTGGTGAAGATTTTTTATTTAGGGTTTACTTTCTTAGGCAAGCTAACTTCACTAAGGTTTAATAGCCTCGTCTGCCTTATATTTCCGACTGAGGGATCGAATGCACTTCTCCTGTATCACAGGCGATAATGCTAGTCGCTACACCACCGATGGGTTGTGTTTATATATATATATATATATATATATATATATATATGTATATATATATATATATATATATATATATATGTAGTTAGACATGCAAGTATAAAATAGATAGACTGGTTGTAAAACGAATAATACATTGACTTCAATATACACCACGTTTTTTACAATATATAAATAAATTATTAATATTGATTTCTGAATGAAAATTTTCTTAACCAACACATATAATTTTTTATGAAATTATTTTCAAATATAAATAAATTTGATTTTTTTACTATATATCATACATGTGTTTTGCAAGATAAAATAAATGATATATGTATGTATGTCATTTTTAAGTACGAAATTGATCGGAAATATTAAATTTAAATTAAGACACCATTGTTGCTGTGCACTCTTTTATAATATACAATATATATATATATATATATATATATATATATATATATATATATTCTATGTACTTTTTCAATGCTTTACAACATAAATTGAAATTGTAAAAAATAATCTCAAGTAAGATTACATATCTAAAATAAAAATATTAATATTTAATTAAACAACGAATCACTCTGAATTTTAAAAGTGCGAAAATAAAATGTAAAAATTATTACAATAAATATTTGATTGTTTTTAGTGTTTACATATTCATCATGTTTATAAGTTTTGAACTGTTTGCATCGGTTTGAAAAATCTATTAATTTTTTTATTTAAAATATACATTTCTAATATAACATACATTTCCATATGCGATGAATAATAATTGATCGTGAGTATATTGTTCGAATCCCGGTAATAACAACTCTTTACCGTTCCTTTTTCGATAAATTTGGTATGCTCTTACTGCCTCATGTATACCGCCATTGTCAGCAATATTTTCTCCTAAAGTATTTTCACCATCAATCTAAAAATAAAGTTTTATATATATATATATATATATATATATAATATATTAGGTTGTCAAATATCTCCCTTCCGCCTTCTGGTCTTTTGAATTTCGCAGCTATGTACAAAAAAAAAAAAAAGCGGAAGGGAGATACTTGACAACATAATATAATATATTATATATATATATATATATATATATATATAATATAGAAATTATAAAGTAGAAAATTATATCAAAAATAACAGACATGTAACAAATAAACAAAAATTTTTAATAAAATATATAATATTTAAAAATAGTAAATATTTTCATCAAATATAAATTGTAAATCATTTTTTATATTTTTTTAAGAGACTAGTACTTTCACAAATTGTATACGATCAAATATGAAATCTTTATTAAAAATGAAATTAATAAATATTAGAAAGAATATTAATTTTAATACAAAATTGAAACGTCGTGTATCTGATATTAATTAGTTACATATTTAATAACTCCGTAATTCCTTAATTTAATAAGATAGAAAATTATTAATAAATATGTTTTATTTTATATACTTTTTTTGTGAAAATTTTTAAAATCAATTTGTTTAAATCAATCATAAAATTTAAATAAATTCATTAAGTTTATAAAATTAAAAATAATAAATCAAAATACTATTGTATTGTGATATTTTTAAAAAATATAAATGATTAATTACAACAGCTATATAATTCTTATAATGTCACTTGTATGTAGTTTTTAAAAATCTATTAGGCTTAATATCAAAAAATGTTTATATAATAAAATATTGATAAATATAAAAAAATGTAATATTTTTATTGAGTTGTATATTTTATTTATGATAATTTAAAATATACTTCTAAAAACTATATTATTAAAAATAATAAATTATTTCTTAGTGATTATTTTTTAAAAACAGAAAAACATTTTTAATGCAGTAATTAGATTTGAAATTATATCACATATCACTTTATACCAATTAAAGCTTGTTTGTTGTAATTAATTAATAACATACAAATTTATTCATTGACTGAATTTTTACTCACATATTTCTTTAGTTCAGGTATGTAGTAGTTGGCATATTGTGAAATGAAGCAATCTGTACGATTAACATACTCATTTACTGTTTTATTAGTCCACCACGAACGAAGATTTCCTTCTTTGTCATATAAACGACCTTAAAACACATAACAAAAAATTTACACATTTTTAAAGAATAGCGAGGTCATCTGTATATTGGCATTATTGTTATTATAATATATGTAATATTCAATTATAATTTCTAAAAAATAAAATTTCAATTTTCATTGATTTATTTATTCTCACCGGTGTCATCAAATCCATGTGTTAATTCATGACCTAATATTGATCCTATTGCACCATAGTTTAAAGCCCTGTAAAATATTTTAAATATGCAGAAACGTATAGTTAATATTATACCTTATACATTTTTTTGGGGAGTCATTAATTTAAAGAAAAATTACCAAGAAAAGTAATATTTTTGTAATAACTATAGAAAATAAGAATATTTTAAAATTCTTTTATTCAAAAAGTTTTTGTATAATTTAATTTAAAGAGTATTGTACGTTTAAGTGACATACATTATTATTACTAGCTGCAAATACTAATTAAATTTATTTTATTGTTTAATTCAATAGATGAATTAATACTCACTCTAATCCTAAATTATAAAATGGGTATTGAAGTATTGCCAATGGTATTGCTAAAATTAAACATTATATTAGTGAAATGCATTTTTCGTTAATGCTTTTGATTGTATTATTTTGTTTGCTTTTCTTTTTTTTGAAAAAAAAGATATTAAAATATATTATATATTTATATAGAGTAAGGCTAAATTTACTTATAGCGTTTGATTGAAACGTGTGAAAGGCGTTCACATCAGTAGGATCTGTTGCCCATCCCACAGTATTTTTTGTTCTTAATGAAGAAAGTACATATTCCATTTCTAGTCTAAGAATGTCTAGCAGGTTGTCCAAGTACCGATTTGGTGACACTATCATCTGTTATACAATTAAACGTAGTAATTATTTTTAATTACATTAGTTGCGAAAAACGTGATATAAATTATTTACGATTAAAATAGTTTATAATAAAAGATAAAAACAGTTTTTATATAAAACAAACATTTCATTATGCCTAAATATTTTCAAAAAAAAATTATATAAAAGATAATTAAGTAACACTAATAAATTAATACGTGATTGTATTTTTAAATGAGTTGAATTCTGTTGATATTTGATTTATAGATGACAATGTAAATAAATAAAACTTGGAATTAGAGAAACTAAAATTTATCTATTTATAGAAAATTGTATGTTTACACAATAATTTCTATTTGAATTCTGTATATTACATATTTAAATTTAACATATTTAGAAAATTTAGAACTGTTAAAATTATTCATTTCAATCAGAATATATTTAGTAATTTTGTTATGTATAATTTATTTCATAACAGAAAAAATATAAAAATCACGTATTTCTTGACTATCAACTAATGTGATAAAAAATATAAAATACATAAAAAAATAATTTAGTAAATCTTGATTTATAACTAAATCATTAACATTATTTCTTATTAATTTCGTCATAATAAAAAACATTAATATTTTTAGATTTAAATACCATGTCACTTTCGCTAATATCCACATATGTATATACACTTTCACATAAAAATACATAAATTTTCATTTATTTTCTTAGTTGTGATGTTACATTCTCGTCATTTAGAGTAAATATATTTAGTTAAAACTTTATTATTAAAATATATATCGAATATAATTAGTAATTATTGGAAAATTTATCATTAAACACCCACACACACATATATATATATATATATATATATATATATATATATATATATGAGAAATAAAATATTAGATAAATGTAGTTAAGAAAGATAAATGGATATTAGAAATTATGGGTTACGTAACCAAAAAATGCTTTAAAAAAATTTGAATAAACATCTGGTATATCAAAATTTTTAAATGCACTAAAATAGTTTTTAAAAAATTAAAATAAACTTTTTTTTATAATAAATAAATTTAAATTATATCATTTTTGTAATTAGGTATAACTATATTGAAAGTAAAATCATTAATTGATTATTAAAATTAAAACAAAAATTTAATAAACGACAGACAGAAAAAGATATAAAATCACTAATATGTTTTATGCTTTAAAATTTGTATGCATAATTAATATTTCAAAACTTCCTGTGTATTAATTCAAACCTATAATTTCAACACATATGTTCATTATTATAACAAATATATAAAATAAAAATAAAAACATTACTTTCTCTTGAAACCCTGCATGTGAACTAAACATTACAATCACATACAATTCAATGAAAAATTAAAAATAAAATCTTGTGCAAGTTAATAAGAACAGAAAACGGATATTATTTAATGTATAATAATTTTTAGTTCATATATCGGTACAAACATGCATACACACGCATACACACTGTGTATGATGTGTTTGTATGCATGCATGTATTTGTTTAACAATTACAGATTTTACTTACACCTTCGTAATATGATTCAATTTCAGCTTTATCAAATAACCAATCTGGAAATCCAACAAATGTTTTCATATTATTACATTTATCTATTGTTGCTGCTTTTGTTTCTGTATCCATCCAGTCGACAGATTTAATCAATTCATGAAAAGCGTCACGAATATCATTTAACATTTGCTTAACCTGTCAAAAATTCACTGTTATAAAGATCTTTATAAAATTTAAATATTTGTAAAGAAAACATTTTATAGTAAATAAATGACTATATAAATTATGAAATTAATTTTAATTCATATATTTAAGTGAAATATTAAAATGGATTTAAATTTTATATAATCATATTTAATATAATCTATTAAGCTATTTATAAAAAGGAATAAACAGAATTTGTTGTGACACGAGTTTATTGAATAATAATTTCCTGAGAAAACATTTTATAGCCAAAAATTATTTTTACTGATGTATGAAAAGGAATTTAAATTTAGTTAAAATTTGTGTTTGGGTTGAAAAATAGGAAAGTACATAATAAATAAATTCATACCAAAAAAAAAAAGTATTTTCGAATAAAATTTATTTGAATATAAAATTTTGCTTATGTAAAATTACACACAAAACACATACATATATATACATACATACATACATATATATATATATATATATATATATATATATATATATATAAATTCATATTTTTGTAAATAAAATTACTAAAGTTATGCAACTTAAAATGCTTTCATGAAAAAAGAATACTTTTTTATCGTTAGATGTGATTGAGAAAATAATTTAAACAGATAACAAGTTCTCAATTACAGTTTTGTACGTTAAGTTGTGTGCTAATGTGATTAAAAAAATTACTGTATCTTTTAGAAAAATACACACAGTAATAAACATGTAATATTAAAATGTTTTTATTGTAATTTTTTTATATAATTAAAAGCACAATATAAAACATAGTATCAAAGTTAAAACGAAATCTTACCTTAGGTTTTGTATTATTAATAAAAGAATGATTGGCAATTGCATAACTAACTGCCATTCCCATAAAATTATTTACTTGATTTGCGCAATAGATTGATCTGTAATAGGAAAATTATATATATTTATATCAAACAATTAATTTTAATAAGTCAAGTCTTAAAAAATTTAATATTTCAACATATTATTTTAATGCCTCCATTTATATGTCAGATAAAAATTAAAATAGAAAATCAATGGAGAATGCGCTTTCAACAAGTATTTTCTTGGATATTAAATTAGCACAAATATAATATTTGAAGTAGAAAGTTAGTCGATCATCAGATATATATTTACGTGTATTTTTTTAAAAAAAGAATTAAAACTAAAATACAAAATACACACTATCCCATACATATATTACTGATTAATTCTAGATAGTTAATACATTAATTTAGCTGGTTACTATATTATTATTTCTGTAATAAATAATAATTTGAAATCTATATTTTTATGAATTAAATACAATTAAGAGATGTTCATGAATAATTTATAAATATTAAAATATATAAGATAAATAGGAGAGATTTGGCTCAGTTACTAACTGTTATAAAAATAATTATATTTCAAAAATTTAAATATTAATAATCTTCACGAGATAAAAAAATATCATATTTATTTATTATGTAAAAATTAAATAATAAAAATATATTTCTAAAGTAGAAAAAAGAAAAGTTATTAAAAAATAATATTTTGTAATTTATTAGGTCGTGTAATATGAAATGTCGGATTTATCTTCGATTTTCATTTTAAAAATCCGACATTTCATATTATACAACCTAATAGAAAAAAAATAGTGAACGTTTATCGCACATTAAATAAATTATATTGTATTTATATATATATATATATATATATATATATATATATATATATATATATATATAACTATTATTTACTTTGAATTAGTAACTAATTTTGTGATTACTGATACACATATGACCATACCTTGCCTCTTGGGCTTCTATTGAAAATATAGCTTGTGATAAACGTCGATGTAAATTTCGCATTTCAGAAGTAGTGTGTGATATCATCATTTCAATAGTTGACCACCATATATATAATTCCAGTTCGATTGCAGATGAATTGGCTATATATTCTGCTATAAGTGTCATATATTCTAATTCATCTTTTTCTATTAAAATCTAGAATTAATTATTCATTATTATATTAAAATATTTATCTGTATATTATTTCTTTTCAAAGTCATTTTGTATCGAATGAGTAATAATTTCGATATTTATTAAACATAAAATTTAAAATTTTATGTTTAATACATACATTATTATTTTATATGTAAAATAATAAATATACTTTAATTTCCATTTATCTTTTTAACATAGAAATTGACAATAACTTAAAAAAATTAATCATTATTGATTTTTAATCAAAAGATTTATTTTATGTTGATGATTTACATTAAAATATTTGTTGAAAAATAAATAAATTACGATAAAAATTTTAAGTATATAAAAAGTGTAAAGGTCAATAAAGATTAAGTAAATAAAAAACAGAATTAATATTTATAACAATATTAAAAGATTTAAATCTCTTTTAAATTTCATCACAAATTATATAAATAATTTTATACATAAAAAGTTTATATATAGATATAATGAAATTTATGTCAATGTCAATAAAGTAATATAATATTATTATTCTACCTTATCAGTCTTGTTGAAATTCAATGTTACATTTTTTATATCACGAAATAAATTGGTTATATATGGCTTCCATATTTCACGTGGTTTCAAGTTATTTGATATTAAATATTGATTTGTATAATTTTGGAGTTCGTATACAGTCATGTTTATTGTGCTATCCAATTCATATACATTTGAAGTTTCGTTGTCTTTGTTTGCTAACTATAAATAAGCAATAATTTTTAAAAGAAAATTATAATCCAGTTATTACAAAATAAATAAAACAATAATATCGTTTGAATTTATGTTTACTGTACCATTTATTAAATAAATATGTTTATAATTACAACTGAAATTGTCTTTTTTCCATACAGTTAAATTAATTGAAATAAAATTGAATGGCATCGATTTAATATTTATTATCACAGTTTTTACCCTTATTGAAAACATTATATTCAAAAGATATTTCCAAGCTAGTGCATTTCAATTATAATAATTAATGAAATATTAGTCTTTCAGTTATTATAATTATAATGTTGAGTTTATTATTGAATATAAATTAAAATAAAATCTAAGGATATCAAATTAAAGTAATGATTGAATACTTGAATTAATTAAATATTTTTATTTCTAAATTATCATGAAAATGGAGTGTATTTATTAAATATTGTTTTTCATTGAAGACTTTATTATACATAATGAAACAAAAGCAATATTAATTACCGTATTGTATAATTTAATTTTTAATTTTGAAAAAATTAATATACAATATTGTAAAAACATTTATTCAGTGATCGAATTGATGAAAAATTGTTATTGTAATTAGTAATATATATATATATATATATATATATATATATATATATATATATATATATAATTATAATGTTTATTTTTATAGTGAAAAAATGTATTTGATTCTACAATATATAAAATGATAAAGAAAATATCAACACCTTGTTTAAAACGAAAGTTCTGATATTAATATTTGCAACTTATAAATTTGCAAGTGAAAAATAAATTTTTAAAACTTGAACTAAAGTTTTAAAGTCTGTTTTTGGTCAATATCAATATAATAACGAATAAAAGTTGAAGAATCAATCAATAGATAATTTGAAATTAAGAGTCAAAGTTTCTCTCTCTCTCTCTCTCTCTCTCTCTCTATATATATATATATATATAATCTAATTAAAAGCAGTAAGAATCAAAAAATCTGAAAATATGTATATCTAGAATAACTCATGAAAACTGAAGAAATATTTATGGATGAAGTGAACAGGAGAATAAAAATAAGATGGTACAATTTGAAAGAAAATCTCATATTATATAATCTAATATTTTTTTATGTTCAAAGAAACTAGTTTTTGATTAATGCATTCAACTGTTAATATTTATGGCAGTGAATTAGTTATGGTTTTAAATGACAAAATAATTTAGCTACTCCAAACAATACAAGGAAGTTTAGAAAGATGCAGACTGGAAATAAATACCTAGAAATTAAAAGAGAAATACGAGAACCAGAAAGACAATAAAAGTTACAGTAAAAGTGAGAAGTTTCAAATTAAAATAGGCCGATCCTATATCCAGAAGAAAAATCGATGACCAAGAAAAATTATTGATTGGGATATATGAAGGAAATTTATGACATGTGAAATACCTAGAAAGAGACATACGAGGATCGTTCGATAAGTATAGTAAAAAGTAAGAATAATTAAATTAAAAATTTAATTAAATTAAACAATAAATACATTTCCCATACTTATCAAACGACCCTCGTATGTACAGATGGGACAAGCATATTAAAATTCATTGGAATAAAGTGGAAAAGAAAGATGTTGGACTAATCAAATGGATAATTTTGGGAGATGCTTTTATTCAGCAATAGATAAAAATAAGTAGATTATATATATATATATATATATATATAGAGAGAGAGAGAGAGAGAGAGAGAGAGAGGTAACCTGCCAGAGGATAATTGCTGAATAAAAAATCCTCACAAACCCATTTGGTCAACGTGGTGAGTATGACCAAATATTAGTGAATGATAATATTCATTAGGGTTTTCGGCCAGCAATGGGTTGATATAACCAATCTTTTTCTTCTCTGCTAAATGAAAATATTTCACAAAATCTCTACTTCCAGCAATCCAATGTTTTTCTTTTATTTGATGCTAACAAATGTTTTTATGTCTCACACTTATTTACACATTTATGATAAATATTATATATATATATATATATATATATATATATATATATATATATAAATAGGGTAAAATTTTATAGTAATAAATATATTAGTAAAAATATGTTTCCATTTTTTCTATTATTTAAAGTATATAACTGAATTCCTTTCTAAATTTTTGTTCGAACATAACTATTTGACAAAAAAAAGTCCAACTTAATAAGATAGTTATATTAATTAAAAATATTTTTTTTAAATAATAAATCAATTTTTATTCTTTCCATTTAGTATATGTAGATTAATTTCAATTAATACGCACTAAATTGTGTTAGTAATTATAAAAGTAATAATCAATAAACTTGTTTTCTTAAATTATATATTAGTAAAGTATATCAATTTAAAAGTTGTTTAAAAAAAAACATTATTGTAACATATACATACTCACATACATACATACACACATACATATATATATATATATATATATATATATATATATATGTCTCTCTCTCTCTCTGTGTGTGTGTGTGTGTGTGAGTGTGTGTGTGTGTGAGAGAGAGAGAGAGAGCGAGGAGTGTTTGTATGTACACACATACATGAATGAGATTAGTGAACGAGAAAAGTTAATTAACGCTATCAAAGAATTATGTCAAACAAACTAATATTTGTAGTTTTAATGATACTTGAAAGTTATTAAAGCACTGAAAATTTTAAAATATACAATTTTTTGCAAATTATGTAAAAAATTGAGAATATGTTATAATAAAATCTACGTAGAAAAAACAATAAATGTTAGGAAATTAAATGAAGATAAATTTGTCTTTATTGTATATATATATATATATATATATATATATATATATATATATATATAAATACACATGTATAAATTAATATCTTACTTTATAAATTTCTTTAGACATTTTTACAATTTTTTTAGCCGCAGACAATAAGTCTGATTCGAAATTATCAGATAAATCTGTAGTCATATTTGATATCAAAGACTTCATCACATCTTTGACATAAGCAGTATATGCTGTTGTTCTTATCAGTTCATGTTCTTCGTCTTTGCCTTCACTCATATAAAAAGGATCCATTATCATTTTTCTCAAACGTTTTTCAATATCTTTGTTGCTGAAATTCAATTCAATTTCAATACTTTTGTGTTTACATAAGTATGTATTTATTTTTAAACAATATTCAGTTACAAGTAAGTAATTAATATTTTCTTACATACTATTAACTTACATATTAAAGTTATAATTACAATTATTTGTATATAAATATATATATATATATATATATATATATATATATATATATATATATATTTAAAATACATTGGACATTTATAAAAATATATTAAATATTAATAACTTACAAAATTTTATATCAAAAATTGTTATTTATATTATTTATTAATATATACGCATATTTTCATTACAAATACACATACATATTTATATATATATATATATATATATATATATATAAATATATATATATATATATATATATATATATATATATATATATATAATATATATATATATATATATATATATATATATATATATATATATATATATATATATAAAGTATTCTAATAAGTTAGAAATTTAGTGTTATAAAAATGTAGTAATATTTATATAAAAATATTACTCTAATAATATAGTTTTAAATAAATTAAATAATAATTTTTGTATACAAAATAATTTTCATCATAAAAACACATTTTTTCAATTATATGTATACAATAATTCTTAATATATAATTGTTTGTAAGGAGCGTTAGTTTTTAATTATTTTTATACATTTTTTCAATTTTCATTACCAATTGAATTGAATATAAATTTCATTTTGTAATTTTTTAACCATATATATATATATATATATATATATATATATATATATATATATATATATATATATATGAAGTTATATTCTTATTTGTGGTATAATGTAGAGTATTATATTTATATTTTTATTAATTTAGAATAAAATATATACATTTTTCAAGGTAACTGTAACCATGAAATTTATATACATATATGGAAGATTGATGATTGAAAGAAAACGAATATATAAAAAATAGTTTAATTATAATCAATTATAACTCTAATAATTTTTAAATATTTAATTTGGCCTAAAATATAATTATTGAAACAAAATTAGGTTAGATGTAATATTTCTGTTGTAGAATTTATATAATCATCATTTGATATAATATGTATTGAAATTTAAAAGTATTTTTTAATAAATATTTTTAAATAATAAATAAACGTATATGGATTCATACATATCGTTATACAATACATATAAATTCATACAATATTAGCAAAGTATGAATTTTTTTATATCTTCACCATTTTACCTAGCTAATGGTGATGATACTGTTGGTGTACCCAAACAAAGTCTGTTTACTGTACGGTTTCTAGGTTCCCAATAAATAGAAAATCCAATCAAAATATCTTTTCCAGAATTTTTCTTTATTTCTGATACTGTTTTTAACCAATTAAAGTTTTCGTCTGAATCTGATATATTAAAATAAGTTGGAATACGAGGAAGACCAACTTTATCAAGAAATGTGTAAATTGGCTCATAACCTAATTCATCCATTTTGTCTGAAAAAAACATGATATATATATTATTTTGATATAGAAAAACTAATGTATAAAAAATTTTATCTACACACTAATTTATATTTTTTCTTCATATACATATACATATATATATATATATATATATATATATATATATATATATATATACATGCATATATACATACATACAAACAGTAAAACATATTAATTAATATTATTAAGACATTTATTTCATAATATAAACATCACATTTATTAATAAATGTATTGAAAAAGTTATTTTAAATTGAACATATTAATATAAAGAATATAATATAAATATAAAAAGTAAATATAAAAATCGGAGGTATCAAATAAAATAATTTTATTATTTCTTAAATTTAAATAAAGGACTTTTTTAAAACACATTACGTATTTTATATTAAAGTATTTCGATTTAGCAATAAATTATTATGTTCTTAACATAAAAACATGAAAACCATTCATTAAGATTAATAACTGATTTATTATAAATGAAAATGTATTAAAAATAAAGATATTAATAATTTTATTATATCATTTTTATATAATGTGTTGATATTATATTAAATTTATTTATAATGATATCTATTTAATCTGAAGGAGGAAATTTAAAACGATCTATTTGATTCTGAATTTATTTATTATTATAAAACGTGAACAGTTTTAAAATGGAATTATATTTAAACTTACTAAATTTAGAACATTTCTTTATAAACTTAAGTTCGAGGAATCAATAATATCTATGTGTTTTAATAATGATTTCTATTATAATATTTGTTATAATTAAATTATTTCAAATTAAAATAATTAGTATAAACTGTTCATGTTAAAATATTTATTTCAAGGCTGTTAAAAATATAGCAAATAACATTTTTTCAAAATAGACAAATATAAATTATAATAAAAAAAACTATTTATTTTTTATTTTTTTTAAGTATTTTTATTTTTTTTCTAAATGTATGTATGTGCGAATATAGTTAAATACAAGAAATATCAATGATATTAACAATTATTACGTTCAATTAATTCCATTAATATTTGTTACTAATAAAACAAAAAAATAGAATAATTAAATGAATAATAATATAATTAATCAAATATTTTTATGGGATTTAGAAAAAAAATAAGATATTTTTATCTTATAATTGATATTTGTTAATAAATAATAAAAATAGAATTTGCGTTCATTCAACAATTATACATATATACGTATGAAACTATTTTCAATAATCTTTTGATAAATAATGTACCAGTATATTTTACTTTATAGATAATACTAGATGAACCATTATTATTCTAAACACATATAAATAAAAACTAAAACTATAAATATTATCTTTAAAAATAGTACGGGTTAACTGTACACGTGCAATTGTAGTATTTATTTTATAATCATTTGTTTGATTTGCTTAGTGAATTGTAAAAGATAATGGGTTATGGTAATTAAAAACTAATACATTGTGTATTTTATTATATAATTGGAATAAAAATTATGCGACATATAAATTCATATATAGATATATATATATATATATATATATATATATATATATATATATATATATATAATATAAAACTAAATATATTTTCATATAAAAAATACATCAGAAGACAAAAAGGGTCATGACCTGCATGAAAACTTAAGCGTTTGTACAGTTCATTGCACTGTCTGCATTTATATTTTTTTAATCAACAAATCAATTGTCATGACATTACAATTATAGTAGCATCGTTTAAACCATGTTAAATTAATGATAGACAGAAGTTTTCACGGAACTACATCACCGTTATGAACTTAGTAATGAATAATATAACAGCCTTTTATGAGCTTTTCAAATAATGATTGTCATTAAAGCTATATAAAGTGGACACTTTTAGTGCATTAGATAGTTATAATACAAAAATGTTGTACATACTACAAATTGTATGTAGAATATTCTTTAAATATTTGTAATCGTTTTTAATTTACTTCCGCTTTACTTCAATTTATGAAAAAACATGTATATATTTACATATGTATGTATATTTGTTTGCATATTGTTTATTTAACTTCTATATTTACTGACAAATTTAAGAATGTATTTTTTATTATAGTAATAATTTTTATTTCAATATATAATTACATGTATGTATTTTATTTTGCTTATTTTCATATCAAATAGAATCAATAAATTCGAAGTTTAGAAGTTACGCTACTAATTTACTTAAAAACATATTTTTTTGTATCAAATTATATCAAAAAAGTACAAAAATGTTTGATTCTTTAATTATTTCATATAATTAATGATTATAATTCTGTTTAGATTCATTTTTATACATTTATTTGTATGCACACTTACGTCACCTGTCAGTATTTACAGATTAGAAACTTGTATACTGAAAGTAAAAAGACAAAACTTTCGACAATCCAACGAAACATGGAAAGGATAATACTAGGAATTTCTAAATGTGATTAGAAAATATATAAATCGTTCCGAGAATAGAGAAAAGTAATTGATATAACAGAAGACAAAAAATCATTGAAATAGATATGGCAGGTCATATAGAAAAAAAGTTAATAAGTCAACAAGAATTTTTATAGAATCGAGATTAAGAGATAAAGCGAGATCAAAAATAGTCTTCATTAAAAGTGGATAAATTGTGAAACATTTTGGAAGTAAGGACTGTAAAAAATTGGTAGTGGATAAAGGGAAATAGAAGTGTCTAAGGAAGATGTTTAAGAGTAATTATCATTCAATAAAGTTTTTTGACATATATATATATATATATATATATATATATATATATATATATATATATATATATATAATTTAAAGAATGAGTCTGTGAATAAAAAAATAATTGTATGAATAATAAAGATATATGATTGGTAGAAAAATTGTGTTTATAATATTAAAAGACAAATCATATTGATAGTATAAACATAAATAATAATATTAATGTTCTGACGTTCATTATATCATATATGGAATAGAATTTAAAATTTTCTTTTTCTTTTTAACAATTCTTTAATAAACTTAGCGATGCGTTTTTTATAGAATTAAATATAAAATATTTTCTTATAAAAATATGTTCCAAATTTAGTTTATGGGCTTATGTAATGGTTTAATATTTAAATACTTTATATATTCGCTTAAAAATTATGAATATATATATATATATATATATATATATATATATATATATATACACTCACAATAACATGAAATAAATTTATTCACTCTCCTATCTATTCTTTGTAATACATTATTAAATACGGAAATTTCAGTGACTAACATTTTGTGTCAAATTTTAATAATATATGATGCACAGAAATACTACTCAATTTTCTTTGAACACGAATTACATTAATATTTGATTCACGGAATAATTTAAATATCTTATTTTATAAATTGTGCTACTTATTGTAAATTATAGAAATTGAAACATAATTTTCTTTTGATTGATTTATTTTAAACTGATTTTAGTAGATGTAAATAATCATAATAGAAACAATATTTACCAGTATTCAAACACGCTGTGTACATATCTCGTGATTGCTCAACCGGCAATGGTTCGTCAATGGAATTATTTTTTTGTAAAAATTCTCTAATTTGTCTAATAACTTTATCTTGTCTATCTAGAAACCAATCGTAACCGGCACTCGAATCAGGTTTTGGGTGTTCTTCACGCCATCTACCACATGTAAATTTATAAAAATCTTTACATGGCTCAGCAGTTCTATCCATTGACATTGCTAAATTAGCGGCAGATCGAATACATTCGTATGATTCGCAAATTTCCTCTTTTCGAGCCCATGATGCAACTGAAAGAGTAATAACTTTTTCTTCAATAATTCATATACATATCATTATTGAAAATTAATTTTATTATTTCCATAACTCATAATTATTAGATATACTTGATAATTATTATTTTTAAAAAATCGAGTAAATCTATAAAAGTCATTTATTAGTTAAATAATTTAATAATTAGTAATTTCAAATCGTACACCTAATTTAAATATTTAAAGAAATTATTTGTATATTAACGTATTATAATATTTGTATACATATATGTAATTCTTTTTATAAAATATTTTTATTTAAGAGAGATTGAGTAGCTGAACTGATTTAATAACCTAATTTATATACAAATGATTATAATAAATCGATAGATGTTCGTGATTTGAAATTTAAATAAGAAAATATTTTAATTTGAAAAATTTCATTCATTTCAAATATTTATATGATTATCTACGTGACTAAATTAAAATATGAATGAAGTTTCAAAGCCATTACACACATACACAATAAATATATATATATATATATATATATATATATATATATATATATATATATATATATATATATATATATATATATATATATATATATATATGTATATGAACACCCCTAAAAATAAAAAACGAAATACAAACACAAAATGAATTATATAATATATTTGCTACGGTTAGTTTGTTTTGGAAAAATTGAAAAGTAGAAAATAAAAAGAAAATATATTAAAATAAATATACATGTATTTACTAAACAATAAATTTTTCATCACTTATTTATATATAAATTATTTGTGTATATATTATAATTATATATATATATATATATATACTATTTTAAATTATCCAAAAAAATATGTAATTAAATAATTTTAATATATAAAACATACTTACATGAGATAGACACTACCAATAAAGCTATTGAGAGTATGGTTATTATAAAAAATAATACTGTAACTTTCTTATTAATACTTTTTACTCTTTTTAAGCTGAAAAAAATATTTTTGTTAATAAAAAAGATATAAAAATTTATATGTACATATATACATATATCATCATATATATATATATATATATATATATATATATATATATATATATATATATATATATATATATATATATATATATATATATATATATATATATATATATATCATTAGTAAATGTTAAAATAATATATTTGTTAATTTTATGGTTTAATAATTCAAAATGTTTCGGTTATTAGTATGTTCATAAAAAAATTAATTGTAAAATTTGCGAATTATAATATTTAAAATAAATCTAAAATATTATCATTTTCCTAAGGAATTACAACCTTATAGTTAGATTTTTCGATTGTTATTTTGGACTTTATTCAATTTGTAAAAAAACACAACTGTTAGTTAAATTGAAATTATTATATAAACATAACACTATACATACTTAACTATATAATGGTTTAGGTAATTATTCAACAGATTCTAAATATAATATTAGGTATTAATGATTAATTAAATTCTTAAAACATTATAGGAAAATGTATCTATAATATCTGTTAAAACCCACTTAAATGTTAAATAATAAAACACATTATATTATAAAAATATCATATAAATAATATCGTAGGTAGGCAGTTTTCTACATAATTTCATTATAAATATAATAAAGATTAGATAGGTATATATATATATATATATATATATATATATATAAATATATATATTGATTTGTTAGGAGAAAATTAAATTATAAAATCCGCACTTTTGAAACCTTATGTATTATATTCATATTTGAATAAAAAAATTCTTATAACTTTTGCGAAAAATATAATACATATATATATTGTTTTGTAAAGAGAAAATTAAATTATAAAATTCGCATTTTTGAAACCTTATGTATATACATCTTTTGATGAAAAATTCTTACAACTTTTGCGAAAAATATAATACATATATATATATTGTTTTGTAAAAAGAAAATGAAATTATAAAATTTGCATTTTTGAAACCTTATGTATATACATATTTTGATGAAAAATTCTTACAACTTTTGCAAAAAATATAATACATATTATATATATATATATATATATATATATATATATATATATATATATGTATATAAATACAATACAAAAGTAATGATTTATCTAGCACACTTAAAAAGATTATAAATTATGCACAGATTATATTAATTCAGAAAATTATATACATATTAATATAAACACTTAATAGTCAGTTTTAAAATATACTACATTTAAGCCGATAATAATAAATAGATTAATAGAAAAAAATAATATTACATGAAAACTATAAAATCCCAACTATTCATAAATAAGATGCTTTCCAAATATTTTTTCTATTCGATTTTCTAGTAGTATATCCTATAGTTGAATTTGGTAGTGGTTTAATAATAGTATATGGTGGTCAAAATGAAATTCAAGGATGTAATATGTAAATGTGCGTCTAAACCTTTAATTTCGTTTAGACTATTTTGTATAAACATGCTTAGCGGTAAGTTGGCAATTATCATTTTGTAGAGAACGCAAAAGATAAGTTTACTTATATAGACATTTTAAAAAGCAATTTTAAAATTAGTACAAAAAAATTGAAATTAAGGAACAATATATTTTTTTAGCAGGATAACGATGGCGTGAGCTGTGCGAGGATTATGAAATAATGAATCCTATGTAATGTATTTAGAAAACCAAAAATATCACTTCAATTGTCTGACATAAATCCTATTGAACATTTGTATGAAAAACTGAAATGATTATTAAGTAAATATATGATTTTTAACAAGAATATATTCAAAAAAGACCAAACCAAGATAAATAATAGTTTTATTATAAAATCGGTATATTCTATATGATGCAAATTAAAAAAAAAATTAAATCAAAGAGTTACCCGACAATGAAACTAATCAATAAATTGCATTTTCTAAAATTTTTCTTCAATATAATTTCGTTGGTCAAAATTTTTTGGGTTGATTTTCATGTAATGAATTGCGATAGCATGTTTTTCTTTTGATATGTTTATTACTTTTAGTTTAAATGTGGTATATTGGGAAAGTCACTAATAATTGCTTGTAATAATATATTTTTAATTTTCTAAATTTATTTAACAAAAATAAAATTTATATATTTTTTAAATTTGCTGAGTGGGTAATACTTTTTTGAATTACTCTCTCTCTCTCTCTCTCTCTCTATATATATATATATATATATATATATATATATATATATATATATATACAGTGGATCAAAGTGAAACTCATACAGAGTTATGTTTCCAATAATTTTACACATATATTTTAATATAATAACAATTTTCTTTATTTTTTTTTGCTTAATTTCTTTATTAAGGTTATTTTTATTATATTTGAAAATTTCAATCGTAAATTAATACTTCTACTCTAGAAAAAGTAATCATTTTTGAAAAATGAACAAAAAATAAAACTCAAAAAATGAAACTCATACAACGAATTATTCTCGCTTGAAAACTGCTGTGTTAAGAAAGTATACTCTTCAAATATGTGTTTGGTCACTTTGATTATAAAAAAGAACCTATTGTTAAGTCGTTTATAATCATTTTGTAAAAAATATAAGTTGGATTTTCACTTTGAGTAGACAAAGGGGACAATCATCGACGGACGAGCGAAAGCTAATGATTTTTCATTACAAAAATGGAAAAACTCTACGGAAAATTGGGAAAATAGTTAATAAAAATCACGCTACAATGCAATCTGTAATTAAAAAAAATTCAAAAATGATCAAAGTGTTGACAATAAAGTCAAAAAGAGTCTCCGCAAAATTTTTATTGACCATGACGAGCGTTGGATTCTACGAAAAATTAAAGAAAATTCGAAAATTAGTGCTCCCAAATTGACTTTAGAAGTTAAAAAGTATCTAAATAAAAAAGTAAGCCCCCAAACAATTCGCAATATACTAAATAAAAATGGGTTTCATGCTCGTATTGCCAGGAAGAAAACTTTTATATCTCTAGCTAATCGCAACAAAAGGTTAAAGCTTCGTTTGGAAACATATTAATAAAAGTTTTGATTATTGAAAAGATGTTTTGTTTACGGACGAAAGCAAATATAATTTATTTGGATCCAATGGGAGAAATAATGTATGGCAGAAACCAAATACAGAAATGTTTTTAAAACACTTACATTCTACAGTCAAACATAAGAGCAGTCATGTTATGGAATGGGGGTGTATGTCTACGAGAGGGGTTGGAAATTTAATTTTATAGATGGCATTATGAAGTAAAATGTTTATATTGTTCTATTAAGAAAAAAATTGAAAGCCAGTGCTCAAAAACTTGGGATTTTATAAACATTTAATTTTTATCAGGACAACGACCCCAAGCACAAAGCTTATAAAATACGTAGTTGGTTGTTATATAATTGCCCCAAAGTACTGGAAATACCACTATAATCACCTGATATAAGTGTGATTGAAAATCTATGGAATCACTTAAAAGTTTCCATTAGAACACACACTATTATTAATAACAATGATTTAAAAAAGCGTTATTAGAAGAATGGGGAAAATTGATCTAGCTTATTGTGGAAAATTAGTTAAATCCATCCCGAATCGTTTAAAGGCTATAAAAATTAATAAAGGCTACTCTACTAAGCACTAAAATAATTCAATCCATTGTAAATTTTAATTTAATAAATAATTTGTTAGTTGTATGAATTTCATTTTATGTATTTTTTGTTCATTTTTCAGAAATTGTTACTTTTTCTGGAGTAAAAGTATTAATTTACGATTGAAATTTTCAAATATAATAAAAATAACCTTAATAAAGAAATGAAAAAAAAAATTAAAGAAAATTGTTATTATATTAAAATGTATGTGTAAAATTATTGGAAACATAACTCTGTATGAATTTCACTTTGACCCACTGTATATATATATATATATATATATATATATATATATATATATATATATATATATATATAAATATATACATACATACATATATGCATGCACATGGTCGTGTGTGCATATCCATGAATAAATATTAACAACTGAATAATTATATACAAGAATACTTACAATGATGACCTTGACCTGACTGGAACTAAATTTTCTCTACTATTGACAGGTAGGTCAATTGTGTGAGATGACGCGCCACCTGAAATATTCATTATATCATATTATCGATACTTTATGTTTAAAACATGCATCATATTTTACGGCATGATTTTCTAAAGTAATTGACCGATAAATGATAGAACATTTTCATGTTTTTCTTTCGTTATTTACATTTCAATAACACGATATGTATGACATGCATATAATATGTGAATATATATATATATATATATATATATATATATATATATATATATATATATATATATATACATACACAGTTAACCATGGCATAACGCGGAAGTTAGTTTGCATAAAAATGCTGCGTTATATAATCGCGTTGTGCAAGATTTGGATTACATAAAAAACAGGGTTATGTTCCGAAATCGTTTTTCATTAAATTATATAAACAACAATGACATATTCAACAAAAAATATTTTTATTGAATTCAAGTAATTCATGAAAGTTAAGAAAATATGTAAATTATGAAATAAATACATAGTATAAAATTTACAAATTTTATCTTCAATTCATTACACCTAATACAAAATTTTTTTAGGGAAAATAAAATACAATCCACAATTTAATCGTCATCAATATCTTGAAAAAAAACATTTCGTAGATGTTTTTTATTTATGAGTAGCCAGATGTCATTATCATTTCAAATCTCTTGGACTTCATTTGTATAATTCTCCTTGCATACTTCAGCTGGTTTAGTTATCAAGAAGTTAGTAATAAGGATCTTGCTTACCACTATGCTACAATTTTTTATTAAGTTCATGATATGGAGTTAAACAATTATCCAATTAGCTCGTGAATTTTTTGTAGCGTTTCATTGAGGATTTTTGGAGCATTTCAATATTCCAATGAAAATTATTAATTTAATAATGTATATTTATAATTTATTTATTATTTATCAAAAAAATATGAAGGAATCATATATATATATATATATATATATATATGTGTGTGTGTGTGTGTGTGTGTGTTTGTGTGTATGTGTGTGTGTATGTGTGTATGTGTAAAATTCTAATTATTTTTTTTAAACAAACGTCAGAAGGTAAAAATATAATTCTGAGAAAAATATTATAAATTCTTGAATATCATTAAATTCAAACAACAAGACAAAACTGGAATAATGATTTTTCACAATAAAAAAATAATAGATAAACAAGATTAGTATTACAAAACAAATTCCAATATTTAAACAATTTTTTGTTTGTACTAATTGCGGTCTACGTCTTATTAAGAAATATGTTGATTCAATTTTTGCAAGAATAAGATATTATGTAATTTTTTGTAATATATATATATATATATATATATATATATGTGTGTGTGTGTGTGTGTGTGTGTGTGTGTAGGTTTCGGTTTAGATGAATGGGTGTATATATGTATGTGTATATAGGTAAATAGATAAAGAAATTGCCAATAAATGATTTACTCCCAATAATTATTATTATAATAGAATACATTCTAAAAATTTTCAAATTATAATGAAGAAATGATTAATAAAATTAGTAGACAAATTGTAATTACGTATAACATTAAAATTCTATAAAAGAAATATTATTTCACATTATTAAAACATTAATGTTAAAATATTGAACACAATTAGAAAAAATATGTTTTGAGCTGATGTTATTGTAGATTATATTAATAGAAAATGATTCGTTATGTGATAATGACGAACGACATACAATTATGCAAATTGTGTTATATATGGTCTAAAATTTATAAAACGTAGTGAAATGACATAAAATTATCATTTATATTTACAATCGATTTGTGAATACATAAAAACATTCATTGAATGTCATTTTACTTATTGTTTCCGATTGTCATTATTATTATGTATTTTTTATGCATATGACGCATATGCATATATATATATATATATATATATATATATATATATGCATTTATGTATATATATATTAAAATAATTGCTTAAAAATTATAAGACGAAATCAGGACAAATTATAAATTCACAATAGTCAAAACAACAGAAGAATTCTAGATTAAATTGTACAAATATGTAAAGAGGGAAAAAATTGCATAAGAAAACAGATTTATAATATTAAATATTCTCCAAATATTAGCCGAAGTAGTTATAAATGTCATTAAAAGTTTGAAAAATGAGAAATGATGGAATTACTAGAAATGATGGAATCATAGCAGAAATTTTCAATTATCCAATAATAGGAGAAAATATAAAAAATTATTAGTTAATATGTTCATTTTTCTCATTTAGAAAAAGAATAATGCTAAAAGAATCTAATTAATCCATAGTAATTCTATTTTACGAAAAGGAAACAAGGAAGACTTGAAATATTACCAACTGATTAGACTAATTCGGACGATATATATGTGATAGTTATTAGATATTATTATATTATTTCTCTAACATTTTTTGAAATAAATTAATTGAAAATATTACAATTCAAGATGCTATTTCAGTACACTTTAAGCAATTTATTAGATAATGTAAGAATTACCCAATAAAATTTAAATACAATAGTTATTAATTTAAAAAGCATTTTTTAAATTTTAAACGTATCATATATTACAATAATTATGTCGTAAGTAAAATACTAGATAAGTAGAATACATGTCGAATACATTTTACAATATATGATTAATTTATGCCAGTAATATAATATTCTATGAAATGTTTCATAAATGTTATTCATGTAATCACCACCAAATGTTTAACAATGTCAATCAATATCTGTCAAGAATTGTATAGAAATAATGTAAATATGTGAATAGAATTTATAAAATACAAATTTCAATAACTCGTTATAATTCTACATTTTGAACCTGTTCTATTCATATCGTTTTTATCATGCTTAGTGTAAGTAATTGAAAACTACATTACATTTTATAACCCGACAAATTTCCGAAAAAAAATCTGTGATATATTATTAAAAATATATTATCATTTTCCATTTACGAACTATTTCTTTAATTTATTCTTTATGGCATCATATATTTAATTTCATAGTGTATGTAAATATATATATATATATATATATATATATATATATATATATATATATATATATATATATATATATATATATATATATATATATATATGGTGGTTCAAATGAGGTTGAAACATTTAGACAATTTTACTTGTTTACTATCATTTATTATTCTTTATATCTCATGTGGGTCACCTACAAATATATTTTGAAATTTTAACATGATTAACGATAAATATGTTATAAAATAAAGTTATTAGTAAAGAAATTAAAAAGCAACAATTTTGAATAAACTGTAATACAAAATTAACAAATTAAAAAAAATGAAATATCTTATTTCAGTTCTGTTAATTTTACACGAATGACAATATTTTTCGTGCAAATATTTGTGTAATAATTAGTGTTAAAACAAATACATCATTAAAATTGTTATTTCCATAGTTTTTTAGTTAAATTATTTCTAAAAATTCATATACGGACATATATATATATATATATATATATATATATATATATATATGTGTGTGTGTGTGTGTATGTGTGTGTGTGTATGTGTGTGTGTGTGTGTGTGTGTGTGTATGTGTGTATGTGTGTGTTAATTTATTAATGGTATAATATATTTTCATAATTTTAACATACTTATATATTTTTATTTAATTTATTAATAATATAATATATTTTCATAATTTTAACTATTTCTTTTTAATTATTTACTTGATTCTTGACTACAATAAAATTTTAATTTTACATAATTTATTATTTAAATTTTCATTTGTAGCATAGTGTACATTCAATTATTATTGACATTATAATTCAAATATATATAAACATTACTTGAAACTTCTTGAATCGAAATTAAAAAAAATAAACGTTCTTATTTTTAAAGATATTCCTTGATTATATTTTTAAATAATTTCATGAATAACTACAAATATATTAATAAATATATATATGTAATCAATAGTTAATATAAACATGTCTCTAAATACAACAAATTTCAATCTCCAAATATTAGATTTATGTTTTGACGTTGTAATTTTGTTGATATTTCAATGACAAAATCAAAAACGACAAAGAAATGTAAAAATTGTAGTGACCAATATTTATTTTTAAAATAAAATTTTTTAAAGAAAACCACATTTGCTACTAAATATGAATTTATTAATTAAAATATAACATTTTTCACGTGCCAATTAATAAAAAAAATTTTTATATTTAATTATAAATATACGATTCAAAATGAAAATTTTTTTTCAATTTATTATTCTATACAGTATAACTTATTGGTATTAAGATTAATTACAAAAATGTGTAATGTAATTAATATGTACACTCTAATATGATATTAAATGACATTATATGAATTAAATTTAAGTGTTAAAAACAGATAATATTTCTGAAAACAATATAGAAGTACTTGAACTATTTCTGATATTGATTGAGTAGATTGTTATTGATTATTATAAAGAAGTTAATTGACATTAATTACTTTATATTAAAATATCATATCAAATAAATAAAAAAAATATAAAATATTAGATAAAATAAATTGCGATAAATACACATTATATTTTAATATTTTTTCCTTTGCTTACACAAATATAAACATTATTATTCCATAATAATAACACGAATTATTTTGAATTTTTAAAAGTCATATGCTTTATTGCTTACTCTTGTGGTTATTTTTAAAAATATAATTTCGATCATTTGAAGTAATTTTTTGTATTTTTTTTTTTGTTATAAAAATGATAGAATAAATTTTGATTTTTTTTAAAATTTTACAAAAATTTAAATAAACATATTGATACTCCTATAAAAATATAATATATATATATATATATATCAATATATAAATATATATATATATATATATATATATATATATATATATATATATATATATATATATATATTAGAGGTGGCCAATCTTTTAGACGTTGGGGGCGACTTTTTTGGTGAAAGTGTACCTAAGGGGGACTACGTTTTTTTAGAATGTACTTACGAATTAATATTTTTTTTATAAGGACCTTTTAGGTACTCATAAATATTGGTGATGTTTTTAGAAAATACTTAAGAACTGATGACTTTTTTTCTATAAGACACGAACTGATGAAGACATTTTACTACTATTAAATACTATTAAATACATTTTACTACTATAACTACTATTAAATTATCTATAAATAATTATTTTCTAGAATTGGTCCTGAATTTAAAAAAAAAAATCAAAAAAATATAGAGAAAAAAAATAAAATTATTGTTTTAGAATTGTATTAAAATAAATTAGATGCAAATTTTACAAAAATAAATTACAAAGTAAAAAGAAATAAAAAAATGGATTTTTTTTTATTTTGATGACACTTGGCATTGCATAGTTACGGCAAGTTTGTCACAATTTGACTCGTATGAACTTAAACTAATTCTTAAACACGATTCTAAATGTAGATCCGATAATTGTGACCTATGTTTAGTTTTTATCACATTCATGCAGGAAAATGCTGATTCGTACAAATATGTTGAACCAAAAAATGCACTCCAATATGAATTTATCAATATAATTTGTCAATGTTCACATCAGCTTCACGGGCGACTTCCAGAAGCTTTGCGGTCGACGTTTTGCCCGCCCCTGATATATACATACATATATATATATATATATATATATATGTATATACATATATACATCTGTGTGTTAAATGTTAAATCATTATGATAAAAAGACGATTATTTTGCAAAAATAATAATTAATACATTATCCTTTTTAATATTAATATATATTTGATTATGAGTAAAATTTTGCAAGGTAATACAATTGTTCAGGTAAATGTATTATTAATAATTTTAATATAAAAGCATTATTTATTTATGTGATTAGCAAACATACAATATTAAATAATTGTAATATAAAGATTTAATCTAAGCTACCACATTATATTATTTGAAAATATCTAATTTAATGGATTTTTATTTATTTTTATTAAGAACTTGACTTAAACGGATTAAATTATTTATACTAAAATCATTCAAAATATAATTGTGCTATTTAATCGGAATTAAAAAAATAACTACAAAAGATACAGCTAATGTAATTGCTTGTGCATAATAGATTAATAGACTATTAAAAAAGTCATGAACTTACAATAGAAAGCCAATTTTTATGGTATTAAGGTCAATACAAATCAATGCGTAATCATACATAAATTGTTATTAATAACTTACAAAAAAAACATTTACATAATATTTCAGGTAAAGCTTAAATTAGAATAAAAAATGTTTACAAATGGAATTGATTTAATAACGTATAATTTGATATTTCAACACATTTTTACATGCAACGTAATTACTTTAGAAATATATAAAAACATTAGAAATCGAAATGAAAAACTATTAAAAGTAAAGAAAAAGTATTTTATACTCACGTGATATCACAGAAATGTTGACATTCTTCTCATCAGATGCCATTTTACAATTGTTACATGGATTAACAGTTGTCATTTTGAAGAGAATATTTGCAAAATCACATTTATTACCGGCGTATTGTCATGTATACAGCTTGTACATAACTGAAGCATTTTAAATAATATATTTCGCAAGGACGGTCGTATTTTAAAACCTTCACTTGTATCTGTATACAATTTTTCACATTTGATAAGACAATCTTTTTAAGTGGAAAATCTTTTGTCAATAGACTTAATTTATAATATTACCTATATATATATATATATATATATATATATATATATATATATATATATATATATATTTATATATACTATAGATTTATTCATGCACAACAAAAAATATTTTTAAAATGCATTTTCTTAAATAACCAAGAATTATTGAAAAGTTAAATTTAAGACTTAATGTTTACCTTAATTGTTATTTTTCTTGTAATTGTTTTATTTACAAAGAGTGTTAGTAATATATAATATTAGTAATAATGTATGGCTATAACTGTATATAAAATTTATAATTATGTTGAACTAATGAAATGTATACTTTGTTAAAAATAATATCAAATTTTATTAAATAAATCATTATAAATAATTGAAAAAATAATAAAAAATATATTATTTACATTTTTTTCAAATTGAATCGCACTTACCTTAGTATTTTATAAATTTTGGTTCAATTTGTATTTCATTACACATATTTTTTTAATAAGAAATTAATATATTTACAAATAAAATTATCTTATGTGTGTATATACACATATAGCACAGACACATATTATATATAATATGTGTCTATGCTAAAGGGGTTTATAAATAATAATTAAACTGTAATAATTTTTATATTTAAAATCATACGGTATACTGTTTTATCGAGTCAAAAATAAAAAGTAACTATTTTTTAAATATTGTACAAAGTTAGAATTGAATAAAATTTTTCATATAAATAATTTATAAATTTATCTAGAATTATAATGTACATAGTTTTATTTAACAAAACAATTTTAGAATGAACATTTAAAAATAAACAAATCTATTGCTTGAAAATATTTATTTGTCCTTTTAATCGGCGTTTATTGAATTTAAATTGATATAAAAACAAATTTATGCTAATTATTTTCAATTATTTCTGCATTTACTTTTATTTAATATTTTAATTTCAATTCCATATTATTTGAGTTAATTTAATTTGTTAAAGAAAAATCATATTGTTATAAAATTTGCTTCAAAAAAATATTAATTTTATTGAAGATATTTTCAATACATGAATTTCGTTTATATATATATATATATATATATATATATATATATATATATATATATATATATATATAATGATTATTATGGGTTATTCGGCAGTCAATCAATCACAAATTTTTGATTATAATAATTTAATAATTAGACATATTCCTATATTTTATAATACAGTGATTCGAAGATGATATCATAGACAATGAAATACACATCAGTTTCTAACACATAAAGTGATTAGTAAGTGATTATTAGACACTTTTTTAAATTTTGAGTGAATGATTCATTTTTGTTATTTTGGTTAATATAACGAGTTTTTAATGGTCGAATCTAATAGTAAGTACAATTTTTAATATTTTAATTTCTTCATATTTCTTTAATAAATTTTATATTATTTTAAAATCAAAATAACTATAAATATGTAAATTGTATTAATTCTAAAACAACAAATTATTTTTGCGTTTCTATGAATTTTAAAATAATAACACTAATAATTTACTTTAAAATTTATATATATATATATATATATATATATATATATATATATATATATATATATATATATATATATATATATGGAATAAACAAATAATAACGAAACTAAATAATTGTGTAATACAAAAGTTCTTTATTAGTAACACTGAAAACACATTACTTATGCACTTCATTTATTGTTATGCTGTATAGCATTTTTATTAGTTTAAATTAAAATTTGCATTAATTTCACAAGTAAATGCTGTAAAATTGGTTGGTGCTGTAAAAACAATATTTAAAATGCAATAGATTGATTGGAATAACTGTGAAAAAATGTTATATTACAAGATGGTCCCAGATCAATATCAAAAATCGTGAACAAATCTAATAAAATACATAACTAAAAATTTAAATTAAATTATAAAGGTTACCATACATTAAAATGGATTGCAATCAAAAATGATAAAACTATTACAGCAGATATGATAGCAGGACTTAATAGCTGTTTTGAAAATATTATTTTTATGAAAACAAAATGTGGTATAAAATTGGTACAAATGTGGAATTTAGAAATGAATAAATTTATAAAATTTGTTAACGTCTCCAATTTTTTTTCTATTCACTATTTATATATATATATATATATATATATGTGTATATATATTTATGTATATATATATATATATATATATATATATATATATATATACATTTATGTATATATATATATATATATATACAAAATATTTATATATATTATTATTTTGTCTGGATATTAAACCAATGAATATATACTATTTTTTTTTATTTTATATATTCTGAACTTAAAATAAACTAATTCTGTCAGTTTTAATAACGGATATATATATTTTAAATTAAAATAAGTAGATAATATTTATTTTGACTATTACATTTTAAATGTGTTTTCGAGTGAAAAAAAGTATACACACACACACACACACACACACACACACACACATATATATATATATATATATATATATATATATATATATATATATATGGATTATATGTAAGAATATAAATAATTAGTAAAAAAGTATCTCTAAACTTTCAGTTAATTATTTACCAGAAGCAGACTCTACTAATGAAATTTATTTTAAAATTGTGGTTATATTGTAAATATATTATATGCATTACATTATTATCAGAATAATAGTTTATAATAATTTATAGGTATTATAAAAATACGTCATCATTTTCATGACATGAAAAACATAAACCACTACAATTGCATGTGATAGTTACTAACAATTCATTCTACCTTGAATATATTTATAAGATATTAATATCAGTCTAATATTGTATTATGGTAATATATGAAAATAATTATCAAAATGAATTTGAATTTTTTGATTTATTATTTCAATTCTGTTCTGTGAAATAAATGAATATTTTGACATATCTATTTATATTTATTAGTAAGTAATTGTTTATCATTTGTATATTTATTTAAAGGTTTTTAAGTAAACTGAAAACAAAGTAATTTTTTATTATTTATTGAGAATTGTGTGCTGAATATATTTTTTTAATATATTTGCATATATATACATATAACTATTAACAAGTGTAAAAGAATTGTTTAAGAAACACTGTTTATTATTTTGCTAAAAATGTTGTATTGGTTTTGTACAATATAAGATTAAAGCAACTCTTATTGATAATGTAGGTAAATTATATTAGTATTGCGTTAAATGTTAATGTAAATATACATACATAAATTCATACATACATACATACATACATACATACATTTATATATATATATATATATATATATATATATATGTTTGTATATATGTACGTATAAAATATAGTCTTTTTAGTCAACATATGTGAAAACCTATGTATATATCCGTTTAGAAAGTTATTTTATAATACAACTGAAAAAATATTTCGCCACTTCGTAAACAAACTAGTATTTAAGAAGCATAATTAGATTCTTCCTAGTAATTAAGATAAATAACTAGTTTAAATCAATAGATTTTTGCAATTTTTGCATTTAACATAAAATAAATATTTCTTAATGTTTTTTTAAGGTTAAATTAAATAATGCTGTATTATTTCATGTCTACATATCATCGATAAGAACATAAATACAATTTTTATAGTTAAAAATGTTAAATATATATAGTGTATTTTATTAAAATTAAAATAGTACGCTTTTATTTCAATTTTAATAACTGCGATAAATATATGTTTTATAAAATTTAAAATGGATTAATTTTTTTAAAATTGTGTATATGACATATTCGTAAGAATGACTACATATCTATAATACACGCATATATATATATATATATATATATATATATATATATATATATATATATATATATGTTCTTAATTGTTAGGTATAAATATTTTTTTAAATAAAATAAAACGTAAGTTAATGAATTTCTATATAAAAAACATAAAATATCATGTTAAAAATAAATCATATTTTAGTCTGATGGATTTTATATAAAATATTTATTATATATAAGCTAATTTTTAAATATTGTATTGGTTTTATAGAATTATGAAAAAGGATATTGAATATTTATATAAAATATCTATTTTTTTAATAAATTCTAATATTATAAATATTTTTACGATACCCGTTTTCCGTTAACTGGAATCAATAGACGGAAAATAAGAATTTTTCACTACTACATACACCTTTGTGATAAAGTACACTTAATTGTATATTAACACACTGTTATTGTTATTACACTACTGTAATCATAAATAAATATGAATTATTTTAAAAATAGCAACGAATCACAGAGAAAGCATCTTTATTTAAAAAATAATTATAATTCGAAAAATATACATAATCGCATGCGTTGTTAAATTCAAGTACAATCACACATTTCGGCAGACAGTAACACACTTCAAATCGGTGCGCGTCAAACTAACCATGTAGTCAATATAAGTTTATGTTTCCTCACATATCACAACAACTGTCATAACAATGATACACATAGTTCCTCTTTTATGGAGGAACTGGCTTGTACCTGTGTGTAAAACTATACGCAACAATATGGGTTAGTAGAAGATCGATTTTAAATATTGATTCTATTATAAAGCTGTCTATAGACATAGAACGTACAATACAAACAAAGAATAAAGTTGGATAAACGATTGCTTTTTAAATTATCTACCCATTACAATCTTTTTAACACGTTGTGACTCAATTACTGTTTATACTGTTCTCTATTGTTCACGTACATTACTTCGTGATGTCACAATATAACTACTTTTATAGATCTACAAATATTTGCATAAACATACACACATACAAACACACACACACACACACACACACACATATATATATATATATATAAATATAATTATTATTATGTGTGTTTGTTAATAAAGTTAAATGAAAAACTTTATAAAAATGAAGAAAGTTATTACAAAATTAATTTTTCCTATTGAAGTTAGTATTGAAGTTATTTAAAGATTATTTTTATTAAAATAATTTATTATATCAATTTTATAATAAAATAATTATGTGAAATTCGATAATTAGATTAGGAAGATATAGAAATTATTATCATAACATATTAACATATAAATTAATATTTAAGCTATAATTGAATGAGCATTATTTGTTTACAATTACAGAATTTTTTTATGTATCAAACAGCACATAAATTTAAAATTTTTTACACATAAAAATTTTTTTGATAAAAAAATATATAACTGAGGTTTAAGTGTAATATAAATATTTGAAATTAACTTTTGAATTTTTTGAATAGTGGTTTTTAAGATACTATTTGTATTCTCTTAAATTCTCCTATTGATAAAATTAACAAACTCATTTTTTCTATCTACAGACATAAAGTTGTTACTAATATCTTATTTATTTTATTATAAATAATTATTATATAATTGATGTTAGAGAATTAGAAATTTTAATAATGTTTAAAATATTAATTCAATTATCAATATTAAATTTAATAAAATTATCATTATTTATTATCATGAAATCGCAATTATATCAGTATTAACTGAAATATTTTTTTGCAATATACTTTTCTTCATTTTAATTTCTTTGTTTATATCTAAACAAAAATAAATTTTTATTTGTGAATATTTATAAAATAGTATAAATATCTTATAACAATATTTTTATTTTATATACATTCATAATATGTATATATATATATATATATATATATATATATATATATATATATATACACATTATTATTTGTGCTGTGTTTAATAAAGTTATGAAATTGTAAAAAAACTACATCTAAAATATGTTTACAATAAATTTATTAATGCATTAATGTATATAACAGTAGATAACAAATAAATATATGTATATATACGTACACATGTATGTACATTTATGTTTATACATTTATTTATATACATATATATATATATATATATATATATATATATATATTCTTATATATATATATAAATATATATATATATATATATATATAAATATATATATAGCAAGAAACAATTGTTTGGATACAGATGAGTAATTTGTTTGAATGACTGCATTTTATTATGTAACAAATTTCAGATGTTTAGAAAAAAACTTCCATTTAAATTATACTCTCTACCATAATGTAATATTAACTAAAAATATAATGGTTTTAATATTTTTGGGAAAATTTTTGATGATCAAACGAGACGAAAGTTAGGGTACGATCATGGAATGAAGGTTTGGATTATTTCAGATCGCAAAATTTTCTACTTTTACAATATTTTGTATGCCAAATTAGTTCAAATTATGTAGAAATTCTTTCCACTGAACATGAAATAATATTCTGAGGTATTTTATTTTACAAAGTACTTTCTTAAGAAAATTAATTTTGTATCAGGTTCTCTCACATTTGTACTCAAATATTACCACAGATGCTCAAAAAAATTGAAATTTGTCCCTTAAGCTGATTACTCGAAAATTTAGATACAATTTGCTTTAAAATATTCTTTTGCAATTCTAGGTTTTTATATGTACGAGGTGTGATCAAAAAGTAAGGTGAATTTTGAAATTTAGCGGGCTACATCCGTTCGATCTTCGATTTTTTTATTTGGTTATGTTGGTACACTCGTCTCGAATATATGTTCCAAATTTCAGCTATGTAGCATGTTTAGTTTGTTGGTGAGAGGCATAAAAGTTAGAAGTGTTTTGCAGGCTTCACGATTTTCCGCTGTCGAAAATCATGGATCAAAGAGTTTGCATTAAATTTTGTGTGAAAAATGGAATCAAGTGCTCCAAAACACTTGAAATGTTGAAAGTGGCATACGATGAGTCTACTTTAAGCCAAAAAAATGTTTACAAGTGGTATAAACTCTTCCAAGAAGGCCGAGAAGACACCAACGACGAACCTCGTTCTGGACGCCCCAGCACGTCAACAACTGATGAGAACGTTGAAGAAGTGAAGAAAATAGTGTTGGGGAATCGTCGAATTGCCATTAGAGAAATTGCTGATGATGCCGCAGGCACCGTATTCCCCAGACCTGGCCCCCTGTGACTTCTTCTTGTTTCCGAAACTGAAGAGGCCCATGAAAGGACGGCGTTTTGCAACGATTGAGGAAATAAAGACGGCATCGAAAGAGGAGCTGAACAAGATCACAAAAAATGATTTTTTGAAATGCTTTGAGGATTGGAAAAAGCGTTGGCACAAGTGCATTATATCCGAGGGGGATTACTTTGAAGGGGACAAAATAAAAATTGATGAATAAATAAATATTCTTTGAAAAAAATAAAAATTCACCTTATTTTTTGATCACACCTCGTACTTTGTATCATTACTCTGTTAAAACAGAAAGTTATGACTTAAACATTTTTTCGATCGACATGTATAAATTATCCCCTAATATACTTATAAATGACGCACCTGTCATTTTTTATCGATTTTTAACAAGTTTTCTATGCCACTGTTACTAAAACAACATCACTGTACATTTTTCTCAGTCATGTTTTACTGTTTTTTGAATCATTCAAGTTATCAAAACTTCTCCAAAATATTTCCATATTTGCTCTTTTTTGATTCCAAACAATTAAATTTACTTTTATTTGAACAAATTACATTATTTTAAAATTAAACAGGTTTTTTGGTACATTTTTTTGCAAATATAAAAATTTTTTTTTCAGTAATAAAAGGTTTTACTTGTCTAAAGTAGTTCTATAAATAGGGTTCTCTTATTTCAGTTATTTTATACTTTGTAGAAATGTAAACATGTGCTATTTCAATAATTTCTTGCACATTTAAACACCTTTTAAAAAAATTTGACTTCTGATACAGTTATTTTATCCTTCTCAAATATATTTTTTCCAGATTGATTGAGGTATATTTTTCACACTTTAAATGATTGAACTTTTTACAAAAGCGTGTAAGACATTTTTTAAATATTTTGTGTGGTTTAGGATTTTTTCTAAACCTTTGTCTATTATTACTATCTATCAAAACTTTTTTATGAATACCTAAACTGATTTATTTACCACGAATCATCTAAATAATTTTATTTAACTATGTCAATTATTTTTCAATATAAAAAAATATAAAACTAATACATTCAATTTTATTACAAACACACGCCACTTGAACACTTGTTTTAACTAATTTTATCGTGAACACTTCAGAATATAGTTGAGGATGACATCGTATTTAAAATTTATATTATAAGTAAAAATGATGATGAACACTTTGAGGTATTACACGAATAAATAGAAAACGATTGTAAGGTTACTATATTGTTCAAAGAATTTTACAAGTATCAGGGTAAAACCTAAAACTAAAATGTAACAAAAAACTACACTAAGGTGAAGTTATAAAGAAAAACTATGAACATGAAAGTTATATATATATATATATATATATATATATATATATATATATATATATATATATATATATATATATATATATATATATATATATATATATGTGTGTGTGTGTGTGTAACTAAAATACTATCATCTATTAAATGAACTTTTAATTTTTATATTAAAATGCTGAATTATTTTCTTAATCATTTTTTGTATTATTATGTAAAATAATAAAACATATATTTATTGTAGTTATACGTTTTTAATTTTCAAAAATAACTTAAAAGAAGGCCAAGTTTATATAAAGATACGACTTTCTCTGGAAATACAATACTTGTTAAAGCTGAAATTTACTTTAAATAAATAATGAAAAATTATAGAGAGCTGTCAGTAATAAACTACAATGTTAATGTTTGAAATAACGCAAATGCGTTTTTATAATGTTTAAATACCAAATAGACGTAAATAGTTCATCGATAATACTTCAAAATGTCATTCAACATTGTCACTTGAACGAAGTTTGACCTAAGGCTTACATGATGAATTGACATAATAATGTGCTTGAAACTGTTTTCGTCTACATCCATTATAAATCAAACATCTTTACTTCCGCTTTTATTTATACATATAAATATACTTAATACATACATACACATACACACACATACATACATACATATATATATATATATATATATATATATATATATGTAATATAAGTATTGATGCATTATTATGCCTATAAATAATTTTTGGTATAAAATTTCCTATTTGGAATAAAGTAGATTTATATATGTTTGTATGTGTGGGTAAATATATATATATATATATATATATATATATATATATATATATATATATATATACGATGGCACAAATAATATAATTTTTCTATCTAATGATTATGAACTTATTTTAACATCTTTAACATTGGATATTATTATTTTTGTTTAAATATTAAACCTTACTATATATAAAATCTTTTATGTGGGATTTAAAATAGATATCCATTAAATTTAGTAAAATTGTAAAGAAATAATCATATATTAAACATAAATTCTATTAATATTCAAACTTTATATAAATAAAAAAATCATCATTATGCAATATAATTATAGATATATGTATATACTCGTGTATATATAATATATGGTAGCCCAAATGAGACTAAAAATATTAAAGAATAATAAATGTTTATAATCAAATAAATGTATGTCTAAACCTTTCAGCCTCATTTTGGTCACCTAGATATATTATAATATTTTCTTAGTTGTGTATAATTTATTTTAAATTTACAAATCCATGGTACAATCCATTAAATGTGAGTATATTAATTAATTACAATTTCGTAACAAAATTCATAACTGATTTTAATTTATTTTGTAAAATATATATTTAATACTAAATGCAAATAATGGCTATTATTTATAAAACGTATATCAATAAACAGTAAATATATTTTTGGGTTTTCACCATCTAAATAGTATGTCAATAATTTATTTAACATAAAAAGCAACGTCATAACTATGTAATAATATTGTAGTCATAATGTAAATGTTGTATTATTATAAACTAATAAAGTAATCAAGACATATTGCGAAACTTATTTTAAAACGTCATTATTTTTTAGTATGAAACATGATATAATATTCTATGTATATTCAATACATTTTAAACTGAAAAAACTATAATTCTCTATTTACTTTGATATTGTGACAAATTTACTTTAAAATATATAATAAATGAATCACTTACTCATAGTATCATAAAATTTTATACATCCAATAGTTTATAATTGTATTACACTTTATTTGTTAAAAAACTGATTTACATTTCGATAGTCATGTCATCGTGGACATAATGTCACATGACATATAGATTATCTCTTGATTAGATTAAATCTGTACTATTTCATCAAGCAATTCAATATCTATGTTTTATAATACAGAACTCTGACGATGACATGCCATCGAAATTTATTTTTATAAAAATAAAGTGTACAATAAATAATTATTAAACACTTATAAAACATTATGATCTAATTAAGTGATTCATTCCTCTTAAAATATAGGTGGCCTAAATGAGGCTAAAGAGTTTAGACATACATTTATTTCCTTATTATTATTTACTACACTTAAATTTTATTTGAACGACATATACTTTTGATTTTTATAAATATAAGACAATTCTTAAAATGTTATGTAATCTATAAACACTATAATGTAATAACGTTCCGGAATCATAATTTGAATAGTGATAAATGATCAGTTAAAAATTGGAATACAATATTATTTTATTACTTGTTAACTTAAGTATCTTTCATCGTATTTTGAGCAAAGAAGGTCAGAACAAATTAAAAATAAAATAAAATTTCATGCTCATTGGTTTATACAACAAATTTTTTTCATGTAGTTATAACAATAAAAGATGACCTTGTGTAAGGTTTCGTTTTGTTTTAGCGATATACATTTTAAAGCATTTAAGTACTATGATATATGATGCTGGATTCATTCATTCATTAAATAGAGATAGTAATCAGCGGGGCCAGAAGTCTAGAACTGCTGCGTGATTGTTTTTGAAATTAAATACATATGATTAGTATATTTTAATAAATTAGCCTAAAGAGAGAAAAAAGTCTTTTATATTTACAACGAATATGCAAAAATCTACAATACATATATTTGTAAGCCATTTATGAACAAGATTACCATTGATTTTATTATATAACAATGGTACTTTTCCGCACATTCTAATTATATATATTGTGCATAATGATTTAAAATCATTTCGATTTTTGAACAAATATGTCTACAAAAGTAATAATTTGTATTTCAAACCAGTGTTCTATTGTTAAATAATTTATTTAATTCACTGTTAAACAGTTAGTTTTAATTGACAAGAACTGTATGCGAACGGATCAAAGTTCATAACATTGCCATCAAAATGTGCATAAATTATAACAAAGTGAGTAGAGGATATTTTAATGATTTTTTTATAAATTAGAGTAGTGATTCTTTTATGAAACATGCTATAGGAAAGAGAAGAAACGAAATGCTTAAAAAATTGTAAATGTTTTCACACACACATTATATATATATATATATATATATATATATATATATATATATATATATATAATAGATAGAAGTGTGTATATTATATTTAATATTTAAAAATGACGTAAATTAATATCGTTTTAAGGTTGTAATAGTTCTTTTTTGTTAACACTATGGAACATTTAATAGCTTTTATAACTGACTATACGATTAGTTATCATTATTTGTATTGTAATTTTTATGTCACGTATGATATTATGTATTATCCAATATATCATTGTTTCCAGAGTGTTTATTCATTTTACTGTTAGCTTTACCTTATTAATTTTTTTTAAAAAATGAGGAATAAATGTAAGTATCGTTTTTTTTTAAATAGTTTGTGTATCAATTGGTGTATGTAAGTATCAACTATTTCTGTGTTTAAATAAGCTTTTGAAAAATGATATACTTGAAAAGGTTACAGAAGTATTTTTGAATAAGTTTATTATATTTTGTTATTTTAATTTATGTATTTGTATTCAATACGAATATGTTACTTCTTTGAATTCACGTTTGGTTGGTTACTTAAAGAGTTAGAATACATTAATGCTGGAACTGTTAGTAACAGAAAACAAAACGATTCAGATACATACATACATAAAAAAACAAACTATTAGAACATTATAAAATTTAGATATATAGTAAAAAAAGTATATTTAACTTATTAATTCATTCTTTCCAAAATCAAGGCACCACAATTGATTTTGATTCTATGGAAACAATTCCACAGTATCTTAAGATTGTGCAAAAGTATTCAATAATTACTTATTGCTTATTTTTACATATTATATATATATATATATATATATATATATATATATATATATATATATATATATACATGGATAATAAAATGTACCTAATTTTATTAACGATATTCTGTTAATTTATAATGTAATGAAAATTTATCATAAGGTGTGTAAATAAACTTTCTAAATTATTTAGTTTCAATAATGTAAAATTTTCACTACGATATTTTTAAAATATTTTTTTGCAAATGTGTACACAACTAATTAGTTTATTTACATTCTTTGAATATTTAATATTTCATTTATATTGCGATTTCAAATAACATTACTTTTACGTTGTTTCCAAATTTATATATTTTCGAATATAATTTTTTGGTTCACATCAATTTAGGGTTTGTTATTATTTTTACATACGCAGTTTGATTTTGTATACATACACACAACATATATATATATATATATATATATATATATATATATATACATGTATGCGTGTGCATATGTGTGTGTTAAATATATGTATATATTTGGCAAGTATTCGTATAAAGTTTGATATACATATAAATAATTTTTAACATAAGCATTTAATAATTGATTAAAAGAAGAAAAGTATTTTTTTAAAAGTATATATTATTACTATATAGTAGATATATTTTTTCAATAATTTTACATTTATTTGTATAACTTTATAAGATGTTTATTTATTATAAAAATATGTTTCATAGTACTGTAAGTTCATATAACATCAAAACTCTTAAAACAAATGTACTATTATATCAAAACATACGTACTCTAGGGAAAAATAAAGTAGATTATTTAGTCGATTGAATACGATAATTAAAAAAAATGTTATTTGACGATTGATAATTTTTCTCGTATTGAAATAAAATAGTAAAGTTATTTGCTCTAAAAACAATTTTTTTGTAAAATTATTTTAATTATATTTTTAATACAAATTAAAATATGCTTAAATTGTTACACGAATTATAGTTTTATCATAATAAATACTATACATTAATGTTTGAAGCTCTAGTGTGACATTTATTTCATAAATTTTGACATTTAAAATTTAAAATGTATTTTTTCGATAATTACATGTAAAAAAGTAATATTTCAATTTTTATGAAAATGGACATATTTAAATAATAAATATTGTAATGAAAAATGTTTAAAAATAGAACAGACTATAATAATAAATGAATAATACTTCTTTATTGTAAATAAAAAATTTTTTTGAATGATCAAGATTTTTTTACTTAAGTTAAATATTTTTAAAAAAATATTCTCTTAAAGTATTTTTAATATGGTAATGAAAAATAATAAAATAGTTTTAATATAATAACTTTTTTCTAAAATAAAATTATATCTTTAGATTATCTTATATTGATTAAAGAATAGTATTTTTAACAAAATAAAAACATGCACAATTTTGATGTTATAGAATGAAAATAAATAGATAAATATTTTTCATTTTCAAAATTAACCTAAAAAGACATTTCAGTTATAAAAGAATAATTATTATAAATTTTAATTATTTTGATTCACGATTCTATATAATAAAATAGATACATGTAGTTTATTAACGTATTAAAATTAATTTTTATTTTTTTCTATAGTTGTTTCCGTTTGTTTTTCTAAGTTTTTTTCTTTCCAACTCTTCCTGTTTATCTCTTTCTCCCTATCTCTTTCTCTTTCTCTTTCTCTCTCTCTCTCTCTCTCTATATATATATATATATATATATATATATATATATATATATATATATATATATATGTATATATAAAGATTTATTTGTATAAATGTATAAGAACCTAAGGTTATGGTTAATAACGAAAAAATTCACATATTTTTTTACAAAAATAAATACAAAATTTTCAACATATTATATGAAAGAAAACTCTGTAAATACAAAAATGAAATTATTGCTGTATATATTATACGATATTCATTGTAGTGTAAAAGAATTCGCCATATGGGTAACATAAGCAATTTATTGGTATAACTCAATAAAAATATTAAAAAAAATATTTAGTTGATAATAAATATAATATTAATTATTAATTATAATATTCATTATATTTATTATTAATTAAATATATATATATATATTTTTAATTTAACGACTTTATTGAATTATATCAATAAATTGCTTATATTACCCATATGGCGAATACTTTTGTGATCAGTGTATGTATATAACATTTATTTAATGAAATGCACCTAGATAAATAATTTGATTACATATTTCAAAAATTAAAACTTATACATATGTATGTATGTACATATGTAAATGTATATATATATATATATATATATATATATATATATATATATATATATATAAAATTTTAAAAAAGCAATGCATGAATAATTTATAAATGATATTATTTATGTTTTTAAGCAATATTTGTAAAGTATCGTATATTTTTTGTCTAAAAATACAGTTTACTTCTTTACATTTAATTATGTATTTGTTAAAGATATAAATAATATAATGAAGGAATGGCTATTTAAAAATGCAATATTTGTGCTGAATCTATCTACAAATAATGAAATTAAGGTGTGAAATATATATAAAAAGCATTCTTATAATACAACAAAGTGCACAATATAATTAATATTTTTGTATCTTTACATTAATAAAATTTTTCTTCGAATATAATTCTCATGTTTGAAAAAATTATTTAACAACAATGTATATAGTATTCACTGAATAAAAGTTATTAACAATAATAAACAATTTAAATGTTTTAACAAGCACTGATTTTGTTGTACATAAGAAAGAACTATATGACACTGGATACACATGTTTATAAAATAATTCTTTTAAATTAGCTACTATGAAACTGAATATATTAAATGTAAAAATCAATACATGGAAACGAACATCATTATATGTGCACACTATTAATCTAAAACTACAAAAATATAATTTGTTATTATTATAAATATTGAATATTTGTGTGTGATATGTTTTGTACGTCATTTTGCTAACTCGATGTATATGGAGATGTCACTAACAGTACTAATGACGTCACAAAAAATCCTGGTAACAAACAGTATTATACACAAACATAAGTAGTGTACTCATTGTAATCAAGTTCTGTCACATATTGATTTTCTCCAACCTTCATGGCTCAAGGTTCCAAAAAAGATACGTTTGATAAGATAAATAAGGAAATCAAGTATGTATTTCGTAGAATTTGGTTACGCACGTTCCTTTTTAGAATTTGTAAAGAAGGTTCTACATTTTTTTATACACTGTTTCAAATATTTCATACTTTTCAATTTTTGCTTGATATGGTACATGAAATGTTTTTGATGAAATATAAATTTTATTTTCACGCATAATTTATATAAATATTAGGTTTTGTAATATGAGATGTCGGATTATTATATAGGAAATAATGTAAAAATCCGACATTTCATATTACTCGACCTAATACTAAAAACACACACTAGAAAACCGTTTAATTTCAAAATATTGATGTATACTGACTCAAATGTTAGTAAATAAATGTTCTAACTGGAAAAGTAGAAAATTAATTCAAATATGAATATAATTGATTTTAATTGATCTGATAAGATATTAAGAATTCAGTTTAATGCTTAGAGAACAAAAAAGCAATCAATTCAAATTTGATCAATATAAGTAAACTTTTTTGATTAATTGCTAAATAAAATAATCGTAAAAATATGGAATGACGATATATTAATTAATACCTGAACGCAAGAATACTGTATTCTGTGTATAAAATGATGCAAACACGGCTGTAATAATTATCATAGAGTAATGTTTTAAATATGGTTTTTGACGTTTTTGTTAGAATATTATTTGCCTGACAGGTATCTTATGACGATGTAATAGTACAGAGTAATCATTTTCAACAACTAACTAATTGTTTTCAATATGACAAATATTCGAGGAAATGAATTTTTTTCAACTTACTAATAAATTATTTTACCCTACAATGTTTTACCAATCTGAAGTAGCATGTGACACAATAAAGCAATACTCATATATAAAATCACGTATGAGATCATTTTTTTTTAATAAACTAATATATCTTGTAATTCTTATAGAGAATATTGTAATTGATTCTAAGACGGAGAGCTTCCCTAAGTTGAGGTTTAGGCATGAGGCAACAATAATATTTTGGCTAACAATACTATTTTGTAAAAAAAACTGTATACGACATAGAATTCAAATATTGAGACAATGAACTGCCTTTGATTTATATAACCAACTAAGTAAAAAACACAAAAATAAAAATCATGATGATAATTATTAAATGTAGTACCAAAATATAAAATACGATCTTGAAGCCTTGAAACCTGCCGAGGATTGATGCGAGACGACGTACTATACACAGTATACATAATTGTATTGTTAGAAGAAGTTATTGTGAGATTTCGTTCTAAAAATGAAGATAAAATGTTGATAAAATGGAAAATAGATCTGATATTGAAGAGAACAGCTACAAAAATAGGTGTAAAAATAAATGACTAAGGACAAAATATGTGATCACACGAGAAAATAATGAGATAGTTCATACCATTGGGATAGTTGTGATGATAAAAAATGTGAAGCGGTTAATGTGTTTATTTATTTGGTAGGCTTGATTGCACTAATAATGACGTAAGGTTGAGAATTCAGAGTTGAATACAAACTACAAATAGGTATTTATTTAAATTATGAAAACAATTTCATTTAAATATATATATATATATATATATATATATATATATATATATATATATATATATATATATATATATATATATATATATATATATATATATATATATATATATATATATATATATATATATATATATATATATATATATATATATATATATATATATATATATATATATATATATATATATATTATTTTAACTTATCCTGCAAAAATGCTATAAAATTTATATTAACAGAATTTTTGTTTGTATCAAAATATATGAATTAAACGTCTTTATTATATCACTTCGTTGTAAAAAATACAATTACAAGGAGTGTACCCGGATATGATGACAATAGCATGTGATCAAAATGTTTAAATATATTTTTGTAATGGAAGGTATGGTTGTGTTTTCCAATTAATTTTAATATGTTACATAAAATAAGTGTATTTCGACAGAATACAAATCTGTCATTGCAGTTTAATATTTTTGTAATATTAAACAAACATTTTTGTATTGTACAAAAAATAATTACATTTACAAAATATGCAAAGTTGTTAATGTTTATTATATATATATACGGTTTCAGACAACACAAAGAAGCATGGAAAGATACATCTCAGGAATAACTCTAAAAGATAAGAAAAGAACCGAATGAATCAGAAAGAAAATGAATGCTATGAATGACATGGTAAGTATGAGAAGTTTGAAATCGAAATGGGGTGATCACATAACAAGAAGAGAGGGACGCCGATGGACGAAAAAAGTTATTAGTTGGGAAGTTGGATATATGACAAGATTCAGGAAGATACCTACGATTGGATAGGATAAAGATGTAAGAAAATTTATCAAAATAGACTGACAAGGAAAGATATTGAATCGGCCAATATGGAAAATTTTGAACGAGGCTTTATTTCGCAGTAGATTAAAGGAGATTGACGATGGTGACGAATATATATATATATATATATATATATATATATATATATATATAAATATATATATATATATATATATATATATATATATATATATATATATATATATATATATATATATATATATATACACTGAAGTGAAAAAGTATTCGCCATATGGGTAACATAAACAATTTATTGATATAATTCAATAAAGTCGTTAAATTAAGAAAATATTTATTCAATTAATAATAAATATAATGAATATTATAATTAATAATAAATATTATATTTATAATCAACTAAATATTTTTTTAATTTAACGACTTTATTGAATTATACAAATAAATTACTTATGTTACCCATATGGCGAATACTTTTGCACGTCTGTGTAAGTTGTATGGGTTGAAGACATTAATTTCCGGTTAGATTTTAAATTAAGATCTCTTATTTATAATGAAATATATGAGGCATAATTGTTTCAAATAATTGAATTTATTTCTATACGAACGTTTGGTATTTATTAAATTTGGTAAAGTATTTGTAAATTTCATACTTTTTCCAAGTAGTTATTATTTACGATCTAACGAAAATTAATAATAGGAATTAAAAATTTAATAATAATATCTTTATTTTATATAAGTATATTTTTACATTTAAAGTGTATGTATATATATATATATATATATATATATATATATATATATATATATATCATTAATATTAACATAATCATTATCCCCTTTCTGTCTTTTCACTTCTAGCGGTTTAATACATTTCCCTCTCATTTTTCAATAATTTTTTGATGTGTATATCTCATTTATTCAAGGGTCTCTTTTTGGATCTATTTATATTTTTGTGTTCCCGATCAATAATCATGTTTTTCATTGGAATTCTTCTCTTCTTACCATAAAATTTTACTTTTATTATAACGTCTGTATCTTCAGTTTACTTTCGAAAATACTTCTTGATTTTTAAGTGTTATTTCCAATATTTAGCTTTTCATGGTTACTTGTGTTGTTTGGAGTTATTAAATTATACTAATATTTTTAACTCATGTTTCACTACCATAAGTGAGAATAGTTAGAAGATATTGATCAAAAACTTTTTTTCGAACATAAATTTAATTTGACTTCATTTTCAATACAAGAATTTTTTTCAAACTGATATTATCCAAAATTCCTATTATTTTCGTGTTTAATTCATCTGTAAATGTTTTTTTATGTTAATATGTTGTTCTTAATATACATATGTTTTAACTTCTTTTATTCCTATTTTTTATTATATATATATATATATATATATATATATATATATATATATATATATATATATATATATATATATATATATATATATATATATATATATATATATATATATATATATATATATATATATATATATATATATATATATATATATATATGCAATAAAATTATTTATGAAATGATTGACTGAATAATAAAAAAATAACAAATAGTAAATAAAAAATCAAATACAATTTATTGAAACAAAATTTTATGATATAAGCAGTTTAGAAAATTAAATACTGTAATGTGGTCAGTAAAATAAATAAGTAAATATTAAATTAAAAAAGTATTGGTCGGTCTTCATAATATGAGCATCATTTTACTGGGCGGTCCTAGAAAAAATTAAATCAACACATTAAAAATAAGAACAATAAATTTGCTGTTGAATAATAAGTGTACATTATTTTACTTAATAATGTGAATAATATCAGTACGTAATTTAATAACAATAACTGTATCTTTTATATTCAAGTCACATCGTACTATTGAATTATTTATATATATATATATATATATATATATATATATATATATATATATATACTTAAAACTGGTATATAGAAATACATAACATATGTAGTCATACAGATAAATGACTTTTGACTATAATATCAATAATGTAGTATATGTATATTTGTTAAAAAATTAATGAGATTATAAAATTTTATTACAAAATAGGCAGATCAATTACAAAATCATTTCAATAATGTCATAATTTTTTTAAGCAAAATATTAGGTTATACATTTCAATAAATATTTGAAGATTTTATAATATAAATAATTATTTTTAGCTCTTAGAGAAAATATTACTTTTGCAACATCTTGAAAACGAAACTCTAAATATAATGAAAATCAAAGTACTCAACTGTAGATTTTTGAATCTAAACATATATATATATATATATATATATATATATATATATATATATATATATAAAGTTTAGCCCAAATGAGACTGAAAAGGGTAGTAAGCAAGGATAGTAAAAGGTAGTAAGCAAGTAAATGTTTATCTAAACCTATCAATCTTATTAGGGCCATCTATATAGTTTCAACAGTAGATGTTCGTAAACAGTAGTTACCTTTTTCTTATGCAATAACATTTACAGTGTTGTTTTGCATAATTACACGGAAGTATATTAATAGATATAGAAATAAATTTAATTAATATTATTGCTATTTTACATTGAGGCTAATTCACTTTTAATTCAATAATTTATAAATAAATTTGATAATTCAGACTAAACTTTTGGCTATGTGTTTCATCTCTTAATACATACTAATCAATTTATTTCAACTAAACGTTTTGATTAATTTGAAATATCTGGGTTAAAATTCGAATATGAGCTAAAAGAAACGAATATACTTTATTGATTTAAATTCAATGAATATTTTTAAAAGAATTGATTGGTGCATTATCGTTATTCTGTAAACATATATGCACTCTTAGAAATATATTTCATTTGACAAATAAATATAAAGAATGACAAATGGATCTATGTTGTTGTATTAAAAAAAACTTACAATTATTTGCATATATTTTAATTTACCATCCAGCTGACCATCCAGGTGACCATCCAGGTTGGGTAGCAAGCGTTTTAGTTACGGTTAAAGAAGGTGCTGGTATAAATTGAGGTTGTGGAATGGCAACCTAAAAAATATATATAATAATATCAATTCAATATAACATATTTAATTATAAAATATCCTTAATAATACTTTTTTCATTAATTAAATTACTAAAAAAACAAAATTGTGTTAATTTTCTTACAAATGGTAATTTTTAATATATAATTGGGTTAGAACATCTATCGAGATTGTCCGATGACTTGTACACTAGATTTATCAATTAATGTCAGAGTTCCATGATGGTTATTTTTTTTACGAGATGAGTTTGTTATTCTTATGCACAATTTCCAATTTGAGAAATTTTTCAACCAGTTCAAACTCAGTCTCTACATGATAGGCGATGATATATGCCATTACATTACCGGTTGATCGTATTTTCAATATTTTTTTAATTTTTTTCATAAAATTTTCAAAGGAGTAAAATTTATTAATATTAAGTTTAATATTATATAAAAAACTTAAAATTATAATGAGTAGTTTTTATAACATTAGTAAGTTGTTTTAGTTTTGTTTTTAATTTTATTTTTAAAATAAAGTTTTATGGATGATATAATTTTATTTGTAAAATTATATATAATAAACAAAAATAGTTTAGTTATGCAAAATTACTTACATATAAGTAATCTTAATTTATAGTAACATATACAAAACACACATACTTGTGTATCAAAATAATTCTCTTTTTTTTATCTCTCTCAAAACTTTCATTTTCAATATGTCCAATAATTTTCTCTTCCATTACACTTTATCGATTTTTCTTTTATCTCCATTCAGGTTATACTATAAAATAGTGTAACCCATTTTTATATATCTTCTTATATCTTTTATATTGTTAGTTTTCAAATAAATAAATTCATATATATATATATATATATATATATATATATATATATATATATATATATACATATATATATATATATATATATATATATATATATATATATATATATACATACATATATATATATATATATATATATATATATATATATATATATATATATATATATATATGTATATATATATATTATATACATATATGGTTATCCAAATATGACACTTAGATATGTGTTCTATTAATTGGACTAATAACTATTATATTCAACGAAAACAGACATACTAAAATAAATTCTAATGTGAGATGTTTCATAAAGAACATATATATATATATATATATATATATATATATATATATATATATATATATATATATATATTATATGTAGTCAACAAAGATATTTCGGACATTTTATTTTCAGATTTTAGGTTTTAATTCTATAACTTTAATTAAAGTAAATATTTGTTCTTTAAAAAATAAAGATATTTATTTATTCTGTATTATATACTATAATATATTCATTTCATTGTGAAAATATATTTATTCATTTTATATGTATATATTTGTCAGTTTATATATTTTTTTAATTTTAAAATATATTACAATATTTAGAACGATTTTCACTAATCCCTATAATCAAATATACATACGTACATATATATATATATATATATATATATATATATATATATATATATATATATATATGTATATATATATATATATATATATATATATATATATATATATATATATATATATATATATATATACATGTACATATATATATATATATATGTATATAATTTTGGCTTACATCCAATTTTAATAAGGAATTTTTGAAACTAACATAAACATTCTATTTTTAGCATATAATCAAAATATGTTCGTTAAGTTTGTGTTGTAATTTATTAACAGATAAGTGACAACATGTTAAACATCGGTTTATCGTTTTTAACTTCCTTTGTTTAATAAAGATTTTTGTTTTAGTGATATGTTTTTCAGAAATATTCGAACTAAAAAAATATGAACATAAAATAAGTGAGTTGAGATTAAAGAAAAATGTATATTATAAATGTTTTAAATACTAAATGTATTTTAATAAATTATACATTGAAATATTTCCTTGAAACATTATTTTTGTGTAAATTTTAAATTTAGCAGTTAATAGGTTTAAGTAATAAAATAAAACACACACACATATAGACGTTAGAAGAAAGTAGTGATGCCGTAATACGTTGTAAATGATTGCCTTCAAGGTTATTCATTCGGTTCTCAAACAGTAAAGAACCTTGAAGCATCATATTTAATTTTATCGTGACTATAATAGTTAGAGATAAATTTTTATGAAATTGCTTATTAATTGGTTGTAGGAACTAACTTTTATATGACATCGAAAATATTTTTTAAATAAATGTACTTTTAAAAATGTTACACTTTTAAATAAAATTATTTTACATCCAATGTTGTTAAAGTACTCGTGCAAAATGACATAATTGAATGAAAAGAGTGAATAATAAAATAAAATATAGAATGATCTAAATGAGACCGAAGGGTTTAGATATAGGTTTACTTATTTACTATCATTTACTATTTTTTTTTTTTGATCGTTTAGTTAAAATGAAAATAAACAAAAATGAATAGTAACTTGTGTTTTTAAATGCAAAAAATAGGTGAGAACTTGAAATTCTGTTCAAATGTTTCGATTACTAACTACGTATAAAAAAAGTCATATACAGACATTTTGCTAATCATTTTATTCAGTGCGTTAAGTTTAGATTTAATTAAAAATTATGTACAACATGGAAAGTTAGCAAAATGTGTTTAAAAAAATAATAAAATACCGCGAAATAAAAACAATAATAAAATTCTGTAAATTATAAATGTTGGAAAATAGTTTTAATTGTTTATTTAAATATTAATTCTTATTAAATATTAAGTATCTACCATTTTCAAACTAATATTTAAAATTAATGAAATACAGGAGAATGATTTAAAGTTTTTCAAATAAAAGAATATTTTATAATTAAATATATATGTATAAGAGAAATATATATTGTCTAAAAATTTTTTCTATATACTGTATTTTTTATTCTTACGAGATATTTTTATCATTAAAATGTTTTTTTTTTAAAAAATAATTACTGAAAAAAATGTTATTTCAATATTGTTTATAAAAATAGAAATCATTATTCAAATGTAAAGAAATTATTTATTATATATATATATATATATATATATATATATATATATATATATATATATATATATATATATATATATATATATATATATATATATATATATATATATGTATGTATGATTGATGAGGAATCCAAAAATATAAAAAGGTTCAAAAAAGACTCAAGAGTAGATGGGGTAAAGACATGAAAAATTCGTTGATGTAGAATAGAAGAGAAAGGAATTGCTTATTGAAGTGGGAAATTTTGAAAAGTTTTTGTCCACCAATTGCTAGAAAGATATTTATAATAACTATTCATTGTTAATTTGATTATAAATAATTCGTTATCACATACATAAAAAAATATTTTATCAATAAAATAATATTTTTCTTCAAAAAGGAAGTTACACAATGCAATATCGAAGTGAATTTCAAGGTGAATATTATGTTATATGTAATTAAACCTAAATATATAGTTAGTTTGAAATTTCGGGAATGAATAATCCACATTTTTGTGTTTATGTTTCTACTAACACTAACTCATATTATTTACGAAAATATACAGTTTAATTTAAATTGAGGAATTAAGTTTGTATTTTTTTCTCTTCCTGTTTTCAAAATTATAAACATTATAAACATTATTATTGTCTTCAATTAAACGCATAATATGTTTTTGTGTTATTAAAAATGTAATTTCATATTTTTCATTGAATACAACCAAATTGTAATTCTATTTAAACAAATATGAGTATTTGTATACTGAATGTTTAGTTAATTTATAAGATATATATATATATATATATATATATATATATATATATATATATATATATAACTGTTGACGAAATGCTATTTTTTAGTGTCAATAATTTGGAAATACTTAAATTATAAATATATAAAAAATTAACTTATAAATTTCAAAGTAGATCGTAAATTTTCGTAACTATGATTTTTCGTTTTTTTCTAGATCATTTATTTTCGATCTGATTAGAAAACTGAAAAACTATTATTACCTTAAATATTATTTTTGTCTAGAAACCAAAAATGCAATTTTTGTACTATATAAACATTTTTGGATATTTTAATCCATATTATTTATTTTTGAAAGATTTGTTTGGTTATCTTGGCATTGTAATTATTATTTATAACTGTACTACAAATATGTTCTATATTAACTAATACCTGTTTTTTTTATATATATTAAATTTTATAAATTGTATTTTAGAGATTTTTATTATTTTTATTTCTATCTGATTTTATTCGCAATTTTCTTTTGATATTTTTGAGTTAGTTTTCTATTCGATTTTTGGATTTTTAACTAGTTAATTTATATTATTTGGAAGTATTTTTATGGATAATTTTACACATTTTATGAATTGTTTTCATTTTGATAATAATTAATTTTAGAAATTCATTTAATATATTTTTAAATTTTTTTTCTATAATCGTCAAAAATGTATAAAATACTACCTTTATATGTTAAATGAAATTTGAATTACTGAAAAATATTGATTTAATCAGGATAAAGATAAAAAATATTTTACCTAAAAAATTATTAAACATATAACTTTTGCATTTTTACTAATACGAAATTGAAATTATTTTGTATTTTTTCTGTTTTTCTTTTTAGAAATTAGTTATATTTTAATCCTTGTTTATTAAATATCAATTTTTACAATCAAGAAAGCAAATCCATAAAAATATGTCTTTAATAATATTATTATGTATATTTAATATTATCTATTTAATTAAAAATAAAGGATTAAAGTATTTAAATCATATGAAGGAAATAAAAGTAAATAATTAGTCAAAAAGAATAAATGAAGAAATACTTGAAAAAAAAACTATAAATAATAAGAAGACTTGAATAGTAATATATAAAAGAAATATACAATAGGTGAATGTAATTGGGATCATAAACAACGATAAACAATAGGAATCAATAGGGAATTCATATCGTAAAAATACCGTATAAATATAGATAGATACTATATTTGAATTTATTATTGTAGATTTTATTTTATATAAAAAATATAAACATTTTTTGAAATGTTTTTTCTTTTTAATTAAAATTTGGTGACATATGAATAAGAATGAAAATCATTGTATTTTATACTCACTTTAACTGCTGGTTGTGCTACTTGATACGTTTGTATAGCTGGTTGAATGGTCTGAGAAACAAACAATATGATTAAAATATTAGTTTATGGAAGTGTTTTTCTCAAAAAAATGATATATATTAATAGATTTAAAATTCTTTGCATTCTTTTATTTCATTGCATGCGTTATATCAATGAATTAAAGATTGTTTTATAGTAATTGTAATTTTTTATTTCATTTTATAATTAATGAAAAAAATAAACAATGATTGATCCTCAAATACATTTTTAATTTACAAATTATATAATTGAACATATTAAAAATTCATATTATTAAATATATCTTTTTTTTAATAAATCTTTAATGATTTTGATTGAAGAAATAAGAACATGTAAGTTAAAATGATATATTGATATTATTTTAAAACTTTATTTTTGAATAAATAACATTAAAGATGCTTCAATAGTTTAACGTTATTAAAAGAAATTTTTTTTTTAATAATATGGATATTTTTAATAAAAAAAATTAATTGTATCAATTCTTTTAGCAGTTGTCAATCATATGTGTGTGTACATTTATATATATATATATATATATATATATATATATATATATATATATGTGTGTGTGTCTGTGTGTGTGTGTGTGTGTGTGTGTGTCTGTGTGTGTGTGTGTGCAAATTTTATGTATAAGAAATGTTAGTTATTATTTGTATATATATTTGAATCGAGTGTAATTAATACGAATTCATACTTTAATAATAGGTTGAGCAGCGATTGAAATGGCTGGTTGAGCAGCAACTTTGACAACAGGGGCAGGGTGTTGTACATGCACCCTAGTTACTGTAGCATAACTACTAGCGGCGGGTACAGAAGCAACAGCCTTGAGGGCAACGGGTGCGGCTTGAACAGATACTGCTGGGGTTAATGTTTTTACTGCAATGGGTGCGGCATGGATAGCGACAGGGGCAGTTTGAATAGCGACGGGCGATGAATGGATGACAGGTGCGGCAGCGCCATAAGATGGAGCACTCCCAGCTCCAGAAGGCCAACCGGCTGTTGGCCAGCCTGAAACTCCCCCAAGATTCCAACCGTCGCCGAATATAGCACCAGGTGCGGCCATAACAGATGAGGCCAAAAGAGAAAATACAACCTGCGTGTGGTTGTACAAACATACGTTTTATATTGATATTGATTAGATTATTTATACGATTTATGTAAATCTAAGCGTTGTGTTGAAGTGATATTGATGTCTAAATGTTATAATACAAAAATAACTAATGTTTATGAATGTATGAGATCATCGCTATAAGGATGGAAAAACAAACTCATAAAATTTTTATAATAAAGAAATAAGTTTAAAAATCCATGCGTATTTTAAACAGAAGAATATACAATACACACGTGATTATTGATAATTTTTAATACACAGTTGTTGAAAAGTCAATAAATTCAAGGTTGCATTTAAAAGTAAATTTTTCTGTTTTTTATAATTAATGATTTTATATCAGTTTTTATTAACTGGAAATAATTTAAATTTTAGTACAGAAATTACAACCATTAATGGAATTTTATTATTTGAATACAAAATTATCAATGTTAATTGTATGGATATCGAATAACTTGAAAAGTAATAATAAATTACAAAAACCTTTTAATTACAAATATCACCTTTAAATTATATAGTCACTATTTGTGTTTGATAATTTACTATGGCCGGTTTCAATACGTGTCGTAGGTAGATGGTTGATAATATTTTTTTATATAGTGGTTGTTTTATACTTTTTTTGATGGAGTAATAAAGTAAAAAAAACGTCGTATAAAACAAAAATTATTATCAACAGTTTGAAGATGATGCACGCTATTAAAACTGATAATAATAAAATACCAATTATAATGAGTGACCCTAAAATTTAACTGCAATGAAAGAATTTTCACAACAGAATAAGATCAGAGGAATGGAATCAATAAACATTAACTTTGAAGATGTGTTTAATTATTTTTTAAATAAAATTCCTCTCTTATCTGTAAAAAAATATGTTGAATATGTTGGTAACGAATATGAAGAGTATATATGTATGAATATTGCAAATTCATTACATTTTTTTTCATAACTCACGAGTTTAATCCTCTCCTGTTATATATAAGGTGACCTAAATGCGACTAAAGAATAGTAAGTAATTATATTAATCAAATAAATGTTAGGTCTAAACCCTTTCGTATCATTTGGGCCACTTTATGAAATAGTAATTTAAATAAATAAGAGTTAATAATTTCATAGACGTGAAAAATGTATTAATAACTAAATAAAATGTATACATATGTATTGTAAAATAGCATTACTTTAATTTTTCTTCAATATTGATGTTATAACACTGCATTATAATGGAGCGTATGTAATTAATTAGCGTTGCGTTATTTTAAAAAGAAATTATTACAGCACAATCATAAGATTTTAATATTACTCAATTAATACATTTATTAGTCATTTTTTCGTTAATTATCATTTTATCTTAAGAGTACAGTATATATATAAAAAATATTTTAAAAAGGATTATTGTACAGAAAGTATGTAATTTACCAGAATTTCAAATTATATTATCAGGTTATTTTATCAAAATTCACAAGTATAAATCGTAAAAAAATAAAAAAATTAAAATTATTTAATTGATAATTGATATTAAAATTCTAGTGAAATTAATATGAGGTGGATTAAATCCCCCTGTTATCTAAACAAGCAAAAAATATGTAATAACAGATATAAGTTTGTACTTTTCACAATTTATACGTTTTATATTATTGTTTATTTTATTATTGATAACGATTAATAGTTAAAATTAATTTAGAATACTTAACTTTTATTAATAAGTATAATTATATTTATTTAAAAGTATGTATCACAAACAAATATTAAAAAATGAAGATTATATTGATAATCTTTATTTTTATTGTTATATTGATATGTTTAAATTTTTAAATAACTTTAAAGAATTCATTAATTCATTTCTATAAATATGCTATTTAACAGAAACTATTCATATCTATGGAGTATATTTAAAAACAGACTATTTTGAAATTATTAACAAATAAACTAGATGTCTCATTCAAGTATAAAGAAATTGTTTTTCATCATGAATTTTATGCATGATATATTTAATTGCGAATGATGTTTAAATGAATTTCAAGAATAGATTTTATAAATATTTTAATTTCAAAAAATACGTAAGGTATATTTTACGTAATTTAACTATTTACAATAAATTATATTATTTGAAGAGTTGCCAGAACAGTTATTAATACCTTAATATAAAAATATAATGTTAAAATAATGGAAATAATATTCTATAAATTTATCTACTTCTTACCAACAATTGCATGATGTGTTTGTAGAAAACCTTTTACAAAAGAAACAAACTGACTAATGATATTAAATTGAAAACAGAGTATTTATATAGAAAATGTAAAAATCATTTGATCTACTTTTTATAAAATCAACCCATCATGTTCCATGCTAGGAGTCGAACCACGCCTCAATCTAAAGTACAGTCGCATATTAATCGGTATACATAGTTTGCAGTAAATCACATAGTGTTTATGAACTGTCCTGCAGCAAAAGTAAGAGTAGTTTATGTTTAAGATGCGAATAATCATCTTGTAATAGACATTTATGGCATCATTGAATAGTATCTATTTAGATCAAGTTTTATCATATGTCATATGAGTCTGTAATTAAATACATTTGTAAGTTTATAGCTACGTTGATTTCATTATTTATATTTTTCTTTTATGTTATATATTTTTAATTACCTTTCTTGTTTTGCGTTATGGATAAAATAAAAAAAATTATAATTATTTTGTTAGTTTTTTTTTTTTTTTAAAAAAATAATAATATCATTACAACCATTTAGGGTTGTAACTTTGTTGGCAAATATTCTAAATTTGAAACAATTTTTACATTAACACATTTTATTGCTCTTAATTTAATTTTTAAAAAAATTAAATGAAGAACGTATTATTTTTAAAATACTGGAATGAAGAACATGACAAACCCGAGTATTTTGTGAAAAATTGAATATTCATCAATTTTTTTATAATTTTCAGCGCGTGATCATTTTTGCCTTAGAAAGAAGAAGAAGTTATTCTTTGATTAAAATTGTCACAGACCGGATGCACCAAAAATTATCTAAACATCCAAATAATCGTGAAGCTTCGTTTACTTTCCAGACAAATCTGCTGTATTCAAAATCAACTGCTATGTATATTCACCAAATTTATTATAAATTTACACAAATGAATTTTAACCCCAACACCACAATAATTTAAAGTGTTAAATAATCACTTATTGTCGTAGAGCCTCTCTGTAGAGAAAAGCTCTGACGATGATATGGCATCGCCATCGAAATGCATCAGCCGTTATAATTATAAATTATATAATTATAAATAACAAGTGAACAATAAGTGATTATTGAACACTTTAAATTATTGTGGTGTTGGGGTTAAAATTCATTTGTGTAAAGTGAATCAGCTACAGTTCCAAAACAACTAATTATATAAATTACTATAAAAATTAACAGTACACATAAAAAACATTTGGTATATTTATTTTTATCGAGTTTAATATTTAACATGTACATATATAAGTACTCAAGAATATTTTACTGTTTAAGTATTTGTAAATATAGGTAACCCAAATAAGACTAGAGGGTTAGACATACATTTATTTGCTTACTATCATTTATTATCCTTTAGCCTCATTTGCTGCATTTCTGTAATAATGTGATTTTTTTAGGAGAAAAACGAAAAGCACTAATATTGTTAATAAAATCAATTATATATATATATATATATATATATATATATATATATATATATATATATATATATATATATTTCATTTACAAAAAGAAAGTACGTAAATGTTTCTTTTCATATATGTATATATACGTATTTACATATACATACATACATATATATATATATATATATATATATATATATTTGTGTGTGTGTGTGTAGGTGTGTAAGGAGGTTATCAAGAAAGTACATTTTAATAGATTTCAAATAAATAAAGAACGAATTTAAAATTTTCTTTCAGATTTTTCTGAATACACATCACAAAAGAAGTCTTACATATATTTTATTTTAAATAAAACATTGCAGTTTCTTCAAAGTTTCATAATAAAAATTATCTTTATTATTATTTGTTTTAAAACTATAGCAAATTCACTTTAACACAAATCTAACATCACAATATGTTATAAAGAGCTCAGTAATTATGAACACTTTATAAACTATCACATTATTTCTATCTTTGTAAAAAATCTTCATAAAAATAACATGTGTTTACATCAAAGTTTTTTTAATATTTTTTTATAAAAAAATTATATAAATTAAAAAAAAATTACTAAACATGCCGTTATTAAGACATACTGATTAGTAGTGGCAAGCCCGCTATACACACATAGACACACACACACACACACACACACACACACACACATATATATATATATATATATATATATATATATATATATTCGTATATTCATTATATAGGTGACTCAAATGAGACTAAAGGATGTTGAAGAATAGTTAATGAGAGTAAGCAAGTAAATGTATGTCTAAACCCTTCAGTCTCATTTGGGCCACCTATTAATGTAGTGTATGAATGTGAGTAGAAAAACGTCCAGACATATGTTCGAGTTATTACATATAATAAATTTAACATTCAATTCCTATTAGATCACTAGTCTGTATTCGTACAGTGTTAATTTTGACCCAATTAAATTATAAAGGTTTTTTTATTAACTTATATAAAAGTTTATAGTTTTATCTCTTTCTATCTTTCAATATGAACTAGTATAATATTCCGTATAGTATTTTACAATCTTAATTTTTTTTAATTGACATTTATTAAGTAATTTTCAGTTATAGTACATTTGGCTGGTTTTATTATCATGCAATTTTGATTTTTTGATAAAATCTATTTATCAATGATTTTTATAAAAATACCAAACGAATGTAGTATTAAATTCCTTTTAGGAAAAAATATTTAAGAAAAAAATGATTAAAGAATTTAAAGATGTGGTCATGGCAGTTGGATTTTAAAATTTATTGTACTTTTTTTATATAGACAAATGAAAATTTTAATGTAAAATATTCTAATTATAAAAAAAAAATTATTGGATGATAGTACGATTAATGAATTCAAAATAAATGATGTTATTACTTAATGTAAACGTACGAAAGGTTATCTTAATTTTTAAGATTATGTTATTATTGTTAATTTACATACACACACACACACACACACACATATATATATATATATATATATATATATATATATATATATATATATATATATTGCATAAGAGATTAAAGATATGAATTTTTTTAAAGGGATAAATATTAGATATATAATGTTTCTGCAATAATAATATCATACATATGTACATACATAAGTATATTTTCACTTTATAGCAGGTTCTTTTTTATATTCTAAAGGTTATATAAATAAATTCTTTAATATCATGTGATTGTGAGTTATATTTTGCCTGGGACTTGTGTATTCTATTTTGAACAGTAACTTAAAAACAATCTTCGCTAGAATCTATTATCAATGATAAAAAAATTGAATTTTTTTGTTATTAAAAATAAAATATTTTTGATTAATTAATTTAAAACAAATATTCACACAAGCACAGTACACACACAAACACACACACACACACACACACACACACATATATATATATATTTATATATATATATAGATATATATATATATATAGATACATTACCGTGCAGAAGTCATTGCCATATGGGTAACCTAAGTAATTTATTCATATAATTCAATAAAGTCGTTAAATTAAAAAAATATATATTTAATTGAAAATAAATATAATGAATATTATAGTTATTATCAATTAAATATATATTTTTTAATTTAACAAATTCAATTTATTTATTTTTAATTAAATATATATTTTTTTCAATTTAACGACTTCATTCAATTATATCAATAAATTCCTTATGCTGCCCATATGGCAATGACTTATACATGATAGTGTATATATATATCACAATTACGTTTAATAGAAGTTTTTCGTTCTACATATATAATTATATATGTATGTTCTAATTTTTTTTTGAAATTAGTACACAATATATATATATATATATATATATATATATATATATATAATTTGCCAGAACCTTAACATGTGTAACATAACACTGGGCTGCTTACATCATTTACTAATGTTCACACAAAATGAAGTCATGTTTAAAAAAAAGTAAAAATAACATGCTATCATATAGAATGAAAATATTTAACTCTGAGAGTGAACTATAAAAAATATCTAAAAATAAGGTTAATAAAAAATGTTATTTGGAATTTTCAACACACACTTTTATATTTTTTTGTATTTATATAGAGTTAATACTTTTACTTTTTTTTACTTATATATTTTAATTGTTAATTACTATAATTTCTATACTATTAATTCAAACAAAAATATTTTGTGTTGAATTCAAAATATTTTAAATATTAAATACAATTTAAAATTTGGTATAACAATTATAAAATGATCTCAAATTATAAATTTGAACGCTTTATTTATGTATTAATTTTTAGTTAGGTGTGTATATACATATATGTATGGTAGATACATATGTATGTATTTATAAAATAGTTTTTTTAAAAATCTGTAAGTAAAAAATGAACTTTTTTTAAATTATTTAGATTTTGTAGCTTTTATTTCTTTTATCGTTATTTTTTGGAACGTTTTTCGACGTATATCGAAGAATTATAGTATCATAACCACTTATAATGTTTAATTTTTACTATTGTTTCTTTTTAATAAAATACAAATTTAGGCGTCATATTTGCATGACTCTCTCTCTTTCTCTTTATATATATATATATATATATATATATATATATAAATGTAAATTAAATAATTTTTCGTTTTCTTATAATTGATTGATTTATTAGATTTATTATATAAAATAAATTATTATATTAAGTGAAATAAACAGATTAACAAAAATAAATAATATATATTATAAACATCCTTAATCAAATCGTTTATAAATATATAAAAAGCAATATACAAAATGGCATCAAAAATTAAATAAACATTTTCTTTAACACTATTATTTATAAAAGAAATAACAGAATATAACAGTTTTTTACACTGCAAATTATTCATGATTGATGCAGAACAACTGGTTAATAACAATAATAAATCTTAAAAATTATCTCTTATTAGTCTTCTGAATATACAAAGAGGTTTTTGTTATTATTTATTATTCCTATTTTACTAATAATTTGCCTATAATAAGTAAATTAGAAAGTCACAGTGAATAAATTTACGAGAGAAAAAAGTATGACAACTCTTAAGTTCTATTTTTTATGTGAAAAGTCAAAAAAGTAAACTCAAAATATCGCAGTCATTAAAATTATCGACATAAAAATTAAAAACCATAATTCATATAAAACTGTTCATGATTTATTGTACAAAAACAAGTTATACACTAAATATTAAGTGGATTAGATATTATTAAACGCAAAAGTGTTAATAAAGACTTATTGGCACGTATGTAACTAAATTATTCAGTTATAAATTACTTAATTATTGAGAAGTGTAATTGAAGATTTGTTGAAATTCTCAAAATTCAGTTTTTTTGTGAAATTCCTCAATATTCGGCAAATCTACTAAAATTTGTAATTAAACTACAAAAATTTCTAAGAAATAATTCTAATTTTATTTAAAAATGACTATGAATATATGTTGAATTTTTTTACATGTAAATAGTTTCATATGTAAAAAAACAAAATTATAGAGTTTAAAACAAATCATTAATGATAAATGAAGTTCCAAGGTTAAGAATAACAAGAAGTAGTGATTATTTATAAAATAGTTGCATTATAATTTACAAAAATTATACATTTTAAAAATTGAAATAATATCTACTATTGTTTTATTAATTTTTATTTAAAAGTAAATAAATGAAGAAAACAACTAATTCTTTTGAATACTTGTCTGACCTGTAGCTATACAAAAATATATAAAGTGCATTTAAAAACTAATATATAGTTCTAGTATTATATTTAATATAATCAATCAGTACTCGATATAAATTTTAACATAATTAGTTTATTACGCGTGTGCCATGATACTTTCAGAAATGTAATAATTGTATTGAGATCAAGAGAAGGTATTATATTTATTTTCAGTTTTATATTTATTAATCTTGGACAGTTGTGAAAGGATAGCTATTTATTTTAAATAAGGATGCAAATGTAATTTACTAGTTCAGTAATGTGCTACACGTAATATTAAGATAAACACGCATGAATATACATGAATGTTTTAATATATATATATATATATATATATATATATATGTATATAATTTGAAGAATTTTTAATTAGGAATAATTAATAAGTTTATGAATGTATATATTGTACTAATGAACATAAAAGCAATATTAAAAATATAAATGTTGTGTTGTATGAGAAATTTTGATAAAAATAGATAATGAAATGATAAATACAAATATCAATTAGTAATATTAAATTATAATAATTTTTTAATTGTGTATATTTGTGTATTATTTACATATTTTAAATGTAATATTTTTTGTGAATATTCTTAGGAATTAGTAAAATATTTATAGTAATGCATATATCAAAATATTATATATATCAAAATATAAAACTAGAGAATGTTAAAAATGCTATAGAGAATATAACTATTAAATTATTGTAACTCATTTTTTTTGTCATTTATATTTATTGTTAACAATCTACTTTTATTGTAAGGAACGATCCACTGCAAAAATGCATTCTGTTGTTTTTTCATCATCAATGTTAAACATATATATATATATATATATATATATATATATATATATATATATATATATAACTTTTTGATCATTTGTTAATTTGTTTATCGCATTTTGGTCTTGTTTTATCCGTTTTTCTAATATAGAACAATATAATCACAGTAGAAATTTCCAATATTTTACATCAAAGAATCGTTTATGATATGACATTTAACAAAGCTCTTAATCGATTTTCCTCTTGTCTTTATTTTAATATCCTTCACATTTATATCCCTTGAGGGAAACATCATATACGAACTCTAAATGATCTTCTTTTTATTCTGAAAACTAAATTGATCTTTTTAGCATATATAGTTGAATTATGTTCAAATTTAAACCTACACAAAATCCATTCTCAATTTCAAAAAACATACTGTTTTTGTTTGAACTATAAAAATATACAAAAATAGTATCAAATCACTATCGGAAATAATTGAAAAATACAATATTTTTATTAACTGAAAATATGTTAAAAGATAATTTACTTCCACACAATTTATTAAAATCGAAACATATTTTTGAATAAACTAAATGTGTTAATCACATGAAATAAAATTTGATAAGAATTTAAATGTCTCTATAGTAAAGAAAATAAAATACATCATTAGTAACATTGTAATTTTTATTTATTTTGAAAAATATTAGAAATGAATGCATAATAAATAAATAAATTATTGTAATTAAATTGTAAACAATGATGTATTCTTAAAATTATTTATATTTTTTGATAGTAATTCCATATAAGAGTCAAAATATATTATAAATGATGATATTTTAGTTGTTTATGGTAAATTCAATGTATACATATACAGTATTATATACACATATACAAATTCAAATATATATATATATATATATATATATATATATATATATATATATATATATATATATATATATATATATATATATATTCTTAAAATATTACATTAACTAATAAATATATAATTTTATCAATAATGATTTGTAATTTTTTTAAACTCAATGAGGTCAACAATATAAATAGCTTCTGCTATATCCTTGAAATTATTTATAAACACTGGATAGAAAAATAACTGTGTTCTTCAGTATGAAATGTGTTATCTAAACTCTATATACATATGAATGTTTTTAGGTACGTGAAAATTTGGAATGATCATTAACATTTGTCAATTTAGTTCATTTGATATAAGTAAGCATTAAGTTTCATTTTATCTAGACTATTTGTACAGTTTCTAAAAGAAAAAAAATTGAACATAAATTAATGTTTATTGTAACATTAAAAAGTCAATATACTCGAATATTTCTGAAAATATAAAACAATAAAAGAATTGTTCATAATACACATAAATTTGTGTGAATACATATATAAACATATATTTCTTATGTTTATTCTTTGTTGATTGTTATATTTTGTCATGATCGATTTCAGAACTTTCATTTTCAAGTGTAATTTAATATTTATATCGCATTAAAATATTAATTTCACTAAAGTAATATAAATGATGAAGTCCGTAAAAATAACTAATTTAACGGTAACTAAACGATAAAAGTAATTAAAAAATCAATAATGGATACGCAGACAAAAAAAGAATTTTAACATTCAATGAAATATTTAAATATTTTAACCTATATGAATGTTTACATAGAAATATATATTTATTTAGATAATTCTTGATTGTATAATTATTTCAAATTTACATTATTTTATTATTTATTCCAATATTCTGGCTTTTTATAAATTATTTGTATGTTTAAAAAGTAAATTGTGATTTTTAATAAAAAATATTATAATTTTAAATTTTAAGGAAAACAAATAAATAAATTTGCGCCACTATGAAAAAACTTGTAATTTTAAGATATAAAATAAAAAAATTAAGAAAATAATGATGTTAAATATAAAAATAATTTTAAATTTAAAAGTAATGACTTTATGGTATGATTCATTAATATTAGACGAAATAAATATTCAAACATAAAATTGCAAAATTCAATGACATATTACCTGAAAACATTGTCAAAAATATTAAATACAGTGAAAAAATTATTCAAAAAGTAGATTATCGTAACAGAATGAAAAGGAAAGACATTTGAAGCAAAAAATCAAACAAAACGATTTAGTTTTATGTAAAATTATTAGGTCGTGTAATATGAAATGTTTGATTTCTCGTCAGTCATAAGTTGATCGTTTAAGTGATTAGTTATATGTTTAAAAGTTATAAGTTTTTTTATCCTAATTTAAAGTTCATACAATTCTCAATAAGTTACTGTTATTTTTTTTAATTTTTGGATAATTGTAATTTTTGCAGAAATTTTGTATAATGGTGTCGACCAAGGAATTAAGGATTATTTTTTTGTAAGAGTTCAAATTGGGTAATAGCGCGAAACATGCCGCTCACAATATCAACATTCTGTTTGGCGATGGTATCGTTAATGAACGAACCGTACAAAGATGGTTCGAAAAATTCTATTGTAAAGAAAAGGATTTAAAGAAAAAGCCTCGCGGAAAACCACTTGTCCTTGTTGATGATTCTTTAAGCGTTGGTGGAAGCTTATCTCCTCGAACATTGTCTTCCCTCGCAGAAAAACTTGGGGTGTGTTCTAAAATCATCGGTAACCATTCTCAAGAACATGGGAAATGTTAAAAAGCTCGACAATTAAAAAATCAATTTTTATTTCTCTTCGAATAATCCGACATTTCACATACACGACCTAATATATTGAAAAGGGCATTAATATTTAGAAACTAATGCATTCTTTGATAAAAATAGAATTAATATTTTTGTGATTCTATTAAAAGGCATTCGGCTATTATTCTCTACACACACACAATTTTATTTAATGTTGAAATATACTATAAGAAGTATATTTATTTTATAATACACCAGAATAAGGAAACTTAATTTTATGAAATAAATTAAAACTATTTGTAAGTATATAGAATTATCAAGATATAATTCAAATGAAATTATCTTTAGTTTGGAAATAACTACGTAATTTTATGACATAATTTTCCAGCTCATACGATGAGTAATTTTCGAAGAATATTTCCTATACAATGTGATTAGGAAACTTCTGTTATCAAAATATTCAGACAATAATTCTTATTAGAATTCAAAATATTAAATGTATTTAATATACAGAAATGTTCAACAAATATTATAGAAAATTATAAATATAAATTTAAGAAAAGGAAATTAAATAATATCGAATCTACATAGATTGGTTAAATTATTGTCGGATTGATTTTATTCCATATTAATTTTAAGACACTTTGAATAAAGTATTAAAAATAAAATATATCAATATACCTATAATTAAAATTTAATCTAACGAAAAGATATTGGTATAAACTTTTTTATATGACTATTAAATATTTATTTATTTATTGGTTTATACTTTTTTAATTTCTCTTGAATTTTTTTTTTAAATAACTATTTCATTGAACTCAGCAATATAGATATTTCATTTTTTGTGTTTGGTACTATGATAAATACATTTTAAAAATACATTCACTTTAAAAATAAATACACTTTAGATAAATCATTCATCCTAACATCACAAGATTTTATAAAAATGTTTTATGATTCCATATTATTCATTTCATTCCCTGATGATCATATTGATGGCCATTCTATTATCGTCAGAACGCTGCGTTATAAAATCTAGATTGAAAACAATAAGTTGATAATGAACAGCTCTATTAAATATTATGATAGAGATTATTACTTTGTTTGTATTAAAGGGATAAGTATTTGTATAATATACAAGTTTGTGGTTTAAGTGATATATAGTTACAAATAAATTCTTTTATATTAAATTTATATTTAGTGTTTAAATATTTTATCATTCACAATACATATATACATACATATATATGTATATATATATATATATATATATATATATGTATGTATGTATGTATGTAATTCTTTATCTATAAATGTTACGCATACCTATCTTACCAAGTATATTACAGTTTTTATAGGAAATCATTGCAAATACCACTTATATGTTCATTATTTATATTTTGTGAAATATTTATTTTTTATCATTTTTATATATATATATATATATATATATATATATATATATATATATATATATATATATATATATAAATGTATATGTATGCGTGTGATAAACATGTTACAATTATGTGTAATTAAACTTGTTATTACATTACATATATATATATATATATATATATATATATATATATATATATATATATATACTATATATATATAATTATATTTCAGTAACTAATTAATATGGGAACGACAATAATTAATAATAAACATAACTATAATATGAAAGAACTATTAATTTTAATAAAAAAATATATATTTATTTCTATACACGTATATAATATATATATAATATATATCATAAATATATATATATATATATATATATATATATATATATATATATATTATAAAAAATACAATATTAAATTAAAAAATGTAAAATAGAAATAAAAAAACAAAAAAATAACAAAAATGAATTTTGAAAACAAAGAAGATTTTTCAATGATTATACAGCCAATGCCATGTAATTAAAAAAAAAACTGACAATAACTTAAACATTGAACAACTAAATTGTTTTCAATTAGTAGTGTTCTTACTTTTTGTTAAAAACCATATTCAAGTTAAATCCTTCTTGTCACCACGAACTAAATTAACCTGCAGTTTTTCTTTCATAAGTTTATTGTATTTTTTAAAATAATTTTTAAAACTTATCTAGCGACACAAATAAAAATCAAATGTATATATATATATATATATATATATATATATATATATATATATATATATATACTATATATATCCAGTTTAGCATATCCAATTAAAAAAATATAAAATACATTTTTTTACATTATTTTTTGCGAATGATTAATTAAATTATATTATATATGAGAGACTATTTTAATTAAATATAAACATTTAATTTTTTGTTTCTTATTTAAATAAGATATTTTTTGGAAAATAATTCTACTACGAATAATTTATTGGAAATAATATTAATTATCTACTTTGACTGGCTTTTGATTAATAATGAATTTTATGATATTTCTATGTTTTATGAATATATATATATATATATATATATATATATATATATATATATATATATATATAAAAGAAAATTGTACTAAATGATGAAAAATTTTAACTGTATTATAGATAAGTTTTCATATTGAACTATAATTTTTTATTATCAATTAAACTTATATCAAGTTAATGATGATACGATGATCCTAAAGATCCGTATTCATAAGATCCATGAGAAAATAGAGGTTTAGAAATAGCGATAGGTTTAGTGATTGGACTTGGATGATGAATAGGGAGAGCAATTGGTTGTGATACAGGCACAGCGACTGGTTTAGGTACAGCAACAGCAAATGGTGCTGGATAAGGAATTCCAACAGGTTTAGGTACAGGTACTTCAATAGGATGTGGAACTGCGACAGGATATGGTCTGTCTACTGGAACTGCTATATGTTTTTCAACAGTAACTGGGTATGGTTTAAGGACTTGTACTGGGTAAGGTCTATCAACGGGAACTGCAACTGGGACTTTTATTGCAACTGGTACATGACGTTCAACTGGTACGGCGTATGGCTGGAGTACGGGTACAGCGACTTTTCTTGTAACTGTAGTATGAACATTGGTAGCTAAATGTGTTGCAGCTAAAGCTGGATTTGTCAATCCGGCTAAGAAAGAACTTGATGAAATAATAGGGTTCGACAAAGATCCGCTAAATCCATAGCCTTCCAATGAACCATGCAAATGATCATTATATCCATAACTTAATCCTCGTACGCCACGTTTATCGATTTTTTTTTCTGTAAATAGTTTCACATAATCGACATCTTCTGATGCAGACACAGCAATAAAAAAACATACGCAGATCTAAAACAATAAGAGATATGCAGGAAATTAATATCGTGTTGTTATTTATAATAATAGTTCGAAATATAAGAATGTTTATGCATTTTAAGGATCTTAAATTATCGATGCCACAAAGGCGTTTATAAAATCACTGGTTTCATTTTGAAAACACTAGTATTCTTTTTTTCATTTTACAGAGGCATTTATATATATATATATATATATATATATATATATATATATATATATATATATATATATATATATATATATATATATATATATATAACACGAATAATAAATCCAGGAAACAATAATTCAGATACATTTATATTGAAATGAAAGTAATTTAATTTACTTAATAGAATCATTTGTAATTAAAAAAACATAGTTTTCAATTATTATTTATAATGTAGATGGTTAAAAAACTGCAATAATTTGATTTTTAAGAGATACATTTAAGATTTATGTTTTGTTCTATTTCTAGTGCGAAAATCTGTCTTAATTTATATAACATATTTGAAATTTCCATTATAAATTCATTAATTTAAAAAAGTACCGATCTTTTAGACGTGATTAAAATTTAATAGAATACTTTCACGATACCAAGAATAATATTAGCATTTTTTTCAAACATAAATTCAATATATACCTATCCCTCGATTTATACGGTACTTTTTTTACATGATTTCGTTTTTACACGGTTTTTAAAATAACAGATTTTAAAAAAACTGATAAAAATTAACATTTTGGCTGCATACATATTTCTAATGATTTTTTAATTTCATTCTTTTTGTTACACTGGTATCAAATCTAAAAAATGTAGATTCCCCATTTTGTATGTACAATAAAACTATCTATTTATGTGAATTAGTGGAGTAAATTTTGAGTTCACAGTAAAAGTCATCAGCGTAGGACTTGAATTAGGGCGAAAATTGGGTAATCATTTTCTACAAAATGACCTGAATGTTAAACGAGCTTTCCGATACCAGCGAGATATTAATAAATGCTTAACTCAATATGAGGAGGTCTATAAATATTTAACCAAAAACCAAACACAACTGTTAATGACAGATTTCATTACCAAGTCTTTTAGAAAAGATTAATAATCTATGAAAGTGATAACAGTAATTAAACTTTTGGTTAAATTATTTAAGGATCTTATATTTCTTGTTTCCATAAAATGAATTACACACTTATATATTTGTCCTTTTATGAATGGACTATTATTTTTATGTTTTTCAAGGTATCTTACTTTTATTTTACGCTGAAATAAATGACTGATTTATGCATATTTTAGTTTGTTTTCGATTTACACGGTTTTGCGTATAAAAATCCACGATTTTGATTTACACGATTTTCTGAGGAACCGATCTTCAGTGTAAATCGGGGGATAGGTGTACTTATTAGTATATATGAATGTACATATGTAAATTATGGATTCATTATATTTAAAAATGTACCTATATGAGTTTTAGTAATAAAATCATTGATTTTAAAAATTCTCTTGTTAAAACTGTATTTAAGAAGACATTTAATATTATTATAATTCAGTTGTCTGTGGAAAATTTTTAATTGTAAATGTTAAGGTTGTGAAAATTATATATAGAAACCTATAGCTAAAATGTAAACTAACACAGTAGAGTACGGTATAGTGTCGAAAAACCTAAGCTACAGTGTACTAAAAATAGCACTGATTGAGAACATGTGTTTTTTTTTAAAAAAACATATTTTTAGAAACATCAGAAATGTTCATTTTATTTCATAACTCTATATTTTGCTTTTATATAATAGTAGTTTTTATATTAATTTTATTATTATTAAATGTCTATCTAATAACAATTACAAAAATGAATAACATTAAATTATAGTTCGATCTTACAGCAACAAATTAAAAAAAAACTGTTTTGAATTGTGGCAAATTTATTTTAATACAAATAAATTCATCCTATCACCAATCATCTAAATATTAGGTTGGTAAATATCTCCCTTCCGCCTTCCGGTCTTTTAAATTTCGCAGCTATGTACAAAAAAAAAAAAAAAAAGCGGAAGGGAGATACTTGCCAACCTAATATAATTATTGAACGCTTTTATAACATATTGTAATGTTATAGGAATAAATTATTTGCGTTGAATGGAAAAATTAAAATATAATTTTTTTAAGACATATATATATATATATATATATATATATATATTTATATGTGTGTATATGTGTGTGTGTGTAATAATTGTAATCATAAATAAAGAAAATTAACTTCTTTTTACAGTTATTCCAAGAAGACCTTATTCACTAATATGTAAGAATTCTACTTGTAACTATGTTTAATCTGTTTAATCTGTTTAATCACATTCTTGAGTAATTTTCAGAAATATATTGATGTCATCTATTTTATCTAAAAAAAAATATTGAAAACAAATATGCTGTATTTATATACTAAATTATCTTAGAACATGTTATTCTTAAATTGTAAATAAAGCACATTGAAATTTATCATGTAATAAAGAAACTTGTAAATAAGGAAAATTGATCAAATAATGGATACAGATAAATTTTTATTCAATTATAAATTTCTTATTAATATATTAATTGATTCCGTAGAAATATTTCCATTGCTGTTTTTGAAAATAATTGTAAAATTAAATATAACTATATAAATTAAAAACTGTTATTGTTTAATATGATACAAAACTATAATATTAAATAAATAACTTTTATATTAAAATTTTAGAATTTTATAAAAATTATTAGTTTTGTAATATTTTTAAAAAATATTTATCTTTACAAGTATGTAAAATATAATATTTAAGTTTAGAATATATATTTTAATAAAAAGAAGAAAATTTTAACTTTATGTTTGTAAAGATTATAAAAATAAAAAAGTTACTGATAAATCTAAATTCAAAAAATTAAATTACGAAAAGAAACATATTTATGAGAAATTTAAATTATTGTAATAGAATTAAATGCGAAAAATATTATGAACAAAAATGAAATGCATTATTTCAAAAGTTTAATTAAAAAGTAATAAAGTAAATCGAATGGAAATAAAAAGCATGAATATGAAATGAAATCAGAAAAAACAAAAATTCCAAAATATTGTTTGTTGAAACTGTAATAGAGAAAATTTAGAAAAAATATTTTTGAAATATATAAATATAAGAAATTAATAAAAATAGCTATAAGATTTTTTTATATATTTGTTTTATTTTCTTTTAATATAAACATGTAAAAGATATTTTAATGTAAACGTATAATTTTTCACAAAAAACGAGAAGACTACAAAGAAAATTAAAATATATTATGTTTTTTTTTCAAACATAGTATAATCTACAATAGTTATTAGTATTGTTTTTATTTCTAATTTAGTGGTATAAATTTTTGGAATATATATATATATATATATATATATATATATATATATATATATATATATATATATATATATATAATCATTATGATCAACATAAAAGTCATCAGCTCACTGTTAAGCGAAAGCCTCATCGAATATCTTTAGGTAATATATATGTATGTATGTGAGTATGTAAACATGTATATTTATGTATATAATATATTCGAAATAGTTAAAAAAATAAGATTTACTCTTTGTTTAATTTGTATATTATGGGATAAATAATTTAAAGAACATTTATATAATATTATTAATATATAATTATAATTATTTGTGAAAAAGGAATATGTTTTTTAAAAGTTTTTTTCTTATAGAACTCGAACGAAATTTTGAGTAATATATTAGGTTATTTATTAATTAATATTACATTAATAATCAATATTGTATTATATTATTTTATTTTATTTTATTATTTATTATATTATTTTATATTATGAGTTAACTTTAATTTTGAAACCGATCAAACTAAACGTATTAATTAATGTAATTACTTCTAAAATTCAATTAGCTGTTGTACATAACAAGCATTATTATTTTAATGTACCTAAGTTAAACTTCAATAGTACTACAAATTAATTTTATAATGTTCATGCAATGTTATAATCGGATGTTTATATTTTTAGAGTACATAAATACATACCAAAATCTTCATGGTAAATTTGTGACAAGATAAAAGGTTGAACAATGGTTGAAAGTAAATGACACTACTGCCTTCTAATGTCTTCTGTGTACATTTTATACAATTTTCCCCACTGTATAAAATTAAAGAAATATGTACCTTGAATAAATTTTCAGTTGTACAGTATTGTATATGTAACAATATCGGAAGGAACTTTCTCTACATGGTCATAGATAGATTATAATGATAAATCTAAAGAAATAATTAAAAAGGTGTATTAATTATTTCAATTACTATTTTGATTATTTAATTACGTTTAGGTTGTCAATAATCAATGATAGAAATTAAGTTTTACAGGATAAGTTTTGAAATTCTAACTTATAGTATTTATTTTAAAACGTACACTAAATAAATATCTTTCAATTTGCAGATATTTGTTGTAAGTGTAAATATTTAATATATATATATATATATCGTTTTTTTAAATAACAAACTAAAATTTACTGTTATTTCAATGACACTATCTAAAAGTTATATGTGCTTTTGTGAGTAATATTTATATAGAGAGGATTAAAGTTTTAATAAAATCAATAAATAAGATGATAAATAAACTGATAAATAAGATTTCTAGTATCATTTGGATAAATATTTTTAAAAAACCAACATTTAAACGTTTTTAGTTTCAAATTTATGAGAAATATATATATATATATATATATATATATATACTATATATATATACATACATACATATATATATATATATATATATATATATATATATATATATATATATATATATATACAGTGATAGATCTATCGGCAATCATATCAAACAAATACTAATTTAGGACTGTATATCTTAAATTAAATTTTAGTATTTTAGTTTTTAATTCTAAAATTTTTCTTTAATAATTTTTACAATATTCTTCAAAACTCATATTAAATTTTATATGTAAAAATACATTTATAGATAAAAAATGGCATGCGTCTTTATGTATGTAAAAATATGAAAAGTAGTTTAAAATCATAAATAACTTTAACAGTTTATTTTAAAAAAATATTAATATATTGAAAGTTATAAATTATTTTGTCTTAAATTATGGAAAAATATTGACTATATAATATGTAATAATTAACAATAATATAAACATAACACAATGTTAGTTATTTATATATATTTAATTTTGAAAAAATGAACATAATTTCTTATCCATTCTATTACGTATTTAAATATCTTATAAATTATAATTTCAGAATGTTTTTAATATTTAATATATAAAACTTGGGATCATAACATATTAAAAAACTGAATTTGTTCTTTTAGTAAATTCATAAGTAATGATTTTTAATCTTTGATTTTTAATTTTTATGATTCATATTCATTTAGCTCTCATTCATAATTTTTTTAAAAGAATAAAGTTAAATCTTCATGAAAATTGATTAGGAATATATATACAGTTAACCATCCTATAACACGGTTTATTCGTTCCGTGTTGTATCAAAACCGTATTAAGCGAAACTTAGAAGTAATACAGATCAAGGGAATACGTGTCTTGTTATAATGAACTCGTGTTCTTAAAATGCCGTGCTATATCGAAACCGTGTTGAGAGAAACTTAGAAATAATACAAATTCGAGGAATACGTTCCATGTTATATTGAAACCGTGTTCTAAGATGTAAAGTTATACAAGAGCGAAAATATCGTTCTATAATATAAACTTACATACATAAAAAAATATAAATTTACTCCAAATTTTGAATATTTTAAGACTTAAGACTTCTTACATTAAAATTAAAATAAATAAAAAAATAAAATAAACAAAAATTCTACATTTTAGTAAAATTAAACCATTACATGTTTATTTGATATCATATAGTATAGACGAGGAAATTCCCTGTTTATTTCAACCAAAACAGCATGAAGGAAAAATTCGTGCTATATGAAGGTTGTACAAATTTATTAAGTGGTGCTATATGAAAACAGTGTTTTTAGAATGCCGTGTTATAAGAGGGTTGATTGTATATATATATATATATATATATATATATATATATATATATATATATATATATATATATATGTGGCGGCTATGAATTTGGTAAAAAAATAGCCGATCACTTTTAGTCAACAACGGTTATATACACAAGGTAAAGTTAAATTTTTTACTTATTTTCATAAATTTTATTTTACCAAAATTATAAAAACGTGCTGTGAAATAATTCGTATAAAATTGTGCTCGTATAATTGAACAAACGGAGAAAACTGATTCTCCAAATATATATATATATATATATATATATATATATATATATATATATATATATATATATATGTTTATGTGTACGAAATTTTTCTTACTTATATTGAAATAATTATATTAACTATTATTATACTTTATATATGAATATATTATTATGTTTTTAGAAAGGTAAGGAAAAATTTGTTCTGGTTTACATTAAAAGGTGTATGTGTATGTGTGTAAATATATGTAAGTATGCATTTATGTAAATAGTTATGAAATATGTACATAGGTATAATTTTTTAATTCTGACTATTTAAAAAATAATATAGCAATTATACAACTAAATTATATTTTTCCGTTATGTTACAGTGTCTCCATTCATGTTGTATAAATTATTAAAATTTATTATTTTATTAAAACGCAACAAAAAATATTGTAGCAACAAATTTAAAACTCTGATTTTCTACTATTATGTGTTATATTTCATTTTAAATATTATAAAAGAGAACAAAGAATGACTTTTTTATATTAGTCAAAATTATAGATCAACTTTTATAAAGTGATATCTACACGTGTATTAACTATTAATGCACATGTAATAAAATTAACATTTCTTTATATATACACATACATATATTAATAATTAACAACAAATAATTTTGAATTCAAACTCGTCCTGGTTGATATTCAAATAATATATTAATATTCTCAAAGAATATAAAATTCTGCTGCCTAAAATAATTTTTATTTTATCGTTAACAATTGAAATAATAACAATAGCGATTTTTCAAGAACGAATTATTATTTTTTAATTATGTTTTTTAAAGGAACTTCAATAAAAATATTATTTTTTATAAATACTTTAAACTTTAATTCTTATATATATATATATATATATATATCATAACATATTTTTAATTAAATAAATTTTTGGAAAACTTTTTTTAATATTGAATTAATAATTTGTTGGTTATGTGTACTTGAATACAAATTAACTTCTTGAAAGACTTATAAATCAATGCATATAGGTGTTTAATATGTGTATTTATGTAAATTCTTAGTTGTACAATATACATATATATACACACACACATATTTATATATATATATATATATGTATGTGTATATATTTATATATATATATATATATATATATATATATATATATATTTGAAATATAAAAATAGGAACTTTGTTATTTGTATGTTTTTGCTTCATATCTAAAGGAAATTAATAAAAATGATAATATTTTTTGCGTTATATGTATGTTTAAATAAAAAAATCATACATATGATAATAAAACAGACAGAGAATAAATTATTATTTAAATATAAAAAATATTTATTATAATATTTTTATTATATATTGAGAAATTATCAAAACAAAATAGCAGTATAATCTTGTTCGTTTTAAAATATATATGTTTTTCTTATGAACAAGTTGTTGAAATTAAGAATATATATATATATATATATATATATATATATATATATATATATATATATATATATATATATATATATATATATATATATATATATATATATATATATATCTTATATCATTACATTGTTGGACGACAATATTAATGAATATTAACCATTCACTGGTATTTGGCCATACCACGTTGACTAAACAGGTTGGTGAAGATTCGGTGTTCACTCCATTAATTAGGTTGCTTTTACCTTAACTAAGAGCCTCACTTACGCTATTTTTTGAGCTGACCTAATATATGAGTAAATGTTTGTCTAAGCCCTTCAATATTGTTTGGATGACTATATATATATATATATATATATGTATGTGTATATATTTATATATATATATATTAATTATATAATATAATATAATATATATATATATATATATATATATATATATTAAATTAATAGTAAATATAATACAATTTTCAATAAATATAAAAAAGAGAAGTTATATTTTTTTATACGTTGAAGCATGTTTATAACAAAAAAATGAAATTTAAATCAGAGAAAGTTCAGGAATATTTTTATACGATGTATTAATATTCATTCAATAGTGTGATGATTTGTACTGGCTTGGAATATTTATACATTATTTTGCCGTCAATAGAAAGAAAGTAATTTCCAAACAATGATATGATGATTTAATCAGTTTGATTTGTATACTGAATTTAAAATTTAATTAATATATATATATATATATATATATATATATATATATATACTTACATACTTATACACACACACACACACACACACATATATATATATATACATTTTTTTAATTTTTGGAAAAATTGAATATTCAAAGCATTAAAATAAAAACAAAATTAAAAATAGATTTAATTAATTTTATATTATATACACTGAAGAAAATAAACGTTTATAAAAATACTTATAATAATTTCTTTGAAAATAAAATAAAATTCAAGCGACAATTAAAAATATTTATGCATATGGACATAATATTTCTTAAAACGAAATTGAATTTTCTAGCAATCATTTTGGGACGTTTTATAAATTTGACCATGAAAGAATATATATATTTTTTAAATTTATATTTTTTGAATATATATTTTTTTTTTGAGGAAATATCTTTTGAAAATATTTTTGTTTATTACATTATTTTATAAAAAGACATCATTTAACTTAAAAATATATTGATATTATTTCAGTATATATATATATATATATATATATATATATATATATATATATATATATATATATATATATATATATATATATATATATACAGGTGACCCAAACGAGACTGTTAGATGTAAACCAGGACTTAAGTTTATATCCTTTAGTTTCATTTGGACCATCTGCACAAACTATACTATCTGTTTATATAATTGCAACGTATTACAGTTGACGTCTGCACCTTGCATGTAAAAGTATTATACATAGTTTTATGGAAGTATTACTTTAATTGCAACTCTTGTAATAATATTAAATTACTAGGTGTGCTCATAGCAAAACATGTTTATTTCTTTTCAAAAGTATAAAAGCATGTAAACTAATGTTTCAAAGGCATTATTATTTGGTTTTTGTTCATATCTTTTGATAAGAAAAACAATCATGTGGTTATGTTCAGTGGTAAGTTTATTTCCTTTAGTTGATTATTATATATTAAATAAATGAATTAAGTTATATACAGTTTTTAATTTTTTTATCACTTCATTATAGATAAATTTTATATTTTATTCAGTTGAAGAAATAATTAAATAATTATATGAATAAATTTTATATGTTACTACATATTGAATTCTAATATAAGTATTTAATTTAAATCTGATTATCACAGTAAGTTTCTGAATATAAAATATTATTATAATGTCAGTTGAATTAATATTATTATTTCGTAATAAAAATATAATACTGTATCTACCTACAAATTAATATTTTTTTTAATAATATTAATATATATATATATATATATATATATATATTATATGTCACTACATTGATTTATTGTTGTTGTTTCAGTGGTCGTTATTATTAATATTAACGTCAGTTAACTGTAGAAATATAAAATATCCAATAAGACGAAATACATTTGACGAACATCTTTTAAGTAATAATACTTCATCATTATTGAACAACATATTAAATATTTCGTCTGTTAATAGAACAAAAACTATTATTTCATCCAACATTACTGAAAATATTAACGATAGACGTTCAAATAAAATACCAGATAATAACACCGATATATTTTCAGAAATATATAAATTTAACAATCATATTCCAACATCATTAGATTTTGTGGAAATTGCTGATTTATTTAATCGTTTATCTAAGAACTCAATGGACAATGAACAGAATTTTAATAAAGGATTAAACGATGTTTCATTAAATGTGGAATCGATCAACTCATATTTAAATGAAATTAATCAAACAAATCCAATAAACAAATCAGTTTCTATTCCAGAAATAAATATAATACCTGCTAAAGTTTCATATCCCATTTCTATTCCAAAATTAGTTCCTTATATTGTACAAATGTTAAATCCTTTAACTGTTATGCATACAACTCCATTCCATTCTTCATATTCTGCTCCAGTTCAAACTGAACGTTTTTCATTCACAAAAATTGGTAGATCAGATGAAAAGTCCGAACCTTATACTGTTGAAATAATAGATCCTGACGATTTTTCACAATTATTTGCACATTTTTTGCACCAATACATACAAAATCCTGTATGGGATTTATTAACTTTGAGAAGTTTCTTTACTAATTTATTCGATTCGGAATTTTCTAATGTTCGTTTATAGAATAGACAAACTAGTTACAAAATAATAAATTGATATTTTTTGAATGTATATTTAACATTATTTTGCATAGTTATTTTTTGTGATATATAATTTTTAATACTGCATATAAATAAATGAAACTGAATTTTCACAGACTTTTGCATCTCCTTTATACCTGTAGGTCCGATTATTAACATAGTAATTTAGTTAATACAATTATACTTTATCATGTATTAAAAAGACGTGAATATAATTTAATTAATAGTGAAGACAATTTCAAAATACAATTATAAATATGAATAATCTATAAAAATATAAGATTAATTTTCAAAAATATTTTAAATGCAATATATATATATATATATATATATATATATATATATATAATGGTTTTAAAATATTGTAATTTAGTTTATTTATTTTATATATAATATAATATTTAATATGAAAGTTTGTATAGAACTTTAAGGAAAGTATGAGTACAAATTTTAAGTTATTTAATAACTCAAAACTGATAACTATTAAATATGATTATTAAATATAGAAGACAAATATTTTTATTTAAATCTTAAATATTGATAATTTAAATTCGTGTTGCAATGGTAATTAACTCATTATACTATATTTTATTACAAATAAATTATCTCTCCTTACACCACAATATGTTATAAAGTGTTTAATTATTATTTATTGTTTACTTTGTTGTTTATAACAACAATAGGCTAATGCGTATTTCGATGGCGATGAAAAAGTCTCTGACGATGACAGCATCACCAGAGAAATTAGCTCATTGGTGTTATAAACAACAAAGTGAATAATAAGTGATTATTGAACACTATAATATATTGTAATATTGGCGGGGATAATTCATATGATAATTCATATTTATTTTTTAATAAAAATTGATAAACATTAAAAAATAAATATTAATTACCGTTTTATGTTTCTATCTCTTTTATCATTAATATATTTTCAAAAGCACTTATTAATAAAGAGTTTTCCTTTGTGAATAATAAATTTAATAATAAGGATAAAAGCGATAAAAAATAGGAATAAGTAATTAAATAACATTAATATAGATTACATTGATATACATATTTTTAATTCATTTACGTTATGTGCATTTGAATTAACTGTTATTAAATATAAATAATTATAATAAATATTATAATACACAGAAATTTAGGCATTTATTTTTATTATTATTATGAGTATATGTTTTCAGAATAAAATAAAAATTAATGGATTATTAACAAACGTACGAATATATTATATTCATATTGCAGAAAATGGTTGTAACAGTAAATTCGTGTTGTTGTGAATTCAGTTTGAAAACTGGATCCATACTTATAGGAGTTCTACATGTGGTAAATACTATTTTAAATTACATAATCATTTAATATTTACTATAAATATTTCCTAATTAAATTTTTTTTTTAAATTGTTACTATGTAATGATTTAAATTTCTTAAGCTTTATTTTCCATAATAGAATAAGATTTCAAAAAGCCTTCAAAGAAAGGAATTTTTCGTTCAAGGCAAGAATTTAAAATATATAAAATATGTTTTATTATCCAGATTCTAGTTTTATTAGTACTTAGGCAATTATATTATTTTTAAATTCAGTTTCATGAATAGTATATATATATATATATATATATATATATATATATATATATATATATATATATATATATATATAAATATATGTGTATATATATATATATATATATATATATATAATATAAATATATATATATATATACATATATATATATATATATATATATATATATATATATATATGAATATATACATACATATATGTTTATATATAAATAAATAACTTAAATAAAAATTAAGAACAATTATTATATTTACAATAAGCATTTCATTACAATAAATAATATTTGTATTAATTTTTATATTTACTGAACATTATTTTTTTGTAAATTTTATTGATTAGATAATTACTATTTTCAAACTTACTGTATTATATGTCATTAATATGTTTTCCAGTATTTGTATAATGACTTTCTAAATTATAATATTAGTGTTGAAAAATATAATTTATTACATTTTATTTCAGTTGTGCTATTTATTATGTGAAGTAATAATAAATGTAAATTTTATTTAATTTAAACAATTATTTCATTATTTCTTTGGCATTTCCTGAAAAAAATCTTGTTCTTTATATATATATATATATATATATATATATGACACGCCCTATATATAGATTTATAAATATATATATATATATATATATATATATATATATATATATATATATATATATATATATATATATATATATATATTTATTTGTTTTTAGTTTTTAGATTGTAGGTATTTCTAAGACGTATCAAGGTTTTGCAGGAGCATCAATGGTAGATTCGCATAAAGACGGAAGTACGAGTATGTAAATTATACTGGAAAATATATTATTTTATATTATATATATATATATATATATATATATATATATATATATATATATATATATATATATATATATATATATATATATATATATATATATATATATATATATATATATATATATATATATATATATATATATATATATATATATATATATATATATATATATATATATATATATATATATATATATATATATATATATATATATATATATATATATATATTATGTATTTCTTTTTATTTCAATAAAGTTTTAATTTTTTTTTTTTTCATATTTGGCATAATTGGAATAATACAAACCCTATTTTCATATTTAGTTATTGTAGGAGCGGATAAGGTTAGTTCTATTAAAATTGATAATATTTAATTAAAAAAAATATTTAAATTTGTTATAAGTTATATTACATTTTTAACTACTTATATATATATATATATATATATATATATATATATATATATATACACACACATGTTTATGTATTATCATCATCATAAAAGTTTATATTATCGTACTGCTGAGGCAAAACCATGGCTTATTATTGGCTCTTCTTAAATATTTTTCCAAGATTTTCCTATTGTTGCTTGTTTGTTGCTGATTTCATACAATCCTCACTTCCATTTTACTTTACAGTTAGTTGCCCCTATCTTAATAGGGTCTTTTCCTTGCCCTTTTTTTGACTGGTCGTTATTCCACAATGATTTTTGGATATCTATTGACTTCTTTCATAGTCTTGTATTTATTTATACACTTTTCAATGATTTTATATGTTCTACCATATTAGACATTTTTCAATGTAACTCAATCGATATATAAGTTTTTTGATCATGTTTAAAAAATTCTAATATTATCCTTTCCATATACGAGGTCGTTTGATAAGTCCGTGTAAATTCCGAAAGATGGCACCACTGGTGCATATCGAGGTTATTTTTAATTAGTAGCACCTCTTGGAAGAACATACATCAAGTTTCAGCCATATCAGTCTATTCCTTTGTGTTTGACAATCGTTGGAATCAAGGAAATCGAGTGATTGTCAAATAATGGACGAAAAAGAATTTCGCGTGTTGATTAAACACTACTTCATTAAAGGCAAAACGCCTCAGGAGACTAAACAGAAGCTTGATAAACATTATGGTGACTCTGCACCTTCGATTAGTGCGGTTTATAAGTGGTTTCAAAATTTTCGGAGTGGCCATATGAGCACAAGAGACACTGAACGTTCTGGACGCCCTGTTGAGGTCACCACTCCAGAAATCATTGATAAAATCCATGATATGGTGATGGATGACAGAAGAGTGAAAGTGCGTGAGATTACTAGTGCTGTAGGCATCTCGTGTGAACGGATACATAATATTTTGCACCAACATTTGGACATGAAAAAGCTATCCGCCAGGTGGGTGCCGCGATTGCTCATGATCGACCAAAAACGAGGTCGTGTGAAGTGTTGCAAGAACGGTTTGCAGCTGTTTCAACGAAATCCGCAGGACTTTAAGCGTCGTTTCATCACTGTAGATGAAACATGGATACATCACTACACTCCTGAGACCAAAGAGCAGTCTAAACAATGGGTTATCAAGGGGGAATCTGCTCCGAAAAAGGCGAAGACAATTCCTTCGGCCGGGAAGGTTATGGCGACTGTCTTTTGGGATTCGCAAGGAATAATCTTTATCGACTATTTGGAAAAGGGTAAAACCATTACAGGTGCATATTATTCATTGTTATTGGATCGTTTGAAAACCGAGTTGCAAGAAAAACGTCCCCGATTAGCCCACAAAAAAGTCCTCTTTCATCACGACAACGCACCAGCTCACACCTCAGCAGTTGTGGCCGCAAAACTAATGGAAATAGGGTTCCAAATCGTTTCACATCCCCCCTATTCTCCAGACTTGGCTCCATCGGACTATTATTTGTTCCCTAATATAAAGAAATGGCTCGCGGGAAAAAGATTTTAGTCGAACGAGGAGGTGATTGCAGGAACGAATGACTATTTTACAGACTTGGACAAATCCTATTATTCGGAAGGGATCAACAAACTAGAGCAGCGTTGGATGAAGTGTATAAGCCTAAAAAGAGACTATGTTGAAAAATAAAAACGATTTATTCAAAAAAATGAAGCAGTTTTTATTTTTACACGGACTTATCAAACAATCCTCGTATATATATAAATTAATTATGTATGTACATTCATAATCAGTGATTACTTAATAAGTAGTTTGAAGTGTTGAACGTATGTAATAGTTTTTAATTTAAATTGATTTTAATTTTGGAATTATACGGTACTTTTGTGTATTTTTTATATTAATTATTAGTTTTTCTTTAAGATGCATTATATAACTTTATTTAATGTAGATATTAGTAGAATGCCTATTAAAAATATGAATAAAAAATGTAACATTTGTAATTAATATTGTCTTTTACCAATAAAAAATACACTTTTGTTGGTACTTAACCGTTGAAGTTGGAAAAATGAATTACAGAATAAAATTATTTTTTAGGGCAAAGCTAGCTATCTTAAACCATGGATTGAATTATCAATTATGAATTGCATTGCAATATTAATAGCATACATAGGTTTAGCAGCGTTACTTTTTAAAAATGATTTGCCTGAAGAAGGAACGGCTTTTATTATTTCTATGATTATTGAAATTGGTAAGTTATTTGTTAATTATTAATATTTTTTTGCAATAAAAATATTGGTTTTAATTTTTGTTTTAAAAAATTAATGTTGATTTTTTATTAAGATATATATATGAGCCGTTCAGAAGCCAATGCGATAAGTCCATTTTTTGACATTTTCATACTTTTGTAAAGGTTTGTTTGATTAAAATTTACAAAAATATGAAAATTTCAAAAAATTGACTTAATCACATTGGCTTCTGAAATATATATATATATATATATATATATATATATATATATATATATATATATATAATATAATACCTTACTATAAACTATTATGTATAATAAAGTGGTATGAAACTTTTTTATTTAACATTTATGATAATAGTTATATTTTAAACATTTATAATTTAATATAAGTACATCTAATTTTACATTTTTAATCATTAGTATTCTTACATTAGTGAAATAATGATATTAAAATTATAATATTTTGAAATAATAAATACCGAAATAAATAAAGATTAAAAATAAAGCAAATAAGTTATGAATACTGATTTACAAATTCAATATTATATATAAATTATTATATATATATATATATATATATATAATTATTATAATTATTATATATATTATTATATATATATATATATATATATATATTATATATATATATATATATATATATATATATATATATATATATATATATAAATGCATTTCTGTATATATGTATGCATGTATTAATGACTAAATGTATAGTGTATTAATTTTTGTTTCAGCGGTTTACATATATTTCATTATCGTTGTGAACAGTTTCTACTTGGAATTATCAAGCGATTGAAAATAGTTATTTTAGTACTTTTTATATTTTTACTTCTTTTCAATTTTTTTATAGGATGGTCTAAATGAGATTGAAGTATTTAAAAACGATATTACATCCTTCAGTCTTATTTGGATTATTTGTACATATTAATTAAATTTTATAAATAAACAAAGAAAATAAATATTGTGATAGTATATACATATACATTTAATACATATATATATATATATATATATATATATATATATATATATATATATATATATATATATATATATATATATATATATATATATATATATATATATATATAAACACATTATATAAAGTGGTATTTGGGTGATAATTTATTTTAATTCATATTATCATAAAATATTTAACGAAACTATGTATTAATGGTTAAATATATTTGGTAAAATAATCAGATCGAGGATCTCGCATGTATCACCCAGCGTAGAAATTTATTTTTTAAATTACTTATATCTCTGACTTCATATATTAAAACTTTGTTATTTTATTTTATTGGTCATTGTATTTAACCTAAAAAGCTCTTGATTGCAGTCATTATGATAATATATAATCAATGAATTGTATAATAATATTTATTCTTTTCTGTATAATATTAAAAATAAATATATGTGTGTACTGTCAGGATAATCTGCATTTATATTTAATATATTTTAATATTATTATTTTTTTAACAATAGATTCAATATAAAAAATCAATATTATAAAATAGACAAATTAATATTAACAATACAATAAATAATAAGGTTTATTTAATTTTAATCAAATCCTTTTTTCTTTGAACTAAATAAATACGTCATTATTTTTTTATTTTATTTTGGAATCATTTAACCATTACACCTATTGATAATTATAATAATTTGCAATATTCTAAATATTTTAAGAAATAGACTATAAACAATATTATTGATTTTGACAATGTGGAACGAAACTTACGCAGCGTGAATGAAAAGTTACCAGAACTGATTCGGAAGAGAACGTGTTAAATAAAGTTTTAAGTTAAGTTTTAACATACCAAGAATATTTTTAAATAAAACATAAAATAAAAAGTGATTTAATTCTCCTAAAATAATATTTAGTTTTGATTAGTTGATGCATTTTATAACTTTTGTTATATATGAAATCAATTGGTAGTGTAGTTAGTAATACCACTTATGGAAGAGAAATGAATTTGAATCCCGATTGGATTATTTTTTAATAAATATTGATAAACATTAAAAAATAAATATTAATTACCGTTTTATGTTTCTAACTCTTTTATCATTAATATATTTTCAAAAGCACTTATTAATAAAGAGTTTTCCTTCGTGAATAATATTTTTAATAATAAGGATAAAAGCGATAAAAAATAGGAATAAGTAATTAAATAACATTAATATAGATTACATTGATATACATATTTTTAATTCATTTACGTTATGTGTATTTGAATTAACTGTTATTAAATATAAATAATTATAATAAATATTATAATACACAGAAATTTATGTATTTATTTTTTATTGTTATTATGAGTATATGTTTTCAGAATAAAATAAAAATTAATGGATTATTAACAAACGTACGAATATGTTATCACCATAACAGAATTGAATTTTAATATTACATCAAGGTATTTGTAATAATTTGATGATGTGTAATATATATTTCAATTATTATTATTATTGTTCATTGATTTTAGAAGTTTATATTGTTTTCTAGAATTTTTCGAGTATCATATTTTTTTTAATATTACATAAAGATTTGAAAATGAAATATAATTTATAAAAGAAATAAAGTTAAAAAGTATAAAAAATATAATTAATCTTGACATGTGCTCATATAATATATATATATATATATATATATATATATATATATATATATATATATACTAATTCATTATAAAAATGAATTAAACTTAATAATTCTTCTCTTTTAAAATTACCATTTTTAACATTTACTCATAAATTTTGATTTTGTCATAATAATCATTGAAGAGAAGAAATATTTCATATTGTACATCTTTTATCATTTTTTGTCAATTTAGGTGTTATTAGTCTTTAAAATATTACATATTCGTGCAATATTAAAAAAATAGGAAATTTTGTTACTATATTTTTATTTTTTAAAATACCTATTTTAAAAATTATTTTTTATGAATAATTGCTAAATGTTGTCTAGATATAATTATATTAATGCACCTATATAGGTTGCCTAAATAAGACTGAAGGGTTTAGACATACATTTATTTGCTTACTACCATTTACTCTTCTATACTATCCTTCAGTTTCATTTAGGCCACCCTATATAAATTGAATATTATGTTTGGGGTCTATATATATATATATATATATATATATATATATATATATATATATATATATATTATTTAATTTGCAGAGCTAAATTGTTACAATACGTGTTTAAAAATATTTTTTATTCAAAAAATTGTAATTAGATATAACAATTGAAAATTAGCAAATGAACTGTAAAATGTATTACATATTTTTAATTGATATTTTAATTTTTTTAATATTATTAAAAGTTTAAAATAAGTGCTTATAATAAAGTAAAGAATGTCATTGATAGTGTATATAAAGATATTGTATATCAGAAAAAATTGTAATTAGAAAATAATATAAATTCGTTATTTATTAACACTAGGTTTACGAACTTTTCTTGTATACACATCTCTACGGGCACGCATCAATTTGACGTATCATCATACATTTCAAATCATACATTTTCTTTAAAAAACAAATATTAAACACAGTATTTATTTATAAACGAAACTATAAGATATACATTTATATAAAATTTATAATATTTAAAATTATATAACATTACATTTATTCCACGTATCTTTTACACATATACTGATAAAAAAATTATCAGTTGTTCTATTCCTGCCTTGATGTAAATATGATTCGGTTAACTTTAAAACTACAAATTCGTCCAAAAGTGTTGAAGTTCGCGTTTCATCTTTACCCAGATTGGAAAAACCATTTATTAGATATTTTGAATTTACATCTACTGCCAACCAAAACTTTATGCCAAATTTATTTGGCTTATTTGGCATATATTGCGCGAATCTGCATCGGACTTTCGTAGGGAACAGTTGCTCGTCTATTGAAATATTTTCACGAGGTTTATAATAGGATTTACTATTATGTATAAATTTGTTCCATATTTCAGATATCAATGCAAATTTATTTGTACGTAAACGTTCGGATCGTTCTGCTCTTTTATCAAATCATATAAATCGACACAAGTAGCAACGACCTTCCGGTCAGTTGTTTAGAGTTTTTGCGTCAATGAGATAGTTACTCTAGTCGCTTGAATAATTTGGATGTTTCATGGTTTGGATCTAATCTCTTGTTGGAGCATTTCCCAGGTCCCATGAAGTGGGTCTGTTGCACGATGTTTGACCAGAGGAGCTCCAAGTTACCCGCGGGTAACTTCATACTGGCCAATATAATGTTTCTTGACACTACTTAGAATACCCCAAGGGAGCAAGCAGACGGAACCGCTTGTACTTGGAGTATTCTTCAGCAATGTCGATGGCCCCCATCGCCCTTACTAGTGCATTGTCGCTAACCTCCGCCCGACCGTACAATCACTGGGCCTGTCCGCGGACAAACTCATCGACGGTAGGGAGTTGGAGATCGCGATGAAGGATGGGGTTTCTGACAAAATAGTGCGCGTTGGTAATTAACCTCGCGCACTTATTCTGGAACACCTGCAGCTTTTTCATGTTGCGTTTATGATATGCCCAGGCTGGACCCGCACACGTCATAATCGGCTCATATGAATCGAAGAATTTACGTAAATTAATCTCTAGGTATTGCGCTCGAGAAGAAAACGGGTCCCCATTTCTTCGACTATAAATAAAAATCTTTTAGTGATTTTGCATCATATGCATCCCGAGCATACCAAATTGCCTTTTCTCTATCAAGGTTTTCCAACTAGCATTAATGCTTATTTTACGATTGCGTCAAATTGACGCGTATCGTAGAGATAAGTATACCACATACATAATTTCTAAATTAGAAAGCTTTGACGAAAATTAATTTTACTATTTTATTTGTCTCGATAAATAGATAAAAGTCAGTACAAGTAGTAGAAGAAAAATGTAAACGGTTTCTGTAAATTCCCTTATGAAATTCGAAATGCGTTAAAATTACGCGTCACGTAAACCTAGTGTTAAATACAAAAAGTATACTTTTAAGAATAGTAGTTATCATATCTTATAGTGTTTAACAGAAAAATGATTCATTTAGATAATAATAATCAAAAAGATAACACAGTTAAATCCACATCCCATAAAATAAAATATAATATAAATATAAATCTATTGGATATTCTTTAAGTTTTTATTCAAACGTTCAGACGTACATCATTAGATTTCTGTAGTGTGTACTATTTCATATTCATAAAATGTGGGTACTACATACATATACACAAACTTATTATATATATATATATATAAATATATTTATATACTATATACAAATATATTATATACATATATATACATATATATATATATATATATATATATATATATATATTATAAATTTATATATTTAATACAGTTACTCATATTGCAGAAAATGGTTGTAACAGTAAATTCGTGTTGTTGTGGATGCAGTTTGAAAACTGGATCCATAATTATAGGAGTTTTACATATGGTAAATACTATTTTTAATATTACATAATCTTTTAATATTTACTATAAATATTTCCTAATTAAAATTTATTTTTTTAAAAATTGTTACTATGTAATAATTTATATTTCTTAAGCTTTATTTTCCATACTAGAAAAATACTTTTAAGAAAGGAATTTTTCGATCGTGGCAAAAATTTAAAATATATTAAATATTTTTTATTATCCAGATTCTAGTTTTATTAGTACTTAGGTAATTATATTATTGTTAAATTCAGTTTCATGAATAGTATATATATATATATACATATATATATATATATATATATATATATATATATATATATGAATATACGCATACATATATGTTTATATATAAATAAATAACTTAAATGAAAATTAAGCACAATTATTATATTTACAATAAGCATTTCAATACAATAAATAATATTTGTATTAATTTTTATATTTACTGAACATTATTTTTATTATAAATTTTATGAATTAGATAATTACTATTTTAAAATTTATTACATTATATGCCATTTTTATGTTTTCCAGTATCTGTATAATGACTTTCTAAATTATAATATTAGTGTTGAAAAATATAATTTATTACATTTTATTTCAGTTGTGATATCTATTATTTATTATGTGAAGTAATCATAAATGTAAATTTTATTCAATTTAAACAATTTGTTTTTTAATAATACGTACATTAATGTTAATGAATAGGCTATTGAAATGTACAGATGACAATCAAAATGTACTAGTAATAAAAAATTATAATTATTTCATTATTTCTTTGACATTTTTTTAAAAAATCTTATTCTTTATATATATATATATATATATATATATATATATATATATATATATATACATATATATATGAGACATTCTATATATAGATTTATATATATATATATATATATATATATATATATATATATATATATATATATATATAGAGTCCCATCAGAAGCACACGACTTCATTTTTAAATAAAACGCATCATTTTTTGAGTGAGCGGTGATTAGTGTGTGCTCATGATGGACGCCTATATATATATATATATATATATATATATATATATATATATATATATATATATATATATATATTTATTTGTTTTGTTTTCAGATTGGAGGTATTTCCAAGGTGTATCAAGGTTTTGTAGGAGCATCAATGTTAGATTCGCATAAAGATGGAAGTATGTAAATTATACTGGAAAATATTTTATTTTGCTTATATATATATATATATATATATATATATATATATATATATATGTATATATATATATATATATATATATATATATATATATATATATATATATATATATATATATATATATATATATATATATGTTTTAATTTTATTATATGTTTCTTTTTCAGCAATAAAGGCTTTTTTGATCATAATTGGTATAATAGGAATAATACAAATCCTATTTTCATTTTTAGTTGTTGTAGGAGCGAATAAGGTTAGTTCTTTAAAATTGATAATATTTAATTAACAAATATATCGTAATTTGTTATAAGTTATATTACATTTTTAACTAATTATATATATATATATATATATATATATATATATATATATATATATATTGTGTATTTTTTATATTAATTATTAGTTTTTCTTTAAGATGCATTATATAACTTTATTTAATGTAGATATTAGTAGAATGACTATTAAAAATATGATTAAAAAATGTAACATTTGTAATTGATATTTTCTTTTACCAATAAAAAATACACTTTTGTTGGTACTTAACCGTTGAAGTTGGAAAAATGAATTACAAAATAAAATTATTTTTTAGAGCAAAGCTAGCTTTCTTAAACCATGGATTATATTCTCAATTGTGATGTGCGTTGCAATATTAATAATATACATAGTTTCGGCATCGTTACTTTTTAAAAATGGTTTTTCTCAACAAGGAACGTCTTTCATTATTTCTATGATTATTGAAATTGGTAAGTTATTTGTTAATTATTAATATTTTTTTGCAATAAAAATATTGGTTTTAATTTTTGTTTTAAAAAATTAATGTTGATTTTTTATTAAGATATTATATATTTGAGCCGTTCGGAAGCCAATATGATTAAGTCCATTTTTTGACATTTTCATATATTTGTAAACGTTTGTTTGATTAAAATTTACAAAAATATGAAAATTTCAAAAAATGGACTTAATCACATTGGCTTCTGAAATATATATATAATAACACCTTACTATAAACTATTATGTATAATAAAGTGGTATGAAACTTTTTTATTTAACATTTATGATAATAGTTACATTTTAAACATTTATAATTTAATATAAGTACATCTAATTTTACATTTTTAATCATTAGTATTCTTAAATTAGTGAAATAATGATATTAAAATTATGATACTTTGAAATAATAAATACGGAAATAAATAAAGATTAAAAATAAAGCAAATAAGTTATGAATACTGATTTACAAATTCAATATTATATATAAATTATTATTATATATATATATATATATATATATATATATATATATATATAATATATAAATGCATTTCTGTATATATGTATGCATGTATTAATGACTAAATGTATAGTGTATTAATTTTTGTTTCAGCGCTTTACATATATTTCATTATCGTTGTGAACAGTTTCTACTTGGAATTATCAAGCCATTGAAAATAGTTATTTTAGTACTTTTTGTATTTTTACTTCTTTTCAATTTTTTTATAGGATGGTCTAAATGAGATTGAAGTATTTAAAAACGATATTACATCCTTCAGTCTTATATGGATTATTGTACATATTAATTTAATTTTATAAATAAACAAAGAAAATAAATATTGTGATAGTATATACATATACATTTAATACATATATATATATATATATATATATATATATATATATATATATATATATAAACACATTACATAAAGTGGTATTTGGGTGATAATTTATTTTAATTCATATTATCATAAAATATTTAACGAAACTATGTATTAATGGTTAAATATATTTAGTAAAATTATCAGATCGAGGATCTCATATGTATCACCCAGCGTAGAAATTTATTTTTTAAATTTACTTATATCTCTGACTTCATATATTAAAACTTTGTTATTTTATTTTAATGGTCATTGTATTTAACCCAAAAAGCACTGGATTGTAGTCATTATGATAATATATAATCAATGAATTGTATAATAATATTTATTCTTTTCTGTATAATATTAAAAATAAATATATGTATGTACTGTCCAGATAATCTGCATTTATATTTAATATATTTTTTTTATAACAATAGATTTAAAATAAAAAATCAATATTATAAAATGGACAAATTAAATTAACAATACAATAAATAATAAGGTTTATTTAATTTTAATCAAATCCTTTTTTCATTGAACTAAATACATACGTCATTATTTTTTTATTTTATTTTGGAATCATTTAATCATTACACATATTGATAATTATAATAATTTGCAATATTCTAAATATTTTAAGAAATAGACTATAAACAATATTATTGATTTTGACAATGTGGAACGAGACTTACGCAGCGTGAATGAAAAGTTACCAGAACTGATTCGGAAGAGAACGTGTTAAATAAAGTTTTAAGTTAAGTTTTAACATACCAAGAATATTTTTAAATAAAACATAAAATAAAAAGTAATTTAATTCTCCTAAAATAATATCTAGTTTTGATTAGTTGATGCATTTTATAATTTTTATTATATATGAAATCAATTGATAGTGTAGCTAATAATACCACTTATCATGCGGGAGAAATGCATTTGAATCCCGATTGGAGATGTAGATAAGGTAGGGCTCTTTAGCCTTGGTGAAAACAACCTGCGCAAAGGAGTAAGTTGTTAATTAAAAAAATTTCACCGTCATTGGCCTTCGCTCAACAATGAGCTCATATAAGCTGATATGTTTGTATGCGTCGGCAGTCCTAGAGTGCCTAACTTGCGAGGAAGTCTTTGACTTTCGCTTCACAAATTTCTGAATTTTTTCTGAAGTAGGAATTATCACATTGTGGAGAATTTCTATGTCCTCTGTGAGGCTGTTGAGTGACGTTTGACCAGCGGAGATCTAGGCTAGCCACACTGGGGCGACCTCTTACTCCGTTCTCAGGTACAGTCAGTGTGTCTGTCTGCGTACAAACTCTTTAACAGTAGGGAGCTGGAAGTTTCGGTGAAAAGTAATGTTACGAAAAAGATAGTGCGCGTCGATTATAAGCCGAGCGTAACTGTTTTAGAATACTTACATCGCCTTTCAGTTGCAGGTGTGATACGCCCAGGCTGTACTCGTATACGTCATAATGGGTTGAATGCAGATGAGGTAGAGCAAGCGCTTACTTTTCAGAGACAGTTTACTTTCAACAACAGTTTCGACTTCCTATTCAGCAACAAATACAGAGTGCAGAGGTATGCCTGGGCCTTCGAGAGAACATACCGGGCATGACTCTTGAAGTTCAGACCTTTATTGAGAATGATGCCGAGGTATTTGATTTTGTTTACTTAGGTGACTTGCGATCCATTGAACTCGAGCACAGCTAATATGATATTGATACATATATATATATATATATATATATATATATATATATATATATATATATATATATATATATATATATATATATATATATATATACATATATATACATATATATATATACTAAGTGTCGCCCTCTACCTCCGCTTGCTATTCTCGTCTATTCCTCGGAGGGAGGGGTTAAGTCCTCCGCTCGCTTTGCTCGCTCTCTCATTGATACTTACAATCTTGAATGATGTTTATTTGCAATCGTTAAAGTTCAGGGGATAATGGTTTGCAATGAAATTATTTTATATATTTATATTTATATATATATATATATATATATATATATATATATAACTTACTGATATAGTGATTAGCATTACCACCTATAATGCGCAAGAAATGTATTCGATTCCTAGTCGAAGATGTAAGGTAGGCGGAGATCTTCAGTTTTATTCAAGGCAAGCATGGCGTGTATGACCAGTACTAGTGTAGTGGAGAATAACATACATATATTAAAGTTTAATATATATATATATATATATATATATATATATATATATATATATATATATACGCATGATGGTCCAAATAAGACTGAAAGGTTAGCACAAAACACTAATATAGATCAAAAAACTTATGATTAGTAAGGAATTAAATTCCTGCTACTATAAAATACAAATACAAAAAATTCAGTTAAAAGAACAGCTTAAATATTTACAATTGTAAGTATGTGTGTATGAATGTATATATATATATATATATATATATAATATGTGTGTATGGATTTGTACTTTGTGTATCTATCAAATAAATGAAACATCTGTATGTATTGTCCTTGAATACAAACAATACATATTATACAGACTCTTTTACCTGTAATCTTTCTTGTCGTACAGCACTCATCATTAGTAATTTCTGAATTGTGTATACTACACATATCAATACTAAATATTTTTTTACAATATTAGTTTTTATGATTTAAAAATAATATAGATCATATTCTAGTTCAGAATATTAAAATGTAATATTTATATAATTTTAAAATATAATACTTCTGTTTGTGTGAAATTTATTTATATTTATAACGTTTATTTATAATGCAAGTTTTATAAAGTTCAGTATAATTAACTTTTTTGTGATAAAATGACGTATTTCATTTCAAATTATAGTATTCATAATAAATAATGTATTTATAATAAACAATAATTATTTATTTTACACACACACACACACACACACACACACATATATATATATATATATATATATATATATATATATATATATATATATGTAATTCTCTGTATAATATTCTAATTATTATTAATTCTTTAAATATAAGTATTGAATTGGAATAATGATGTCCATCTAATGCACATTAACGAATAAACTGAACAATAAATAATTATTGAACACTTTTATAAAATCTTGTGGCGTTGGAAGTGACTGATTTATTTGCGTTAAAATATTTTTGTATAGTTTCAAAACAGTGTAGTATTTTATTCTTATTATTTCCATACATTATATATATATATATATATATATATATGTATATTAAATATGAAATGTAAATATTTTTTAGAAAAGTTTCTAAACTATTATTGATCTTCAATCTCTAATATGCAAATATTAAATGAAATATTCTATTTATATTATTTCTATACGTCTATATTGGAAAAATTATAGAATTTAATTAATATTTCACTTTTAGTTTTAGTTAGTTTATTATTTTGAAATCGTAATTGACATTACACTGTTTCAAATAAAAATAATAATAAAGTATTTAAACCTTTTTTTTATACAGATAAATACTTATGTTTGGAATCACATACAAACTATAATTAATGGTGTTATGTAATCAAAAATTGAACTGTTTACATCTCGATTTATTACTGTATAATTTTGAAGCACAACGCTAGATTATTATATGGCGAACATAACAATTGGTATAATTTAGTTCTAGATTCGTTGGACTATAATACTTTTAACAATGGTAAATTTTTTGCGAATACAATGAAAATAGAGTTTAAACACACTTAGTTTCAAAGTGAACAAATTTTTAAAACAGAAATTCAAAATTTGATACCTTGTCTTCAAATCTAATAGTAAAATAAGAGTACTTTTAAAATCAACTGTAAAGTTAATGGAATCTTTGTTTACTGCGTGGTTGATTTTTTTTTTAAAAAGAAACAAACAAACATAATAATGTTTTTTTCTTAATGTTCCATTCAAAAATAAATGACTCATATTCTTTTTTCATCATCTTTATTTTATTCAAATAAATTTTGAGTTTTATAATTAAAGTTTTTGATAAACGATATACATTTTTATTGATTTCTTTATGTTAGCATACTTCTACAATATAAAATTTTAAGAATATATATTATAATAGAAATAGGATGTAGTAATTCACATTGACACACTATGTTTGTTATAACGTACACTCATGTCTGGGTTTCCATTAATCACATTTTCTTCATTTTTGTATCTAGCATCGAGATCACATATTTTCAATCACTGTTATTTTTTAAATAATTCTAAAATCATTTTGATAACATTGTTATTTTATAATATTTTGTTATTGATTATTACTCATTTACTCTATGAACACAAATAAACATTATTTTATGATATAAATACTATTATTGAACACTTTAAATTATTGTGGTGTTGGGGTAAAAATTCATTTGTGTAAAGTGAATCAGCCACAGTTCCAAAACAACTAATATACAAAGTCAAGTTAAAAATTTTGTAAAATAAACAAATATTATAAGATTTTAAAAACTATGTGTCTATATCTAGTTATGTATATATGAACATATATATATATATATATATATATATATATATATATATATATATATATATATATATATATATATATATATATATATATATATATATATATATATATATATATATATATATAAACATTTATATATGAAAATTCTATATTCCTCATTCATCTCAAAACTTTCAGCTTGATCTACGTACATTAATGGACAAAAGGCTTTGTCGCAAAGAAAACATTTTAGAATAGTTTGTAAAATTTATAAAAAAAACTAAATTTCAAATCAAATAATATTTTATTAAAATTATATTAATTTTTGATTAACATTAAACAGAATATTTAATTTTATTTCCTTACATGGTAGCAATAATATCAGATTTACCTTTAGACGTACGTGTTCGCTACTTGCTATATACTTGCCAATATTGCGTGTAATAAATATTGTCAATTGCAAGAGAATTTTAAAATACTTCATATTTTATTACAGCGTGTTATTTTCCTGCTTATTATATGTATTACGGTTGTTAAATTAGTATTATTTGCATATGTCATAAAAGAAAATAAACGTCAATACCTGAAAGATGAATCATTATAGATTAATATTAACAGAAATTATTGTTTATTTAATATATAATATACTGCTGAGAAGTTGAACGATTCATGACTTTATTAAACGTTCTAAAAGTAATAATCAAATTACGATTTAAAACGGATCCACCAACTAATCTAATGAACAGAAAAAAATATTATTAAGAAAAATTGAAAGAATGTATCTTCCAAAATATTTATATACCCTATGTCGCACGCGATCCTATTAATTCTGCATATTCTTTTTAATTTTACTTACCTTAAAATAACATCAAATCACTAAAGGGTCGCCATTGAATTTCAGAATATGAACACTGTTTCTATTTTTAGGAACTATAATTTTTTACCTATATCCAACGATGACCATGATATACATTTGAATTTTATTTGATCATTACTTCACATTACATATATTTAGTTATTTTCAATCTAATTTTTAAAAGATCTAATAAAATCAATTTGAGGCATTTTCTAAAATTCATTTAGTAAAATTTTGTCTTAATTTTTGCTTTCATACCAAATTTCAATAAGCGGTTTATTGTATCTTTTGAGACATTATTATTTAATGATTTTTCAAATGTTCTACCTTCATTTATATAATTTTCATTTACGTTAGACACTATTAATTTTCGAAAATATCTTAATTTCTGTTAAAAGTAATTTTAAGTGTTAATGAATGAAATCTCTCTAATAATTCAAAGTTTTTGTTTTAATTTTGCAAATAATTCTGATAGATATTATAAATGGCAAAGGCATAATTTCATCGGAATATTCTTTTTTAAACTTTGACGATTTCCCTTCGAAATATTATCTCATTCTTTCATTTTTATTTTTTCATAATTGTGCTAAGTTAAATTAGAAATTCAAATTACTTTTACTAAAATAAATGAACTATATTTTTTTTTACCTTCCCATAAAAAACAATTTTGTTTTATCTGTCTTATGTATACGAACATACATTATACGTGTCATATCGATTTGTTGAACATTACTAACCCATATCACATATACAACGGATATGAGAGCAATTTTATCAATGACAATGAGAGTTAATAATAGAATATTTTATTATGATGACATCTAAATACATATTTGAAAATAATAACTAAAAATATTTTATTTCTATAAACTTTCATGAAATATAAAATTATAGACAAAATTTACATTTAGAAAAATTTAAATAAAAAACTTTATTTTTGATAAAAACAAAGATAAGGTAATTAAAGATCAGAATGAATAAAACAGAGCTAATTTTAATCTAAAATTAAGTTAGAATATATATCACCACCAGCATTTAACCCATTTGCATCCGTGAGCGGAATAGTTCGCACACGACTATCAGTTATCACCAAGCGCGGAATAGTCCGCGCACGACGACTGTCGCTTATCACCAAGCGTGGACTATTCCGCTCTCGCAATATTCTCCTGTCGCCGTAAAACATTTCGTGAATTTCTTATGAGCGGTATAAGAAGATTTCAAGGCTTAAAAATTTCGAAACATATAGCTCATTCCCTCAGGTTTCTTCTTATTAATTGTTTTTCAGACCTCTTTGACCGCTGTTAACACAGTAGGTATTTCTAATCTAAATACACATTTTAAAAACAACCTAATTTTATAACTTAAAATAAGATAAAATTTTATTTGCACAATGAATGGCAACCATTTTTCCGATTCGGAGTTCAGCGTGGAAATAGGAATAAGTCGAAAGTGTGTGTGTCTTATTCCACACAGTGATCATTTTTTTTTATAAATTATATGATTCTCAAACAAGATATATACATTATTTGTTATTTTGGAACTGTAGCTGATTCACTTTAACACAAATTAATTTTAACCCCAACACCACAATGGTT